>WEKY01047698.1:0-10191 GCA_013390045.1 Picathartes gymnocephalus
TAATATATATTATATATATAAAAAGCTAGTGTAAATGCTTCCATGGTGTGGTCACAAGCTGGAAAGATGAATGCCTTTCAGCTGTTAACCATCCTGCCATTTGCAACAGGCTTTAAAAAGTCATTTTTATCCTCAGACATAATGTGAGCAGTTTTCAAAATGAGGCTGCCAACACTGACTGATGTGCTGATGGGCAGGCAGCTTGCATTGCTAACAGATGTTGTGATCGGCTGACTGAAGCAAGAAGTTACGGGCAGGATTGTTTTCTGCTCCTCCCTGAGGAGAAAAATAAGTTACACAAATATTAAACAAGGACATGCACAAGTATCCGGAACTGAATTGTGTGCATTAAATAAATACTGACATAAACTCATTTTTAGCAACAGGCTAAATATCTTCCTCTGGAATGGTACGCTCGAGATGTTAAAGTAGTCTGCCTCATTTTCAAAGGCTGCTTTACTCATTAAAGACTACAGAACATATAAACCTAAAATAGTGTATTTCAAAATCTACCTCTCTGTGGAGATTTGTGCAAACAGTCCGCCATTTAACCTTTTGAAGTTTTTCTTAATTTCTGTTAACTATAAAAATATTCTGCATTTTTTTGCTTACTGACTGTGAAAGGTATATTTGAAGAGCTGTGACACATTTCTGTGTGTATGATTACAACGATGCATACGGACAATGGTACCAGCCTGGGACTTTCAGCTTTGTGGCCTAATTCTATTTCTTAACAGGTTCTTCTCACTCCACCATGTACAAACAATGCAGATGTCTAATCCAAGTCTGAGCAGGTACACAGTTCATCCTTACACAATCATGCTTGCACTATTCTGATGCTGCTGTTTGTCTAACACTGGCAGACACTGCTGTTTTGTCTAACACTCACAGAATCACAAGGTCTTCACCTAAACTTTGTCTCTTCTGTTCCATAGATTCTTTCTGGTGCTGCTTTAGCAGGTGCCCATTCTCTACGGTTGTTCCATTGAGCAGCTGATCCTCTTGGGAGCTAATCCCTAGCTGAATGTCCAGAATCTCCTACAAGAGAAAAGAAGAAATGGCCATCAACTCTGTCCCTACCAGCTTTACATTTTCCTATTAAGTTCCACTACGTTAAGCTAATGGGAATGGGATTCTGGTCATAAAACTCTTAATTTTATGTCATACTATTGGAACATCTACCACATTTCACTAAAGGAAAAGCCAATTATTCAAAGATGGCCGTGAATGACAAGAGCAGTATAAACTGTGAGCTGTTTTTAACTTCACTAGTATTAACTGCCAGATATCTGAGTGAGAAGTACAAGACCCCAAGCGTTCAATAAGGGAAATGCGGGATGTCATTACTAGGATTAAAACCAAAAGGCTTTGCTATCAACACACTAATCTCTAAAGACTAATGAAAAGACCCAGTGACCTCTTTAGACACAGATTTTTGTACTCACTTCTATCTGTTCACCTTGCCCATCAGGTTCGTCTGTATCGAGGGCTGACAGCTCCAATTCAATGTCTCGGTCTGGCTTTGTGTCTGCACAGTCTTCAGGATAATCAGTCTAAAAAAGAATTAATATGTTCTCTAAATATCAGGTCAGCTTTTCACCTGCTTCACACAACACTGGAGCATTAAAATGAAAACAGAAGATGCATTTCTAGCAGACAAAATTTCTACATTACAAGAGAGCTACAGACAACAATGAACTTCAGGCATGGACAACACAGGATACAAGGCTAAATCTAATCAAAATGAAGTACTGAAACAAAGAGATAAAATGAATACTGAAGCAGAAATTTGAGTAGAGTTCATTGGCAAAATGTTTAGATTTATAACACATACACATAGACAAAAACTAATCATTGCATGAAAATGATTATATTCTTCCCACTTTGTAAACGCATGTTTGGAGCAGCAGCATAGCAGGTGCACCTGCCTACTCTCAGGGAAATAACTGAACGAACAACAGTGACTTAACTCACACAGAATGTGCTATAAATAGTTGGCAGTGTTAAAACTAAGTTTCAACTCTTAGTTAAAATTAATGCACTTCTGTATATATATATAAACACCCTCAAAGATTTGTTTCATCCCAACTACCCCTTTCTTTACCTCACCATTCCTCAAATCAATTTCCTTGCTTAAAAGATTTAAGGTAAGACGACTGCCTTCATCTAGAGAATTCCACTTCTGCTGCATGGCTAGTGCATTTGCCTCTCTCTGAAGGAGTAAGGAGTTGCTTTTGGCCTATGGAAAGAAACAGCTCAGTTACCAACCACTACACCTAAACCATGTGCAGTCAGATAGCTACACTTTATTTAAAAGCACTTTACTAAACAATTTATTTTAAATTAAAAAACCCTCATGGTATAATAACTGGTCTTACCTGCTGTAATTCAATACTCAGTAGATCTCCAGTGCTGGAATGCTTTCTGTGACCAGACAAATCTGTAACTATGAACCTGTCCCTTTAAAAGAAAGAAGGCAAAACTAGGAATTAAAAACAAGTTCTCTAAATCAAACATCCCACAACTTCATTAGTCTATCAATGCTAGATTTCTGGACAGAAACTAGATGTGATTAAGACAATGTGTTCTTCATCTTCACTGTGGCTCATAATACTTCAAGGCAATGTATGAAGCAAATATTCTTATTTTACAAAAGATGGGTAAGATGTGGCAAGAAAACCTGAAACTGCTCAAGATTCTGACATGACAACTTGGCAGTACCTGACTCCAGTTCTTTGATAGGTCTCTCAAGGGATACACTGCTAGTAATTGTGCACTATTAACTGCATTAAGTATTAAATACTACACAAGTTTTAACCTAGTTTCTTCCAAGGCTTTATGCTGGATAGGTAAAAAGTCTTATACTTTAAAATTAAGAATGTCTATTAATAGACATTCCAGATTCCCTCCACACACACTGAGGACTTGGAAGAACTGCAAGCTGCAGGAAAAGCTGTGAACAGAGTTCGGGAAGGAGTCCGTACCGTTCCGCGTAACGTGCTGAGGAAGCAGAATCCGAGCCATAGGCACTCCATCTTGAGTCTACAGCATTGACATAAGGGACATAATCTGTAAAAGAATTAAGATACCATTCACTACCTTCTCTGTTCTTCAGTGGGATGCACATGTCCTTTAGCTCTTTACATTTCATAGCTGCAGTAAGCACAAAGAGGATGAAATGCTCATGGTGTATATAAATGATGAACTCCTGTCACACAAAGCCTGAACTTGTACCTGATACACTGATGGGCTTAGTAGCACTTCCTTGGGAAGCAGTGGCCTGGATTGGATCTGTCGTGTGATAACCTGTGCGGGATGACCTGGAGATTGCACCCCACTTGGAGATGATGGGTCCATCACTGAATGGGATTATAGGATCTTCCTCCTTTGCCCTTCGCTGTGTTTCAAATAAATGCACTCTCCTTTTAACATCCCCGCTGTCCAAATCCTACACATTCAGGAGACAGGAGATACATGGACTCATTTGAGGTTATGCACATTCTTCAGACCGTCAGTAACTTTCTCATCACTGTTGCCTATTTACAAAACTGGGAAAGGATATTCCAAACAACTTCAAATGAGCAGAACTACTTTAAAATACTAATAATGGAAGCTATCACTTTTTTTTTTTTTTTTTCTAAAAGGCTGGTTTAACCAAACAGAAGACACTTCAGCATGTAAGGATCATCACACTAATGAGAGAACATGCAGAAAACCCCTACCATTAACACGGCATTGGAATTGGCAATCACATCCTTGGGCTCTGAGTCGATAGCATTTATACAAGAGCCAATAGTGCCACAAGACCACGGTGAATAGTGAGAGAGATGGTCTTCCTCAAATTTAGTTCCACTCAAATCACTGACACTCTCTGAGAACTACAGAAAAGGGAATAAATAAGCAATGAATAATAATAAACAGGGAATTCAGTTTTAAAATGAGAAGATAATTTAATTAAATAGCAGTAAATGTATCTCAAAAGTCAATCAAGGAGTTCCAGCCATATTCAAAACCTGACTTGGGGACAATGTAAGCTGTTGTGTCAAATTTTAAACCAGTGCCCCGGCAGCCTTCAGAGGGCAAACTCTGCCATACAAGTAACTGCCTGTCCTGCCAAGATGAGTGACTGGAATCTGTGTTAGTGTCAGGTTTCTTAGGCAAATACCTACAGTAACTTAACTGAGAGGAAGCCGTGCATTTTCCTTTAATGTATTAGCCAGTGGTAAATAGAAATACAACTTAAAAGCCTCCAATCTGGGTGAAAACTACTAAATCCTGATCCACCTTGAATGCATGCATAAGGCACTTCAGGTACACTTACAAGATCTGATCTCAATAATCATTCTCAACACCTCAAATATCACCAAGAAAACTGTAAAATCACAGCTAAGAGTGCTTGGCACAGAGGTTTTCAAACTAGTTTCTTGGATGCATCTAATTTAGAGAGATAGAATAAAGTATTTTAAGGTTCTTTTTTTCTTCAAAAGCACACTTTCTATTTCTTGAGTTTCCCTTCTTCTTTACAGGACTTATCACAAAAGTACACAATGTCCTACCAATGCCTTTTGCCACTTTCAAGGGAATGCATTCTTTGGGACTTGATAAGGACTTGAAGTTTGATTCAGGCTACTCATCAAGTCAAAGCCATTTGGAATATCAAAGGGAATGTACTTTTTAATGGAAAACACAACTACTGTTCCCTACACAAAAACCTTGAGGTTCACAAAGTGAGTTCAATAAAATTACATTTCATTCAGTGAGACTGAACTGAATCACTTCACTTCTTGAGCTTTTTTCTGCAGTCGTGTTTAGCATCACCTTAATACCAAACCAAATGCATCATTATTAGATATTACTTTCCTTTTGCTAGCAGATTAATTTAGTTTTATGAACAATGGCAGGTAGAAAATCTTTACTAGAAATATTAAATGGCATCTTACAGAAACAGGAAGGGAAAATAAAGAGGTTCTTTGGCTTCCCACCTCTGTGCTGAAATCTACACTGAAGAGAGGAGAAGGTGGTGTTGGAGATGGTGTTGCCATAGGAAGGGCTGACGATACCAGAGGAGTTTTCTGTGTGTGGTACTGTGCCCATTGCTCCGGCTTCCGTCTCAGCTGCTCATCATAACCAGTCTTCAAATGACCACAAGGCTCCTAGAAGGAATAAATACAGGACTGGATATCCCATCACACTCTGATCAGAAGACAAATACTTTCATAGGACGCACTTGGATCCCCAAATTTCCATGGGTCTGTAATCCTCCGCTGATATCACTTGAAGAATTTCACAAGAATTTGTAGGCCTATGCATGGCAACTCAAATGTTAAACATGCAATTAATTCAAGCAACATACATGGGCTTTAAAGAGGCAGAGGGGCTCTGGTCCTGATGCAGATTAGAGTGGTCTGTTTTACAAGCCCATTTTAAGGTTAAAAAAACCCCAGGAACTTTGTCCAAGTCACATGTCTCAATCACTGTAATAAACAACTCTATGCTAATTATTTACCAACTCTCCAGTAACAACCTTCAGAACCAACTCTGCACAGAGCCTTTCCTTCCTGGCTCTCACTTACCCTTGGTAAAGGCACAGTCCTCTGCTCATTTGGAGGTTGACAAGCCACAGAGTAATACCCATCCAGAGAGTTGTACCTCTCCCGTAATGATGTCTGATAGACAGATGAGTGCATCACATCCATGGGAGGTAAAGAATTGCTCCTAATAATATCATCTCGTGGGTACATCTGTGGGCGCCAGATGCGCCTGCTGTCATAAACTGGAGCGTACATTCCAGAGGGGACAGGAGGGACTGGTCCATACGGCTGTGGAGGAGGAGGCTGGTAAGGAGAATTCAGTCGATCTCGAGGGGGAAATGTACTGTAATGATCGGCATATGGCACGGAAGCAGGTGGGAGGGAGGATTCTGGAACGTTGTTGGACCTCACAAAGCGAGGAACACAGGGAGCCACACCAGCTGGTACTGTTGGTGGTGCTGGATAATACCCTTAAAAATTGGAAAAAGGCGTATTTAATGCAACCACAGACAACCCAAAATTTTACACTTTCTAAAACTGTAAATAGCATTGATAAGTACATTCAGAGAATGAGGAGTCCCACTTTACAAACCTCTTACTGACCCTACCATGTTTCTGTTAAATATCATTGCATGTATGACAACCACATTTGCAGATGCAGTGCTGTCCCATCACCACCTGGACCCAGTTTAAAAAACACTGCTCCTATGTACTATGGTGTAACTATGTAACTGAAAACACAGGATCTTAATTCTTTATAGGAAGTTAAAATAGTTCTCTCTAAAATAAAAAGCTATATTGCTAAAAAATAAAAAGTCTATAAATAGTAATTTCATACTTAATTTATTCTTCTTTTGAGAGGACTGCCTGAACACCTCTACCTTTTGAGAGCTTGTGAATGACTCAATGCTGTAAACAACTGTTTGCTTGAATATAAACATGCACAGTGCAACCTAAAAAGATAACTGGAACCTTTGGAAAACATTTGAGCAAGCACAAAGACGTGTAAGCCTCCCAGGAGAAGCATGCTATGCCTCTGAATCCTGCCCATGGATACCCTCACGGATATGCCACGGCAAGAGTAAGTCTAAATAAAAAGCAATTCAATGCTAACAAAGGAAAAAGTAGATGGAAGACTTTGAGGTTCAAGTCCTTCTAGAGGCTGAAGTATAAGGTGCATAACACACAGCACACAAAGGCAAGAACCACCAACACTGGGAGCAAACTGCAAGTCCCTCACATACTCAGCAATTAACAAAATTAATATTCCATTAAGTGAAGATTCAGCTGATATTTAATAAAAATAAAATAAAACAGACATAGACAAAATAGACATAAAAGTTATTCTCAGCATTTGGGCTTTTCCAGAGAAAAGTTCAGAGCTATTTTTTACTCAGTGCTCATCTCACTCACCTGTCTGTGGGTACTGTGGAACTTCATATGACAGCTGAGTCCTGGGATCTTGGAAATATTGAACATTATCAGAATGTGGAGGGTAGACAGGTACTCTGGGAACAAATGGGCTGGATTTTGGAGGCACAGAATTGACTTCTGTTCCAATATTAGGAGGACCAGCTGAGGTAGCTGCTGCCTGGCTCACAGGAGTCTTGGGTGGAGAACCAATTTTACTGAAAAGGATTACCAAGAAATCATTAAGCAGATCTTCATTTATTTCAGTTAGTCATCTCTTCATGTACACTCCCACGTAACATAGAAATTTGGGCCTTGTCATTTCCTCTGGTATTTTGTTTTTCATACCCCAAACTGATGCTACATCTTAGACCTTTTCCTAGGAGAACTCAAAAGCAGACATAAATGTTTTGATACCCTTTTAAAGTGCATTTTGATAAAGACAAAGGCTTTGAAAAGCTGTTTAGAGACTCAGTGCTTCCTGCAGAATCATCTAAGAAGTTTTAAATGAAAACCCCAAAACTACAAGGCTTCTAGGAAGTACACACTATGTGCATCCTTTTTGGTTTTAGGAAATGTCAAATTTTAAGTAAAATTTATTGCACGTAATAACACGTTTGTATGTAATAACCCAATAGTATGTAATACGTACATAAGTTATTTGTATGCCGTAACTTTATTTTTATGTAACAACCCAAGAGTAACTAAGATACCAGGATGAGAACAACTGAGTAAGAGATAAAGGGAGAGATTTACCATTATTATTATTGTCTATATTGCATATGAGTATCGAACAGCTAAAACAAGAGGTGCTGGCTCTGACACCCTGAACCCACAGGCTTTGTGTGACTGTACCTGCACTGCAGTGCAAGACCTTACACAGCTCTGCAGCCACTGAGCACCAGTAATTACTGCAAGCCAGGACCACACTTCACTATCTGTTGGCTACCCACAAACTCCACGATAATCCAAACGCAAAATGTTCTGTTTAACTGTCTTGATGTAAAAAAGTCACCTACTTTTCAGGAAGTGATTCTGTGGGGGACCCAGAAGCGTTCTGGCCATTGGCTCCAGTCTTCCCTCCCTTCTTGGTGTTCTCCAGAGCTCTCAGGGAGGTGTCAGCACAGCGAGGGATCAGCTGGGGAACCCCAGTTTCCAGATTAGCTATTCCATTGGTACTTGGCACCATCTTGCCTGTTGCCTCAGGGCTTCCTATGACAGAGATCACGTTTCCCGTGGTGGTTGAGACGGTGCTGTTTACGCCAACTTTATTGAGAAGGGGAAATGTTCTCACTGTTGCACTGATTTTTTTGTTCCTCAAGCGATATCTACAAACAAACATTTGCAAACACACAAAAGACAAGATGGCATAAAAAGGGCTCATTGGGAAGTTTAATGCATTGGCAAAACTAGCAAAAAGAAGCGATTGAGAGGAACATGACACTGAAAAATTGCAAACTTATTTTCAACAACTGGAAGCCAAAATAATTTCTCCTCTTATAAGACCCATTCTGAAGTTCTTTGAAAATGCATTTGGGTGAAAACAGCCTCAAGAATGCAGAGCTGCATACTGTTCAATAACTCAGTTCATTCCTTAATAAATAAAAATGTAATTAACATTCTCTCTTGTAGGTGATATAACCAATCCCTGAAAGACACTGAGCTTAGACTCAGTTGTAGGAAAGGAAATTTTACCTCGTGGGATAAAATAAAAAATAAAACTGGAATTAGACTGCAGACACTGCTTTGCTGTACCTTCAATTTCATATAAAGAATTGTCATGTCAAGAATGACAAATCCTTCCAAATGAATGGAGGAGAATGTTTTCAAAAATCTCTGTAGATTGCCTGGATTTAAATTAAAAGGAGGAGAAAAAAAGAAAAAGGAAAAAAATTCTCCCACACTCACTTTTCAAGCTCTTCCTGAGAATGAGCAAATGTACAGTTTGTTCCTCTTGGACACCCCCCTTGCTGTCGAAGGTCTCGGCACATACTTGTTTTGTATTTGCTATTTGGTTGCGGCTTAAAAAAGAACAACAAACAAAAACCACAAGACATTCCTCTTACAATCTATCAGACATTCACATAAAAACAGGCTTAAAATACAGAAAATACACCCATGGTATGTTCTTACATTTTGCATTTTTAATCAGAAAAACAAGGACACTCCTTGTTGAGGGGCTAAGTTGTTCTTGTGTGGATTTCGCTACTAGCTCTGCTGCATTCCATATTCACAAATGTTAGGTTCTCAAAATCTGAATGCACTAAATAACAGTATCATCAATTATCCCACAGGAAAGGTCATAAATATTGCAAATCAACAGTAATTTTTCAAAGTTGCATCTCCCAGTAAATGTACATTAAGACACAATGTTATGATCAAGTCTGGTTACCTGTGGAGTTTCATGGCCTTTCCTACTGTAATTCTGAATGAAATCCACTAGCCCGTGGACCACAGTCTTTACAGCAACCATCGCATTTTCCAGCTGCTCCCATGTTGGAGATGCTGCATCTAAAATTATGGTAAGCAGGGTTGTCACTCTGTCAGTAATTGATGCAGTATCATAAATAAGAGGCAAGTCTTGTATTACTTTACAACACCAAGTACTGGGACAGAACTCAGAGAGCCCTCAAGAAGAGTTTATTATGTTAATTAATGGGAATCTCGAAACCAGGAATGGAGGTTGTCATCTTAATAATTTATTTTGCTAGATAAGAATACCAAGAAAAGTCTAAAAAGCTTGATTTGCATACCTGGATTTGGATCTATGTTTGCCAGGAGCTCTAAATGAGGCCTCAGCCTGTTTAAGTTTGCAGGATCCCCCGTGCGCTGCAAGACAATTGTCAACTCTTGGACACTCTTAGCAAAAGATTCTGGAGACTGAAGCTGAAAATAAAGGGGGGATTAGTGTGCTGCATCTTACAACTGTCAATTACTAATCTTAAAAAGATATTAATGACATTGGTTCCTAAATGCAATATACAGTGTCTTCAGATGGCATATAGAGAGGATCAGTGGAGAGAAATTTTATTTCTCAACTCAGAATCTGCCCTATGAAGCTTCATCATAAGACACCAAAAAGTTAATTAAAGTACTTCATATGATGAACATGCTACATCAGGGAAAAAAATTCAATCTAGTTTTAATTAACATTTGATAGGTCTAGGAACAAAAAGTTAATTCATGGAGTTATTTGATTTTTATTGTAACATTTAATAGTCAGAACTAATCCTACAAAGATACTAAAATC
>WEKY01047698.1:10257-20632 GCA_013390045.1 Picathartes gymnocephalus
AAATCATCCCTTTGACAAACCTTGTCAATAATGGATTGCATGTGTGATTTATGTGCCAGGTCTCCATACAGAAGGGAAGACCACTGTTCTGGTGATATTCGAAGTCCTGCTTCCATGGCAATGTGAACAATTTGGGCATCATGTTCTCTCCGTAAAGCCTCATAACTCCGGAACTCTTCTTTCAGCTGCATCAGAGAAGAATCTTCATCCCTTTTAGTGACCTAATAAATAGTAATAATTAAACATTCCTTCTTTAACAAAAAATCTCCGTCATAAAAATACAATTGCACAGCACAAGCCACAATACTGATGTTTTACCTTAAAGCATGATGCTCTATACAGTAGCTGCACAACATGACCAATGCTTGTTTTAGAGGCCTGAGGAAATCTTGGTTCCAGCCTTTGCACAACAAAAAGTACCAGAACTTTTCTTGAGAGTGCAGAGCCATCTTCCAGTGCCAGTAATACAAGTTTCAGTGCCTCCTCTTGCATAGCTTTAATGCACAAAAATGAATGTTACATTCCAGAAAACAGCAAGGCTACTGTACTTGAACAGGTAAGTGCATCTGAATCATCTTGAATATAATTCCTTATTGCTTTTTATTTTACTAAAAAAAAAATCTTTGTAAACTTTTAAAGAAAGTTGCTGGTTTAGAAGAAATATTTAGAACCACTCTAAGCACAGCAAACTTAGAGCTAAGACTAACTTTCAGTAATAAACACATCAGTAGTGCAGTTTTTATACTTTTCTCCACTGTGCAGTCTTGCGGCCATTGTCCTTTTGGATACCTCAGCAATGCCACACCATGAAACTATAAAATAAATAAGGGAACAGTACTAGAATGCTATTAACAGTTACTGGAATCAAGAGAGGACAACTTCCATTCTAAAGACAATTTCCTTCTTGTTTCTATGATTGCTTCAGCAGAATTCCTAATTATGAATCTGTTGTTTTCTAACAGATATAAATGTGATCACTATAAATTTCAAAAGTATGCTGCAGCTGAGGTTAGGGCTGATTGTATTTACTGCTATTCAATTCCAATCACAGGCAGCAGTACAGCCAGCCTGCTAGACTGCTTTACAAACTGTGCACACTGTGTGCTTATTGACTCCTCTCTGCTAGGATTTTTGAAATACGTCCTCCCAATTTCAAAGAACATTTAATGAAGTGGCAGGGAAACAACTACAAACTTCAAGCCAGCAGATTTTACTAATATGTGACGGTTTTTTCCCTCCCTTCTCCTTTCTTCCTGGCAGAACATCTTCAACTGAACAGAATAAATTTCAAAAAAATTTTTTTGTTAAGAAAAGGTACAGCTAAATATAATTTGTTGCAAATGTACAGGTGCCTTACCCGGTCCTAGAAACTGGCACCCTCGTGCCCTGACAGCAGCCCAAAGATTGGCAGAAAGCTGCTGAGGATTTTGGTGCTGTAGGATGAGTTCTGTGACAGTTCTCTCTCCCAGCGACCGAGCTGCCCTCATGGCTCTGACCCGACCCTCCTCCTCCACCAGCTGACAATTCACCAGTGTCACAAGCTTCCTCTGCATTGGACGGCTCAGTGCACTCTGATTCAAGCTTGCAACACCTTCAAAGAAAGGGAGAAAAGCCAAAGCAGTGCTTCTGATCAAATTCATCTGAGACAAAAAAAAAAAAAGTCTAACAGTGTATGTCTTTCTCTAGGACTTGGATACCAGTCACAGGCACCTTCCCTTCTCTTAGGCAACTCTGTGTAATTCTTTATCAAAAAGAACTTTAATTAAAATCTTAAACTGACATCAAAGCCATCCTTTGGGGAAAGTTCAGCTTTAGTACAAAGTTAGCCCCAAGGCAGTATTATTAAATAGAGTATTTTGTAAACTTAAAATTAAAAAACCACAAACAAGTGTCACAAGTGTGAATATGCTTTTAAAGACACAATGGCAATTTTATTAGAAAAATGAGAGTATTATCTCACTGACATTTACAGTCAGTGCTGAAAACAGCACAGTTAAAAGCAAGCTACATCAAAATTCTACTGTTCAGCAGAGACTCACCTTTTCCTCCACTTAATGGCTTTAAGTAGAGTGCCAAATCCTCAACACATTTCTTTGCTACTTCATAATGTTTGTTCTCTCCTACATTACTCAACTTTACTGTCTGATGATCAGGTACCTAAAAAAATGCAAGGGGGAGGAAGGGGGAGCAGAATTACATACACCTGGCTGACCTCTCCGATGGTACCCACATCACCATTAATTACATAACACTGCAGATGTGCACTGCTCTGAGAGCAGGGAAACATGGGACCCACCCAGGGCACGGACATGGCTTAAGGAACAACAAAAAGGGCCCAAGATGAGGATTACAGTGATGAAAGATGGTTTTTGTTATTACTCAACACTTTAAAAACAGAAGTAGGGTAGAAAACAATAACCAAGGTCTAAAAGATGCAGAAGTCAAGATCTGAGAAGGTGATCAGTCTACCAGATCAGGATGATTTACTACAGACACACAAAGGAAGCTATAGGACAAAATTAACTAGCAAGAATACAATAAAGCAAAGTTAAATTATTTAAGCATCATTTGGGCCTGCTGAAATCTTTCAAGAGAAAAAGTAGGGAACTTAACTCGGTGGAAAAAACTCAGAGTAACAAGGTCAGATAAGGAAAATGGAGGGAGTGTTAGTCACAATAAATTAATTGTTTGAAATACATTGCAAGAAGTTAGGAGACCATGAAAATAAATGTTATAAGATCAAGACAGTGATTTGACACATTAAAAAAATGAAAGGAATCTGAGAAACAAAATCACTCTGACATAGTGTCACTACCAATAGCTGTGTCAAGGCATGTGATAGGACATTAAAAAGCAAAGTAAATAACATCTTCTTACTGCCTCACCAAGGTGTTAGAGAGAGAGAGTAACATGAAAAAGCACACAGATCAGCATGAGAAGAACAGACTTATTTAGTCTCCATAAAGTGCAGTACTGATTATATAATCACTGTTTTGCCACTGCTACGAGACAGCGCAGGGAACATTCCTGGCCTGATTAGCCGGCGTCTGCAAATGCAACTGAAAAGCCATCATCAGGCATATTTAAAAAAAAAATTATACACATACACTTCTGGAACTTGGTTAAACAGTCACTTCCAAACACGTGATATTTAGGAATGAGATTTCTCACAAGGCTACGATGAACAAGTGCAATCTGCAGGTTCACTCATTCTACTGACAATTGGGACAGATAATTGTCTGTTTCTCAATGGGAATTTTCTCCAGTCACAGTTCAAGAGCCTTTTAAAATCAGAATTCAGGTTACAATTAGAACACGTTTTCATTTTATGAGAAGATGGCCCTGAAATAGTGCAGCTGCTTTTAGAGCATGCATGGACTCCTAGAGAGTCTGATGTTCAGCCTTACCATTTACTTGGGCTAAAACGAGGAAGAGGGAGCAGCACACGTATTGCAACTGGCACGGAGAAGGTAACACAAAGTGGCAAAATGAAGAGCTGCTCCAATCATACCTGGGCTCCAACCAGCTGGAGGAGTGCAAAGTTTACAGGAAGCACATCGATGTCAGTGTTGATGGCAGTCTGGTCAAAAGGACATGCCTTGCGATGGAGCTTGTTCAGGCAGGTCTTGCACACGGTGTGAGAGCAACCTAAGCTGATGGGTTTGTGCACATTCTCATCAAACTCGTTGTAGCAGATTGGGCAGGACAGAAATTCTGTCCACTGAGCTGCCTGCACAGGCATTGTGGAAGCTGGACACTTGTTCAGCAGGCTAGCAGACCATTATTTCACTGTACTATGTTTTGGCAGCTGTAAGTGAATAACAGAGTATTTCAAACATGCTTTCTGGCAATTTAGAATAATATTTAATTAAAAAAACAGACCACAATTTCAACATTACAAAGAACAAAATCAAATCCTTATGCTGAAGTACTCAAAAATCCCAACTCTGTGTTAGTTTAACAACTGTACCAAAAAAAGACTCATGAACTAAATTAATACAAACTACCATAAGTTTAACTTATTCACAATAAATGGCATTAAAAAGGCGCTTTTGGGTGGGGGGTGGTTGTTTAAAATGTTATTTTCATTTGAAATGAAGTTAGAACAATGCGTTCCTTCTGCAGATCTTATTCAGACTTAATCAGACACCAAACTAAACCCAGCTTTGCTTTTTGAAAAACACATTTTCTTTCTGTAAAACACAAATCGACTAGCAAAAATCAAGAACTATAAGAAAACACTAAAGAATGAGAGACTAGTCTTTAGTTTTGTGATTCTCGCGTTACTTCCGCCTTTTCTTGCAAGAACTGGAGCACTCAAGGGCAGAGATTGCTGTGTGCAATTTTGCTTTTCATGTCTCTACCTTACACGTAACTATGTCCATGAACAAGAAAAGAAAATCTTTGATGTATGTAAAATCCAGGTATTTAGGATAATTGTTTACATAAGTATGTTTCAAAGAAAATATGCCTTTATGGAGATTGTTGCATCTTATATAAGTCACATTCCTGAAAAAGGTACCAGGCCTGAGAAGTTCATCAAAACCGTTCTCATCCAAGCTTTCGTCATCACGATTTACATTCAGAGCTCCACCCCGGAGGGAACAGCCCCACCCTGGGCTCTGATGTGCCACCGTGTTGGCTCTCCAGGCAACCTACAGACCAGTTGGGTCACTTCAAGGCTATGAATAAGCTTGTTACAAATGCAAATACACAGATGTTTTAATTACATGTTTAGCATTCTATTTTTTAACTCTGATGACAGAAAAAAGGTAATTGTTCTGAAGAAGCTGAGATCTCCCCTCTCTGTTCAAATTCAGAAACTCCTTACTGCAGTTCCATTGTTGGCTGTGCTATGGTTTAATTAATGCTAAAGTACCAGACCATTGAAAGCATTACTAGAACACCAAATAGACTCTTATCTGTGGATGTATTTTATGTTAATTATGACCATCTGTTTAGAAATCCATTTAGTACTATGAACATTCAGTGCCCTTTAAGTAACAGGATACTTGTACAAGATGTCCTTATCTCAGCGAGCTTTTCAATATTATGCAGCAATTTTTGCCCCAAATGAATTCCCACAGTAAAACACACCAAACTGAAAGTTGAACCTCTCAAAACCAAACTGCTGAGGTTACACTTTCAACACAAGCCAGAAAATTCCCATGTATTGGATAAATCAGATTTTCATCTGGCTTCTATGAAAGCACAATGAAAGCTCTAGCAGGGATGAACAAACCCAGTTGTCTTTAACATGCTATTGCTACGTGTGTCTTTTAACCAAGGAAATTTAAAAGCAAAACAAATAAGAGCACAACCAAACACTGAGCCAACAGGCCTAGAAAGATTTTTGATTCCCCTGCTAAGAATCCCATCATTTCCTTTAGCACATCTGCTTCCCTTCTGAAACAGCAGGACAAGTGATGCACAGAGCTGCAAAGCCTATCTGTAAACACTTTCCTTAAAGCTTTTTGCAGCATTACCAGAAACGTTAAGATACCAATCCCAACATTACTGCTGACCCAGGGCTGATAGTTGTGCTTTTTCACCTGTCTGACTGCAAGACACAGGTAACAGCACAAACTAGACCACTCCAGGAAGTGTGTGACTGTCATGACTCACAAAAAGTTTAAGAAGAGGCTGGTACACAGAGAGCTCAACTGCTGGTACGTCACTAACGAGCTCCTAATAAACAGTCTCTATGTCCACACTGCTCATTAATTATCTCAGACACAGGGATCTCTGCTCTGAGACAATACCCAACGTTCGGTTTCCACAGGTGCTTCAGAGACTTGCAAGAAACCACCTCTCTGTTTACAAGCTTTTAAAATACAGTTGTTTTCCTGACCAGCATGGAAATGAACTCAACAGATTCTTCAAGTGTGCACCACTGGTTTTTAAAGATCTATCTCTGGGTGTTTAATCATCCCAAATGACAGATTCTACTAAGTATGTGTTGACCTTCAGATTTCTTGACAGGAAAAAAAATCTAATTAAGTCAGCAAACAGCTGGGAAAAGCTCTCGACTCCCAAAAACTTCACACAACCATACAGGGAGGAATCTCCATACTTTATTGAGCCTGCCAGCTCTCCTGCCAATCTTGCACCCCAGCGTGCAGGAAAACAATCTCACATCTCCTAATTACCATGTCAACTCCTACAAAAAGCATAAGCCAAATGTTTAATAGATTCTTGCTCCTTGTCAGAAACAATGTATTTCAGGGATGTCCTCTTGAAGAATAAATTGCTCCAGTGCTCTAAACTGAGCAAACACAAGGAGGAGAGCAAAAGAAAGAAGGTAAACTAGAAATCCTTTGGATTCTGTTTTTAACAGGCAGTACACTCCATTAGACCAGTTACCCTTGGTCTGTCTGTTCATTCTGGCAGATGTGTTACCTATCTCTACACTACACAGGGCTCCTCTTCCCTGTCAAAGTAGAAGCACCCTGCAAAATAAATCCCAAAGACATGGATGATACAGAAACTGACCAAACATACAAGGAAACACACTGAAAAGTCACGGCAGTTGCTACTGAAAAGATCATTACATAGTGAATTTACAATTAGTTTTATAGTATTACTACCAGAAGCAACACTTCAGATGACAAACTGAGACATGTACAAGCCTAAGTTCAGAAATTATGTAATAATAAAAACCAGTGCAGCGGAGTAACTTTGTGTTTCTAATATAAGAGTATTTTCCTATTGCAATAACGGCTGCAATGGATCACAGTAACAATGACAACCAACTGATTTTCTCATTTTAGACCAGAATATCTGATGAAATTGGAAGGTGAGATAGGTGAAACCTCAAAACCTTCCTCCAACAGCTGCACCAGTTACAAATAATGGAAGTTGTAAGATCCAGATGTCCTTATTTTAGCTACCTAATCCCAAGACATTCTCTACAACTAATCTAAATCATTATACTTACTCAATAACCTCTGGACACGATAAATATAATTCAGTTCTGATTTTCTGAAGAAACCAAGCTTAGATGATCATGCTGTTCTGTTAGACTGTTCCTCTCCCACACTGCTCAGTCAGGGCATTTGCCATAACACAGATAGACAAGTTTCACTCTTTATCAAAGAAAGGGCTGAAGGCTTAGTTCCCCCACAGCGCCAGCTCTGCTCGGCTCAGGCTGACTCCATCAGGTCCCTTGTGGGCCATGGGCAAAGACAAATAAGAAGAGCTTGGGTGAGAATGAGACATGGAATAATTCTGTCAGTGCTGAACAAAGGGAAGTCTTCTCTACAGATGGAGGAAACGCTTGGAAAACTTGTGAAATTATATGGCATTTTCACAACTGAGGTTCAATTACAATCCTACTGTGGATTTAAGCCTAAATCTTAGAATTCAATTGATTTTTAATCACTAAATTAAAGAGTCCTTGATATTGACTTGCTCTTAATGCTGACGGCAGAGATCACGGTATTGCCTTTTCTTTTTTAAAGTGATCTCTATTAAAAATTTTCATTTATGCAGACTAATGATTGGTTTGCACTACAAGGAGGCAGCTTTTTCAAGCTTTCTTTCCTAAGTTATGTAGTACTGAAAGAATCCTGACTGGGTCAAAAACTTACATATCCACATAATCAAATTATCAGTATTAATGTATTCTCTGGAAGGGCTAGAATCTTTTATCCATTCCTCTTCAACAGCCATCATCTACAGATCTAAATAACTGGCTTCATTAAAGGCTTAGGGCCATCCTCATAACAGCTTTGCATCATTCAGCTATGATGGCTTGAAATTAAAATAAATCCTCTTTACTGAGCAGACCTGCTTATTTCTACACTCCATAATATCTGTCACATGCAAATCTCTTTACATCATGCGAAATTCTATATGTAAAGTCTTTAATGGCCATTAAATATAGTATTTCAACACAATTCTTTCATTGAACATTAATGCTTTTGCGAGGATCTGCAGCCCAATTCCAGTTCCAGAAAAGCCACCACCAGAAACCCTGGGGACATACGAGAATCAGAGAGAATCTCAAGGGGGAAGGGACACATCGTGTTCAACTCTGCTTTTCACAGGAGTATCTGGAGCATTGTCCAGACATTCATGGAGCTCTGGCAGACTTGGTGTAACAACCACTTCCCTGAGCCTGTTCCAGTGCCTGGCCACCCTCTGGGGGAAGAGCCTTTTACCAATGTCCAACCTGAACTTCCCTGATAGCTTCACTCTATTTCCTTGTGTCCTAAATACACACCTGAACATTTACACGTACTCAGACTTTGCCAAAACGCCTATGGGATTCTCTTGTTATCTGGTTAAAAAATCAAAACTTGAATCCCCTCTGCCTCCTTAAAACATGTGGCTGAAGAGTAATTCTTACCAACAGGGGTACAATATAAATTTAAGTTCATGGCTGCTCAGTGACTGCCAAAGTCCACTCAATTCAGGGTTAACTGCCCCCAAACCAACACCAGAGTCTGTGTATCCTCAGCAGTTCACACCTACTCCTCCCTTGTTACCACAAATCATGTTAGTAGATTTTAAGTTTCCTACTTACGTAATGCCACTGTGGGTTGTTCCTTGTGTTTCGTAGGTGTCCCTGAAAGGAGAGCCTGTCCTTGCCACCAGCCTGATACCAACTCAGCTTCTCTCACAGTATTGACTTTTCAGGACTAACTGAAGGGCAAATAAATGAAAATTCTTTTTTGCCACTCAAATCAGTTGAACTCCCTCTGAATACAGAGAAAGGGAATCTATTTCTAAGCAGATCTACTTCAACACAGTTACTCCAAGAATACAGTGTAGAACTCTTCAGGACTCCCATGTATGGTTTAGTTCTCTAAGCTTCTACTTTTTTACATGACCTCCACGTTCAAACTATACATTTTTTACATGAGAATTTCTATATGCTAATATTTAAAAAACTATTTTATTGAAATAGTAATTCTATTCTGAGATGTAGGCAAGAAAACAGAGGGTTCTGTAGAAGCTGGAAAACCTTCTTAAAGGTTGTAAAGAACAACTAAAGATGCCCATGGATATATATTTTTTTCCTTTCCTTAGGGTTGCCCAGTCAGCAAGGAGAGACCCTGTACATTCATCCAATTAAGGGTATATAAAATACCACCAAATGAAATGTAACATACTCCTAACAAATGCTATCAGTTATTACCATCTGGATATTGTAAATATTTTATCTATTGTAAAGCAACAAAGCCTTAAATAAATGAGATTAACACTCAAGACTAGGAGTTCACTTTGGGATACCTAAAGCACTGACACTAAAATTTGTTAGAATTTAATACTTTTGAGGGAAATGGCCACAACCTCAAACAAGACAGAAACACAATTGCAAATTTACACCCTTGTTATCCAAAGGACTGTTTTTAATTTTAGTTTCATTATTATGATGTAGCTATAATGGCTGTGAGAGAACAACCACAAGGGAAGCGACAGGAACTACAATCAAACCCAAACAAAATTCTAAGTTTGCACGGAAGTGAAACAGGCCTAGATCAGAAATTTTCCTGGTTGCCTGTTTAAACTTTGTCATTATTTTCTCTCCTTACAGATCCATGCCATTCCCCTCTGAACCCTGCATGAACTGAAAACTCATCACTCTCCCACCACTCTGCTGCCCTTCCTGTGCTTTGTGCTGACTCCTACACTTAACTGGAAACCCTCCGTGCATCTCGAGCATCAGCAGAACCGGGACACGCTTTTCCTGCTCAGTTGTTTTGGATTTTTTTGTTTAAGACATTTAAAACACGACAGGGTGGGTGCAGTCCTAGGGCTCGTCTCCCACCACGACCCTCCTCCACCATTATCCTAACGCACAGTTCCACGAGTATCCCAGACTAGGAATATTCATGGCTCCGGCGGGATTCTCCCCGGTGCCAGGGGCACCTCAGCGCGGGCTGCCCGGTGCTGCCGGGGAGGGGGCCAGGAGCTTCTGCCTCCCTTCGCCGGTGCTGGGAACGCGAGGCGGCCCCGCGGTTCCCCCCGTAGCTTCGCCCCGTCCGCAGGCCGCTGTCAGCCGCACCCGAGCCCGGCCCCGCTGTCGCCCCAGCGCCCGGGCCCGGCTCTCGTTCCTGGGCCCGGTTCCTGCTCCTGGGCCCGGGCCTGGCTTCCCGCTCCCGCACCCGTTTCCCGGCCCTGCTCCCGCCGTCATTTCAGAGCCTCCACCAAATGGCTGCCCGGGTCTCCGGGCCGGCCCCGCGGCCTGCCGGGGCCCACCGGGCGCCGACACCTCTACGGTCCCCAACGGGCCGCACTGGACGGGCTCAGCCTAGCGCCGCTCCCGCCCGGCTCCCGCAGCGCCGGGAGGCAGAGGAAGGACCGGGGTGGGTGATGGCGGAAGAGGGGGAGGGGGGGGCCGCGGGCGGGGCCCGGGCGGGTCAGCGCG
>WEKY01047698.1:32542-62866 GCA_013390045.1 Picathartes gymnocephalus
GCGCTGCCCCGCCGCCGCTCCCTCCCGGTGTGCGGGAGCTGGGGGCCGTCCTGCCTTCCGCTATCGCTGGGTCCCTCCCTCGCCCCCGGGGCCGTGTCTCCTACCTGGTGCGGTGCCTCGCTGTCCCCTCTGCTCGCAAGGGCCGCGGTGTCGGCGGGAGCGGGGCCCTGAGACCGCCCCGGGTCCCGCAGGGCCGGGCCGAGTCTTGGGGCAGGCGGGGGGCGCCGGGCCGGGCCCGTCCTCTCCAGCTCCCCAGCTGTGGGTGTGGGGGACAGGGGGGAACCCGCCTCGAATCGCGGCAGTGTCCCCAGGACCCCGGCAAGCGCGTCCCGGAGCCGCCGGCTGTCCGCACGCGTCCCATCCCGGGCGGCGCGGGGCTGACGCGGAGGGACCGGCCGGGCACCCGCTTTCCCTCTCCGTGTCGTGGAGTGTCGGTTGTTGCCTGTCGCTTCCAGGTGGATCCTAAAATGTGGCATTTCGTTGCGTGCAGGCATTTTCATTTGGTTCACGTATCGTAACCTCGGTGTTTTCTTGGGGTTTTATGCTTGTTGTCAAGGAAGTGTTTCTTTCAGTTAAAACGTCCCCAGTAGATAATTTTTAAGGACTGGTTGTGTCAGCGGTGAAAATTAAGTATAAACAGATTGTGCTAAGTTGGTTTAAAAACACTTATCAGGAAAAATTAGGTGGAAATCGCACCACTCTAAGTAAACTTGGTGTTTTATCTCTGTAAATTTGCCTGATCAAGGCATTTTAGGCGAGGAAGAGAAGTAGAAAAAGTATTCAGGAGAGGTTTGGAGAGAGGGAAAAGATTGTGTTTATTTCTTGAATGCTAGCTGGAGAACAGGTAGGACATACAGGTATGGTTTGATATGTATTTTAAATTTTGTTCTACTTACAGGTTTTGTTAAAAGTCCAACTCAATAGGATTTCTGAGACTTTTGGCTACTTAGAAAATGTATTATTACAGGAATTGCCCACTGCTGATTGACTTGCAAAAATACTGTATTCTTTTTAAAGCCCTCTACTTAAAAGATCAAGGACCTGAGCAAACTTACTTTTGTGTACACAGTAAACAAATTAACAAATGGAGCTTGGCATAGGGGTTTCTTTCCAATTTCCAGCCTTATGTGCAGGCGGTGTTTAGTAGCACACACCAAATGTAACCCGTTTTTTCTCCGTTCTTCCAAGTGCTCTGGTTGTCTGGTGTGTTTGAATCCTAACGAGAGCAGCTCCAGCAGTATGTAGAGCATCATCCCCAGAGTTTGTTCAGCTGCTGGCTGCAGTGCCTTCCTCACAGCCTGCAGCCCGTGCTGTGTCCTGCCCGTCCCGGCTGCACAGCCCGGAGATGGGGCTGGTGCTGGGAGAGCGTCAGCTGCGGCACGTGGATCAACCAACTGCTCATAGTTAATTCATTCCAGCAACATTCCTGTGCTGGGCTGGCTAAGGCAGTGTCAGCATTTCTTTTATAAACTGCAGTTTCCCAGGACAGGCTGCTTGTTTCTGGGATGGGGAATTTACTCATTACAAGAGCCTAAAATTAGAGTTTTGTTCTCTGAGCAGATAGTTCAAATTAAGATAGGAAGCAAAATGATGTTGGCAATAGCTATCAACCTGTTAAGGATTGTTAAGAAAGATTGCATTAGCTTAACTCTTGTGTTTTGTCTGATGCCTGGTTTTGCATACAGTGTCTCATGATTCACTAATCATCCTGAGATCTGTAAGGAGAGGGGTGGAATTGAAGACACCATTATCTCCAAATAACAATATCTTTTCTTTCCTGCTCTTGAAATTAGTGGGAACATCTGTGGCTGTCAATGTGTTGTAAAATGAACAGAAAAATTATTCTTGCAGTTGTTATTTTTTATTAATTACTCTTTAGTCATCCTAAATCTGTATTTTCATGTGCAGTATTCCTCTGGCTTTCCTGCTTCATTTTAAGTGCCAAGGACTTCTTGTTGCATTTGAGAGTATGTGTTGCACAGGGAAGGTGGGTAAAGATCAGACATGATTAAGCAGACTAATCATGTGATACGTGAGAAGAAAAAAGATTGCTAGTGATTGCTTGTATGCTGTTTGTTTATTTTTTTTTCCCAGAGCTGTGGTAAAACACAGGCATTGACCTGGAGCATTTTCCAGGCTTTTTTCAGGACTCGCAATGTATTTTAAAACAACAAGTGTGCACTAGGTGAATTGTACAGGTGGAAAAACCTACAGCTGTCAAAGGCTGTAGGAGCTCAGAGTCTTACAGAATGCTGGGTTCTTTGTCATAACACAGCTCTGCGAAGTGCACTGTAAAACATCTGAACTCTGCCACAAATTCCACTGTTCACCCACACTAAGATGCTAATGATGAACACTTGGATAGCAGAGCTTTGCATCTTTAAATTGAACCATACTGGATTTATTGTTAAGCTGTGCATAGAGCCAGAGGAATAGAAACAGAAAATATATTATATTCAGGTATTTCAGCCACCTCAGTGTCTTTTCTGCATGTCACCCTCTTGTTTTCCATGTTTTTTAACACTATACTTAGTGGTTTCATATTTTGGAGGATAGAGGATATAAGTTTATTTTGCATGCCAAGCTTTCTGACTTTGCTTTTCAAGGCAAATGAATTGCTGTTCTTCAGTAATGTAGTTAATATTGCTGTATTGTTCTTTATCTGGTGCATTCTGCATCAGGTATATTGGAACTTTGTGGAATCACTTTCGAAACTGCAGCTGAGGTACAAAAGCTGAGAAAGCTATAATGGGGAAAAAAAAGTCTCTTTTCCTCTCTAGTTTGCATACCTGTTCTCATGCTTATTCCCTTTTCTGCCTTGAAAACCCAGAACTTATTTTTGTGTTGTATTTCCCTGTAAATTCTGCACTAAGGATGCTACACCTACTATTGACTCTCAAGTTGAAGAAGTTCACACCTGAAATATTGATTTTTCCATTCACCCTCTGTCTTTTTGTGTGGTTACGGATGTTCTAAGCACCAGAAACTGGGTATTCCTTGGAAATGGAGTGAGACCAGCCATAGTTATGAGTGCCTTGCTTCACTTGTTGCATGTGTCTCAAGGTGGCATTCAAGCCTCAGCCTCTTCCAGTAATGTACAACTGAAGGTTTTCTGGTTTTCTTTTTTTCTGTATACTGTTTGCTTTAAGCTCTTTTAAATTCATTCTGGCAGAACTTAGAAGGAAAACTTTGATCACAAGTTGCAGGTCAGGTGTCAAATATTTGGGAAAGGGAGGGAAAGTAAAAGATAAATATTTTATAAGTTGGTGTAATTAATCTGAACTTGGGTAGGTTTGCTTTGCAGTTGTTTAGGATTTTAGCATGGTGAATGGGGTCTCTGCTGTTCCTCTGCACATTATCTTGAGTAGAGGGTACGGTGTAACAGCAGTGAAGAGGAATTGCACAGATAATTAGAATTTTAAGTAAAATTGAAAGCAGTGACCCAACAGCCAGCCTGTGTTGACTTTCTCATTTTGCAGCTTTCTCCAATAGTTTGTCGTGTGAGGAGAGGCCAGAATATCCATTTAATTACACAGATGAGCAAGGAAATAGGTTGGTAGAAGTTTGCCTCTTCCTGTGTGCTTTACCCAGACACTGTCTCCCGTGGAGGTGTAAAGACACCTTCAGGCAAACACTACATTATTGTGGTGTAGTTTTGTGTCAGGAGCTAAACTGCTGAATTCAAAAGCTTGTATTTCATTTATGCTGAAACAAACCAAAGCTTCTTTCTCTGTAAGGGGTGAGACACTGGCTTTCTGAGGAACATCAAAACTTGAGCTCTGTGCTTGGCTGAGGTCTTTGGTCCTAAGCTGTGAGAGCAGAAGCTTTGGGTCCGAGACCAGTTGCAGGTGTTGCTAAAGAGCCCTGTCTCTGCTGTTGTTTGTTCTTGGGGTTTGATTCCAGAGCAGTCATAAGGCACATGTAATTGCTCTGCTGGTCTTTGATGTCTGCCCTTCTAAGCTGGCCCTTATTTTAATGGGCTTGGAGGCTTTCTGATTCAGGTAAAATGATCCATGTGGTAATCTATATAGAACAAAGTGATAGCAAGGAATGGAGGAAATTAAATCCATGCAAAGCAAAGTACAAGGATACAGAAATTTTGGTTAACTTCAGGCAATATTTTAATATTTGAAGACTACTTTTGCACCTCAAGTGTTTGAGCATTAATCCAGTGAACCTCTGTGGCTGATTCCAGCACAGTTGGGTATCTGAGTTTTGCTTCCTGCTACATCAAAAGCTTCTCTCAGTCACCTGCTCCACTGTCCCCTTTCCTGTGCTCTCCTCTCTTGTGTAATTTCATGACACTTCTGCTCACTGTTAGACTGGCAAAGTTGGGCTGATGGGGACGTGCTGGTGTTGCAATTCTGTGTTGTGACACTGCTGTGGGGTTAGGCTGAGCCAGCCGTGCCCCGGGATCCGCGTGGGGTTTGTTTACACCGCGCTAAGCCAGCCACGGAGCGTGCGAAAGCACGGGGTGCTTGTTATGGAATTGAAGGTAATGCTGGGGAAAGGTGTTGGATTGAAACACTTGGGAAGTAGGTGAAATTAGCACTTCAAGACAGACACACTATACCAAAATCAAGTGCTAAATTGGTCCTTGCCTGGATGATCTTTACAGCTGCTTGTGATCAAAGCCTGCTCCTCTACTCCTGCTGTCAGTGTGGAAGATGAATTTGCTGTGTGTGAATGAAAACAGTAAAGCCAAAGGGGTATTTAGTGTTTAATGCTTATTTTTAGTCTGTGTTTCAAGATCTTTGATTTAAGTATTTTCAGAGACCTGTGTGTTACATAGATGGTATAATATGGAATTTCTATAGAAGTGTTTTAATATTAATTTTTTAAACAAAAGCATATTATTAAAAATAAGACTCTACCCTGCCTTTAAGATACATGTAATACCAGATAGACACAGTGTGTAAAACTTCTCAAAATACCTATATTTCCCAGCCAGTAATTCCCACTGAAAGTCAATGGATCTTAAAATGGTTTTGAAAAGGATACCTAAGTTCCACACATGATTTTGAAAATGAAATCAAATAACCACAGGTGTGTTGTCATTCGTGAGCAAACCACATCCATTCTTCCTCTTACACTCTGCTTCAGTTGTCCTGTGAAACATGTTCCAGGACCATGAAGTGACTCCATTGATAATTGGTTAGAAGTTGTCCTGGCAGACTTCATGTTGTGTTGGTGGCTGTGGGGAGAAGGGCATTGATAGCAATAAAAGCAGGCTCTGCTATTTGTGGTGCATTGTTCCTGGTTCAGGCAGGAATGCGAGGAGCTGAGCCTGTGGCTGTGCCAGCTCCCTCCGTTGTTTGGCTGCACTGTTGGAAACCAGGTTGGGATGGTGCTTCCAGGCTGGAAGGCAGAACTGGAGGCTGAAAAAGCATTTGAGTTTGGTTATGCTTGGGAGTCTGTGAAGACCCGAGCCACTGAGATAAGGGTTTATTTGGGTTTCTGGGAAATTTAATCATCCATTTTTATCATGGCAGTCTGTTTTGAGCCATGGATTCTGGGAATCTGTGCTGTAGAGTTCAAGGTGTGCAGCTGACCTTCACCTTTTGTTCCTTTCTTCAAATGCCTCTCAGTGCCAGTTCCAGCTTTTTAAAATCCTCTGTTGGCTCTGCTTCTCAGTACTGATCCAGCCTACACTGTTCTTCCTGCTTCTTGGAAGTCTTCGCTTTTATTGCTTCTTATAGTACAGAAGATTCAACATAGATTCATAAAATGCTCTATGTCCCAAGGTTTCAGAGCAAAATATCAAGAGTTAGGTCAAACTCTTGTTCGGGGGAAAAGAATGTGACTGCAGCATGCAGTGAGCTCTGATAGATAAAAGTAATTTTTGCATGAACATAGGTGAAGGCAGGTATTAACTGAAGGAAGTAAATGGACTTTATTGTGCTGGCCTTAGTTGTCAGCAAGTGGAGTGTATGTTTTGTGTGATGTGTAGAAAGTGGTGACTGACATAACCGTGAAATACTGCAAAGAGGTTTATTAACTTCACTTTTGTGAGCTGTGGAAACCAGTGCTGTAATAGCATGTGCTGCTTAGCAAAATGAAGACAGGACTGTGAGTGTGCACTGAGAGAGGAGTTGGAGATTGGTTGTGCTGTCAGATAAGTTAGTGTTTATAATTAGTCAGCAGGTTTCGGAAAAGAAATATTTGAGCATTTTAGCATGAAGTTTTATATAAGTATTTTTATGATTTTTGTTTTTCAGGAGTTTATAACATATTTAATCTCATTCATGAATCGAACTTCCTTTTTAAGTCATGGATGACAAGGCTTCTGTTGGAAAAATCAGTGTCTCTTCAGACTCGGTATCCACTCTTAACAGTGAAGATTTTGTCTTGGTTTCCAGGCAAGGGGATGAAACACCATCTACAAATAATGGTAGTGATGATGAAAAAACAGGACTGAAGGTAAGAACCAATAACCTGAGTTTGTTCCCTGTTCTTCTTAATCAAACTAACCATAGTGAGCTTAAAGAGGGACTTCTTTATTGTGGAAAACTTGACAGAAGGGAGAACTTATTCAAGAGCCAGTTTTGTCAGTAATTTCTTCACTGCTGATGTCAGAGGTGGTAATTAGGTTTTGAGTAAGGGCTCTCTCCATCACTAGCTGTGGGTTTTTTCCCACTTTGCAGAATCCTTCCTGAAGTGCTTAGGATGAAACAGACTGATTGTCAAGAACATGGAACTGTGATTTTATCACAGCTATCAGGTAGAAAGCAATATTAGCATACATGGCTTTGACCATGTCTGTTTTTAACCGTGTCTGTTAATTCAGAGATACATTGAAGTTTTCCCCAATGTGAAATGTTCTCTTTAAGAAACATGGAAGTGTAGTTATAACTAAAAACTTGGCATGAATTAGAGAACATGAGCTCTGTCTGAAAGGCTTGTGAGAGCTGGAAGGGCACTGACATATTCTCACTTGTAAAAGTGCTGTTCTGAAAAGAGATCCTTGTCACCCTCTACTTTGCTTTAAATAGCAAAAAAAAACCAACCCAATTTCTTCCCAATTTGTATTTCAGCAGCTTTTAAGAAAAGTGGCACAAGTAAGGTAATCACTCCAAATTCCATCACTTTAATGTGTTGAAAGCTGGATCTTCCCTAGAGTGAGTCAAGTTAGTGTGTTCTTTGTGGGAGATGGAAAGAGATACTCCAGCATCAAAAGAAACTGATAAGAAATCCTGTGTTCTGCCTGTTAGACTGGGTGCTCCTCTTTTCCTTTGCAGTAGTTGTAACAGAGACTTTATTGAACATTTCTTGATGCTTTTGCTCATCTTGCTTTTACCTCCCAGCTACTTTGTTTGTTTTTCTTGTCTTCCTTTGAGTCCTGGGCAAGATGTGTCGTTATAGTGGCTCTTTCTTTTACACAAGACTTCAAATAAATTCTGTTAGTTAAGAGTCTCAAGACTGATCTTTTGCTTAATCTGGCAAAGAAGTTCACTTATGTTTCATGATGGTTGCAGAAGATATCACTTCACATCAGAAAATAGTCTAAAAAATGTGAACATTTCTGAAGCACGGAGCCTGGTGATCTGTGAAACCTGCTGAAGGGCTGTATCCTCATGCTTGTCTTTCTCAATGCTGCAAACACCAGCAGCATCAAGATCAGTATCAGTATCAATACTTAGGAATTCAGAGTAGTCTCCTAGTGGTGCTTACCTTGAGAATGCTTCTGTGGCAGTGTCTGTAATCAGCTCCTGAAGCACCGTTCCATCCTGTTATCCCCGGGAAAATTTGGAAGCATGAAATGCCATAGTCTGCAATGCTTCTTGCTCTACATGGGAGCTCTTTGTATCACTGTGTGCTTCCAGAGTGGTTTATGAACTGCTGCCTGCAGGTGTGCTGCTTCTCTTGATGAGGAAGGAAGAACATGAGCTCTGCTGCCTCCTTATCCTCAGTTGTAAAATAAAGTTACGCTGTTCCTTGATTTGGCACTGAATGCCACAGAGCCTTGCAGGTCTTAAAGATAAGCTTCTTTGTGAATTTGGTGCCACGACTGAGCATAGGCCTTGAACAAAGTGATTCACCTTGAGCCTTTCAGTATTCCAGTGTGGAGAGCATGTGGTGTTGGTTATTGGCTGCAATATGAGTGATTAATGGGAATTTTCTACCTTAAACAAGTACTCAGTGTGCAGTCTAAATTCTCCCATGGAGGGACCTTCGTATTAACCTCCTTCCTTCTGCTTAAGGAGGAGAAAACTTTTAGCAGAGGAAATAGGAGGACTTTTTAGCTGTTCTTAGGGACAAAAAAAAAGAGTGTTTTGGTATTTTTCTACAAGAAAAGAGACATTCTACCATGACCTATGACTTTATTCTTGGTATTTTTTTTCCTCAGCTTGCAAATAACCATTTAGTTGCCAGTGAAGTGGAGTAGTGGAGGTTGTCAGAGGTGTGTGAAAAGTGTTGTCACTGTGATATCTGAAATTGTTTCAGTAGTGCATGAAAAAATTATTGTTAACATACAGCATGAGAACTGAGGTTATGTATTTCATAGGAACAAATTAGATTTTTTTTTCAGGCAGAAGCAATTGCTTTGGTACTTATAAATAAGTTAATTTGTATGTGTCAAACCCCATTTTCTTTGATTTACCCTCTAAAAAAAGCAAAAACTGAGTTCAGGTTTTTGTTTGAGCAGGTATCTCTGGTGTTCTGTATTTTTAGAAAAGCAGTTTAAGGATGTTTCATTTGCTAATGAGCACAGTCTGAGGATGATGCTGGAAATTCAGGTTTGTGTTTGCTGAATGTGACAGGCTCTGAAATTTGTACATTGGGCCTAAGGCTTCCATTTCAAATTTCCTGATAATGCTGTAGCTCTAAGTAATAGTGCTGTGAGCTGAGTTAATGTAAGTTTTTGTTTGGCACTTCTTTTCTTCCTCAAATCCGGACAGAGAAATATTTCTTTTGAATATAATTAGGAACCGTATTTTTCTTCAATTGGTTGTAATTCATAAATGTGTTTTTGCTTTTTATCAGTGCCGAAATCCTTGGTTCAGTTTAAAAAGGGATTGTTGGTGAATGTTTCCCAGAAATAGAGTTTGTCAGCTGTCTCTGCTTTCCAGTATTGTTCCTGTGTCTGCTTGTGCCCACTGGCAGTGGGACCAGGCTGGATTTAGGAAAGCTCTGCTCCTGGAGCACAGTGTAGAGCAGGAGTTCTGAACTCCCCTGCACAGCGAGACCTCTCCCAGCACAGGCTGGCAGCACATGCATCAGGAGAAGAGAATAAATCACAGTTCTGAGAAATCCCTTGGTGTGCTGAAGGAAGTTTGCAACCTCCTAGTCAGAGGTTACGTAAAATCAGTGTTGAGTTTTGTGAGCAGTGGAGAAAGCTATGATTAGGGTGATGGTTTCTTTGCTCAGCCTCAAGCACTTATCAGGTGCAGCTGTTTATTGTTCCTTTCTGCCCTTGGCTCTGCCCCATGCTGGCAGGCTGGCTCTGGTTTTGGGGCTGCAGTAGGGTTTTTGGCATATTTACTCCTTCATGTGCCCTGTTCCCATGATGGGGGGAATCCATACAGTTGTGAAAGAGACTTTGGTTGACATGAAGTTAACCTTGGTCTGTGTTTTACGCCTAGGTTTGCAGGCAACTGGTTTGTTGCACTTGATTTTTGGGGCTATGAGAACAGCAGGGCTCCTCTAGTCCAAAAGTGTGGTTACTGTGCTTTTTAAAATTCTTTTTGAGGGTAGTCTGAGCTGAGAAGGAAAGCTTTTTTTGAGAAATTAGTTTAAATTGCTTTATAAATGAGGGTTTTGATGATGACATTTTAGAATATCTATGAGATCGGATTTTTTAATTTTTACATGCCTATTTTCTGTAAACAACTTGAATTTGACTTTTACCTGTCACTACTATTTTTAGGAAATTTTATTTTCAAGATCATGTGTTATAAATATAACATCTAGATATGTCATTCATGCTAGATTATTTTACCAAATACAGTAGATCAACGTTCAGATTTTTTGGCTTTTAATCTTTATAGAAAATAACATTTTTCATGTGCATTTTGTATTAATACCATTACAGCATTTAGTTCTCACCAGATACAAATTTTTCACCTTCTTTTCCCAAACCAATGTCTATTGACTGTGAGGAAAGGTGTATCAGAAGCAGTTTTTTACCAGAGTGAATTTTAACTTCAGGTTTCATAGAGAACAGGTTCTGTAAACTGGAAGTTTTTCTAGTTTTTTTTAATATATAGCCTTTAAAGGGGTTGACGGGACATTATAATTAATTAATTGTATTTTGTTGCAAAACATATAAACTCCATACAGTAAAGGAGCATGGTGCATCTTCCATCATCATCATCGTCTTTCTGATGAATGCCTGCAAACCTGAATAATAGACTTGGTGCTTGAAAGCCTTCTGCCTTTGATGACCCCATGCTTGTGCAAGATTTTTCCACAATGAATCATGCAAATTAATACTAAAATTGTTGGGAGGAAAATGGAAATCTGTGGATTTCTGTAACTAGTTGCAGGTTACAGATGCCTCTGTGGGTGTACAGCTGAGTAAGGCAGTTACCCTGTCCTGCTTCTGGCAGGTGATCAGAGCACATGAGTATATTTTCATCTGTACAAAAAGTGACATTCTGTTTGTGTCAGTTTCAAGAGCATAAATGTCTCCTGTTGTTTAGATTCTGTAGCAGAAGTCACTAGGTTATTACTTTAGGGGGTAGTTGCATAATTTGGATTTTATTAGCTGGTGTGTAACTCACTTAAATCAGTGAGTTTAGAGAGGTGAGGATGTGGAAGTGCTCCTAGGGTTGAGTTTTGGTGTCAGCAGGAATAACCAGCAGCAGCTGAAGTGTTGGATGCAAGTACCTTTTGCTGATGGCATCTGGTAAATACTCTGTAAACGTGGTCACTTCCCTATTAATTGCAGAGGAACGGACAAGGAGTTTCCTTAGAAGCAGTATCTGAGATTTCCTGAAATGAATGCCTTCATTCCCTTCCCACTTCAGGACATTATTTCACACTGTTGAGGTGGCTTCATGCTTTCATGTTGACTTCAATGAGCTCAAAGTCAGGCTGCAGCTGAGCCTTAGGAAACAAAGCAGTGCTGTCACTTCTCCTCAGCATGATGGCATAATCTTGTTCCAGATGCTTCTCTTCCTGTGAAACCTTGCTGTCTTGCCCATGAACCACGTAACATGTTTAATTATATTTGTTCCTTTCGGGTACTAATCTGAGAATTGTTATAGCCCATACTGTGGGCATCTGTAAGTTTCTCTGTCATAAGCTGGTCTTTGTAGTTGGTGATTAAAGACTAGTTTGAAAGTAATCTCCTCGCTTTTCCCAGTGCTAGAAAATTCCTGTTTTGAGCTTGTAGATTTGTTAGACCAGGGAGGATATAATCCATACTGGTGAGCATTTGCACACTGCAGTTCGTGGTTATGGTTGTAACTGGGTTCACTTTGTTAACTCCTGCTTTGGCTGGTAAATCAAAAGCCATATGAATGACCCTGTGCCTGAGGGGTGTTTTTTGTTGTTTGAGCAGTCTTTTCTTTTTTGTGTGTCCCAACTCTGTGGCTTTCAGATTGTGGGGAATGGAAGCGAACAGCAGCTGCAGCGGGAGCTCGAGGACGTGCTAATGGATCCACCCATGGAAGATCAGTCCAGTTACCAGGACCATGGAGAAGAAGTCAGAACTGATGGAGATGGGGAAGAACCTGTTGTCCTTGAAGCTTCAGCATCCTCTACCATTAACCCAGTGTCTGTGGCAGGACTTCAGAAACCAGAAATGAGCTTGCCAGTGAAACCATCCCAAGGAGGTTAGAAAAAGAAGGAGGGGAATGCCTGGTAGTATCTTACGAGCTTGTTTTTGTGGGGAAAGTGAAGAGAATTTTGGTACAGGTGTGGTCACCAGTCTTTCCTCATGTCTCACATTATAATCACTTAGTGCAGTAAATTCCACGTTATGTATGTGATTCAAGAATTAATACCTGCTGAACTGTCCTGTCTTCTAAAAACACTGCTATACCAGCCTTGAGATACGTGCACAAATACAAAGCTTACTTGCCTGGCTGTATAAAATATCAGTGCAGGGCTTTCCTGTAGTATTTTGACCTGGCCTGACTTTTCTGTTCTTGGCCTCTTTTGTCTTTTATTCAGTGGGGAGTCAGTGTCTGACACTTCCCTTGTTTCTGACGTTCCCCCTCGTGTCCCTCCCTAGACTGTGAGGAGCTGAGCCCGTTCACACCGGTGACAGACGAGGACAGCGTGGTGTTCAGCAAGCTGACGTACCTGGGCTGTGCCTCGGTGAACGCCCCGCGCAGCGAGGTGGAGGCCCTGCGGATGATGTCCATCCTGCGCGGCCAGTGCCAGATCTCCCTGGATGTCACCCTGTCAGTGCCCAACGTCTCTGAGGGCACTGTGAGGTACGGGGCTCGCTGCTCTGGGGCTGTGCATTCATCTTAGCTCCTTTGGAAAGCAAACAAGCTGATGGTTTACCTGGCAGGAGACTTGAGCAACTTGGATATTCTTGAGTGGGAGAAGTGGGTTTTATAGACATCTGGTAACAGTGATCCTTTGAATTTGTTTACCAAACGCTCTACCAAGAAGTACTGTAATGATCCAAGCTGTCCCCAAAGCCATAGTGGGATTGGTTATTGATGAACACTTTGGAAATAGGCTGGAAAGGAGTTTGTAGAGCCAGAAAATGTCTGATACACAAGGCTTAACAGGGGTGAGTCTGTCCACTGCCAAATGGTAGTGTAATTTTCTGAAGACTAATCCCTGAAAACCATGGGGAAATTACTAGTGAAAATGTCTGTGGCATTGTACTTTTTTGTGCTGTTCAATTTAAATGTCATTATTGTGGTCCTGCTTTGCAGTAAATAACAGTCAAGAGCTAGTTTTTGTGGTGTACTTTCTCTAGGAGGTAGGAAACTGTTAAAGCTTGCAAGTTATGTCTGGCTGAAATAATTCTTCTAAAGGTGCAAGCTTGGTTTTTTTTCCCCTCTCTCTATTTTAACAGACTTTTAGATCCTCAGACAAACACAGAAATAGCAAATTATCCAATCTATAAAATCCTTTTCTGTGTGCGAGGGCACGATGGGACCCCTGAAAGTGATTGCTTTGCTTTCACTGAAAGCCACTACAATGCAGAACTCTTCAGGATTCATGTCTTCCGATGTGAAATCCAAGAGGCTGTAAGTGCAAGCTTTTTGTCAAATGATAATTATGTACATGTAAATGTTATTACTGAAATTAAAGTGAAGTATTTCAGGCACTTCAGAAGTAATGCAACTCATCCATCTTGCTTTTTTTTCTACTCAAAGTTAAGATAATTATACAAACTTAGTTATGGGATAAGAATGCACAGTTAACGGTTTATCCTAAGAAGTGTAGAAAAGCAGTCAATTAGATGCTGAAACTGAATTATTTTTGTACAATTTGTTGTGAATTAGTGAAAATGCAGGTAATTTCAGCTGATGTTTGTGCACTCTGGCTGCAGGTGAGCCGAATCCTGTACAGCTTTGCCACTGCCTTCCGGCGCTCTGCCAAACAGACCCCGCTCTCAGCCACTGCCACCCCCCAGACTCCAGACAGTGACATCTTCACCTTCTCCGTGTCCCTGGAAATCAAAGAAGATGATGGCAAAGGTTATTTCAGGTAGAGATTCTTCTCTTGTGCAGCACATGGTTCTGTTGAGAAGCGAGTGAATATAGAGTGTGAGGCTGAGGTGGGCCCTAAATTCCCTTTTTGAAAGTTTCCTATTCTAGTTCAGGTGAATCCCAGACATAAATATTTTTGGGAAATAATACAGTGATAACCCTCTGGACTAGGTAATCTTGGTCGTTGAACTGAACATGGTGTTACCTGCAATATGCTTTATCTATTTTGTTTTATTCTATGGTCTTTAATTCCTTTTCAACGCCTTTTAAGTTATGTTCAGCAAAATTGCTGCTGAAGCTGAAAGTGCATCATTGTGACTGTGCTGCTGGGAGTATTGCTGCTGAGACTTCAGTGTGTGATTGGCACTGAAGTGTAGTTTTAGGTTTTCCCCCTCTTTTTGCAGCATTTAGAAGGGCCTCTCCAATGAAAAAAGAAGGGAAATAGTCTGAGGGTTGGTCACTCCTTGGCTCGTTGGTGTCATGTGCTCCAGCAGCCACATCCCCTGTGAATGCAAGCAATAAGCAGTTTCTTATAGGTAATACTATATGCTACATGGGGAATCAATATTTAAAAACTGCTGAAATGAGCTGGAAGTCTCACAATACTGACCCCCACAGTATAAGTCCCCAGTTTTTATTTTGTAAACTGTGTCCTTGGTTTTCACCTAAATCTGCTGCCGTTTCTTTCATGTTACTGATCACAGCATGCAGGGAAGAAAGGTCTTGAGTGCTTTGGTGTAAGGAGCTGCACCAGTATCTGATGCTGGATGTAGTACATGCAAGGAATGCAGATAAATGATCCCCTGAGATTTTTTTTTTCCTTTCCTGATGAAAAACAGTGCAGTTCCCAAAGACAAGGACAGGCAATGCTTCAAACTCCGCCAAGGGATTGATAAGAAGATAGTGATTTATGTGCAACAGACAACGAATAAAGAACTTGCTATTGAAAGGTAATGTCATCAATTTTTAAAAGATTCTTTATCTGCTTAATGTTTGTATTTTGCCTCTGAGGGAGCAGGTTAGTAATTATTCTCTGGATGCTCCATTTGTGTGATTTAATGCCACACTTCTCTGGAGTGTGGTAAACCAGAGGATGAAGTGGGGCATACCTGTGCGGGCCAAAAGTCCTTGTGAAAAGGCCAAAATGAAATCATAAAAGAAGTCCTGGTGCTTCATCTGATCCTTTTATCTGCTGAAGGGTAAATTCTATGCAAATATGTCTGAAAAAAACCAAGCCACCAAAGGAAGGGCAGAAGACTGTAGGCTCAGTGTTGCTGTGGTATAAGGAACCCTTGTTAACAGTGACTTTATTACACTGTTCTTTAAAACAAAGGTAATGGAACAATTTCCAGGCTGTTGTAAACAGGGTAAAACCATATTGTAAATATGCTTCTGACATCTTGCATGACTTTTTTGATGTTGGCTTGACATTGTTTTGCTGGACATGCTTGATGCTGCTTTCAAATGTCAAGGTTTGTAGATGTTTGTCAGTGGATTCATGGGCTCTTTGTGATGTATGACAGCAAATACTTAGATAAGAAATGTTAATGGTTTGTTTATGAGCATGTTTAATTTTTGCAGTTACATTTTTTTTTTCCTGGCTTTGCAGGTGTTTTGGCCTTCTCCTGAGCCGTGGGAAAGATGTTCGGAGTGGCGACATGCACCTTTTGGATTTGGTAAGGCTCTTTCTTAACAAAATTCAGTCATAATCTTGATTATGGTTGTGCATGATGTCAGGATAGACAGAGAACACTTCTGCAGTTGTTGATGGGAGTTGATGCTGTAGGTTCCACTGTTGAGGGTGAGGCTCTGGGCAGTTGAGTTGAATCCCTGCTTCTGCTGCTCAGTTAGAACATGACCTCATGCTTGGTCAAGGGGTTTGCCCAGTTTTACATTGTCATGACTGTTGTCATTCAGGGGCCTGAAATAAGAAACATGGAACTTTATTTTTAGACATGCTGAATATTAAAGTGCTGTGCTTTGAACATGGAAAGTTTTGCAGCATAGTTATCAGTGTGAGAATCGAGGCCTGAGAGGCTTCAGATGTAACACTGAGAACTAGTGGGTGCTTTGTTCTTATGACTCACTTTTCTCAGTAAAGTAATGATAGAGATCATTTGACTTCACAGGTGTGAAGTGACAACAAATTTGCTAGTATTTATGCAGTACATAGTGAGTACTCAAGAAGTTTAATACTACATGAATAATTTTGCTTTTTACCAGGCTTTGGATTGTTGGAAAGACAGACAAGCTGAACATTAGATAAAATACTGCTTTGGGTCTTAATGACAGAATAACAAATGTGTTCTCATCTACATTGCTGTGAGCTAAAAGTTGCTGTCAAATGCCCACCTCCCAAACTGCTGGTCATGCCATGTACTAATAGAATAATTAGTATTAATTTGCCTTTCTGTGTTATCAGCATGGAGACCAAGGACTGCAGGGGAACTCTGTTATTTCCTTCAGAGATGATCTCTGCTACCAAATCTGTCACATGGACTTGCCCTTCCCTTGCCAGTGCAGTAGCTCTTTTATGTGGCTGGCACTACATAATGCAGAGGTTTCCTTAATTGAAATAAAAATGCATAAACTTACCTTGTTTCCAGGAGTCCATGGGTAAAAGTTCTGATGGGAAATCATACGTGATCACTGGGAGCTGGAATCAAAAGTCTCCACACTTCCAGTTTGTAAATGAGGAAACACCAAAAGGTATGAATGTTGCCAGCTGTCATCCCTGGGGAGGGAAATTACTTCCATAGTGGGCATGGGATCAATTCTCTTTCCGCTTCAGATGAATCCCACAAAAGACTTTCACAGGATGGGATATATTCTCAGAAAGTAGGGTGCTAAATGCCACATAAAATTATAAAAAAAGACACCTAAAAGCAAACTCTGTTCAGTGATACATTGTAGGAACTGTGTCCTAGTAGGAGACACTGCAGGTGTGGAGCAGGATGCTCCAGTGTGCTCTGTGCACCACTGGAGCTCTTTAAAAATCCTATTGAGAACTGCACTAAATGACTTTTGCAGGCACTTGCTTTGCTCAGTGGCTTGTGGTCAGTTCAGATTTGTCCAAACCCAAGTTTTTAATTTAACAGAAGGATTCCTATACCTGTGAAAATGAAAGTATACCACTCCCCAAATGTCATCCAAAACCAGCTGATATTGCATTGCTCTTGAGTCCTGAAAGAGACTGTCATTACTTCTTTTAAGATGTCAGCTGAAATATGATCTTTTCAATCTCTTGTCACTGTTGCATGCCAAAGGTTGGGAAGTTAATGGGAATTGACTGGGCAAAGTCATAAAAGTCAGCTGCTGGGCAGTCTGGTGCCATCCTGCCTGAAGGACACAATTTATCATTCCCTGCCAGATCTCATAGGTCACTGAGCCCTGTTGCCTCCTGTTGGAGCATCAGGGTGTGTAGTCAGTTTTTGGAATGTCACAGCTGAGATGGTCTTAAATGCCTTTAATATCATGGTATTAAACACTTAAGTAGCTTCTAAAACCAAAAAAGAATTGAAGTGAAATTAGGCTGGATGGCAGGAGAGCTGCACTGTGCAGTTAAGTCCACAGATCCTCTATAATATTTAATGAAGGTTTTGGCTACATTTGGGATTTGAAAAAGCAGAACTTATATTCTCTTTAACAAGATCATTTTCTTGGCTTGAAGGCTGCAGTTTCCTTACCCTCTAGTGAACAGTAAGTTGTGATCCAATTTCCCTATGTTGAAACTTCTAGGGTTTTGAGATGTTACATGAGGGGGAAAATCAATTCTGAAAAGGAAGGTTTCCTTTGTTCTTCCCTTTTACTGGGAAAGGGGTTATGGAATATTTTATTTGAAATATTTATTTTCATACTATGGTTTCATTTTCTCTTTCCAGATAAAGTGTTGTTCATGACCACTGCTGTGGATTTGGTGATAACTGAGGTGCAGGAACCTGTTCGATTCATTCTGGAAACTAAAGTCAGAGTTTGCTCACCTAATGAGAGGCTGTTCTGGCCCTTCAGTAAACGGAGCTCAACTGAAAATTTTTTCTTAAAACTGAAACAGGTAATGTGTTAAAAAACAAAGGAATAAAATTTACAATTAATAGGCTGTTCCTCCCTATGATTGCTAAAACCTTTACTAATGTAATGTTCATAATGCAACATTTTCTTCCTGAATCAAAGAGGTAATATAAATGCACTTCACTTTTAGAAAAGCTGCCCTTTTTTGTGCTGATTGTTGCTGGCTATCTGCAGTTCCCATAAAGAGCCTGAAATAGCTTTTTTGATAGCTTTGATGAGTCTGCGAAGTTACAGAGAGGCTTATGGGTTTTCCAGCCAAACCACAGTGAGAAAAGGAGCAGAGGATTTATCTGCAAACTGGGGCTGTGCTGAGACTTGCTGCCATAAGGGTATAGAGGGGTAACTGTGTAAAATTACGGGTTAAGAGAAAAAAAAGTCCTCACTATAATCCTGGAGACATGGTATCTGATATATCACTAAACTTATTTTATCATACAAATTGAACATTTCCTTTAAAATTTTTTTATGTGATCAAACATCCATATGAAATTCCAAAGGAAATTATTTTTTGTCAGTCTATTTTCCCCTTCTGCATGGTTGGAAACAGAGATTTCACACATACCCCAAGTTTGCCCTGGGGGAAAAAAATCCAAGCAACCACAAAAAATCCCTAGAACTTGTTAAAAAATTTTACTGTTTTTTCCAACTTACTTTTTTACCCATCTACTAAAAATGGAAGGATTATTTCGGTCCGGGATATTCCTAATAACAGTACAAGGCAATAACTTAGTCTCAAAATAAGGCTGGTAAGTTGAAGGTCCAAGTCACTAAAGAGATCATGTACTTGAAGTAGCTGCTGCTCTTCTGCTCTGGAAATTATTGTTCTGAAATGAAAGTCCTGTCTAAAGAAATGGAAATGTATAAAAGCAAATAACAATGTGGATTGACATGCTCTCTCAAGGCTTAGTAATCCTGGGTGCAGCCCAAAAAGAAAGCAGTGTTGGAGTCCTGATTTCTTGATAAGTGTTCTTATTTAAAGAGGTTTTGAGTTAAGCAAGAGGCTTCTCTTCATTCTCTTTACACTTGTCTTTAAGTGCTAACAGAGAATGGCATCTGGGTAGTAACAAAGATGAAGTTCACCAAGGATTCTTTTTCTATGTAAAAAAAATCCCTTTCCTTCAAAATTTAAGGTGGAGAGAATCTTCATGGATGAGCTCAGCCTTTTTATTTAGAATATTTTTGGGGTGGAACACAGAGATGTTGAAAAGTAGAGGCTGTTGGGCTATAAATATTCTACAGCCTCCAAAAGGTGCATTTTCTGTTTGGCAGTTTAAAGAAAGCTTATCTTACTGAGCTAATTCTGGATCTTTTGTCTTACCAAATTCACAAGCATTGTGACTTATCTTGGCCAATTCTCTTTTTCCACACACACTGTCGGGTTATCCAACTTCCAGTGTTTACTAATGGAAGATTATCAAAACTCGTAGTGGAAGCAACAAATATAGAATGTACTGCCTGATAAGCCTGGAAGGGAAACCTGTTTCTGTGAAGTCATGATTAGCCTATTAAAAATACAGCTGTGTAGAATTGGCTTATCTTACTTTGGCAGTGTTTCTTTATTCGGAAATGGTGAAAGCAGAGGGATTTTATTTGCTCCGATTACATTTAGTGATTTAGCCATTTTTAGTTTCGATGCATTTCTCTTCATTTTTAATGTTCCAAAGGATAAAATTGTGCACTGGGAGCTTAGTCTGGAGTATAATTGTAAATCTTATTTCCCTCTTTTCTTCACCTTCTCTTTTCTGCTCTCTATTTTTATTCATTTAGGAAAAAAATTCGAAGTCCTTAAAATGTATTACAAATTTTAGAGCCACTTCACAAAGAAAAATCCTTCTTTAAAGCAAAGGAAGGTACCAAAACATTGAAAATTATGGAGAAATAGGGCCACAGATTAGACTTTGGGGCTCAGCAATTTGTGTTCCTGCAGCAATGTATACACAGAGTTGGAAGCTTTGCTTGAAGACCATTGCCATGGGAAAATCATGGAATCTCAGACTGGTTTGGTTTGGAAGGAACCTTAAAGCCCATCTCATATTGTTCAAATAAATATGCATAAATTTTTAAGACTCCTTTTGCCACCATCAGTATCCCCAGAAACCTTTCCTATTTTAGCTGATTTTATAAATTCTCTTTGAAGAATAATTTGACATAAGTTTAAAGGTTTTACTTTAAATTTTCCACTACTGTTTAAATAGAGGCAAAGTTGCTGCATATTGAGCAACCTTCATCTCTTAGACCACAGATGCATATATAGCTTTAAAAATCAGCGCATTTGTGTCCCGTCCATGTATGGTTGGAAGGATGAGCTCTCTGTCGATGGCAGATCCAAGTGACACTTCTGCCTGTGCCAGGCACTTTGTGCCTTTGGGTGCAGCACGCTCCCAGCACGTTTCAGGGCAGCAGAAGCACTGACAGCCTGCACCTTGCAGTAAGTGTGTTCCAGGTGTGAACATTCCTCCCTGTACAGCAGAATGGAAGTTGTTCCTCTGCTCTCCTATTCCAGAAGGAGAAGGCAGAGCCTTGGGCAGTGATCTGGCATTTGTGTAGCTCCCTCAGTAAAATGAAATTTGTTTCCTAGATAAAGCAAAAGGACAGGAAGAACAACTCGGACACGTTGTATGAGGTTGTGTGCCTGGAGAGTGAGTCAGAGAGGGAGAGAAGGAAAACCACAGCCAGCCCCTCTCTCCGCCTGCCCCAGTCAGGGTCACAGGGCTCCATGATCCCATCTCCTCCAGAGGATGATGAAGAGGAAGGTAAGAAGCTCTTTGTGGACTTTGAGAAAGGGCAGTTGGTGAATAACATGGAAAAAAGATGTGGGATCCTTCCCAGTCAGAATCTGCCTGACTGATGGGTTCTTTCTTGCTGGAATATTGCAAGATTCCATACCCAGTGTCCTGGCACTCCTGGTCAGCCTCTCCCTCCTCTGGCACTTCAGTGTCCCTGCTTTTCTCAGCCCAGGCCTCCTGTGTGGTGAATTTGGGACAATGTGAAAAAGGACTCCTAAAAACTAGGGATTATCATGTAGCTTCTGCCCTTCCCTGAGCAACTGTGAGCAGATTTGAGAGCAGAAAGGAGAAGCTGGTGTTATTTGGAAGTGTCAGCAGGCAGTGTTTTAGTGGAGAGTCACAGAGACGTCTGTGAGAGATGAAACTGTGCCAGGACCTGCCCAGATTGAAACTTAATGCATTTTCAAGAACTTTTTTCTGCTTTTAAAATATTATTTTAAAGCAAACCACGACCACTTCTGAGTATAGAAACATCTGGCCTCACAGCTCTGAGCTGAAATGGAGATAACTTGTGTTTCTGCTTTTCCACTTTTCCTGCTGGCCTTCCATGTGGCCTTGGCTGAAGTGTCTCTTCTGTTCTCTTGGCAGACAATGATGAGCCACTCTTAAGTGGTTCTGGAGATGTTTCCAAAGAGTGCGCAGAAAAAATTCTTGAGACGTGGGGAGAGCTGCTGTCCAAGTGGTAAGTGGCAAAATCACATTCTGAAAATTACAGTTCTGAATATTCTCATTGTTTGCTCCTTCTGCTTGGAGTTTTTATTTCCAGAGGCCATTTGAGATAAGATTAGTGTGGATTTAGTCCTCTGTCCATCCCCATGAGAACCCTTATTCTCTGGCTTGATGCTTTCTATTTCTTCAGAGGGTGTTCTAAATATTTTACTTTTTGAGTGTATGCTTAATGTATAGGAATTAGCTTATGCTGTGTCTTTAGTTGTTCTGTCTTAAAATGAGTATTCTACTTATCTTCAGGTTCCTTGGGATTTTTTTAAAGGAAAACCTAAACTAATTAGTGTAAAGAAAATTCAGCTCTTGCTTTGTCTTTATTTTGCACAGATCACTTCCATTCCTCTTTGTAATTCTGACTGGGTTCACAGCCAATTTTTCCTGCAGCTGTCATATCTTAGTGACTGTAGCTTAAGAAATGGGAGATTTGGACTTGGATAGAGAAGATGTTTTTCCTCCCTTATCTAAAGGAAGGCTCCAGAGCCTGCCAGGAAGGAAGTGCATGAGCTCTGCTGTTTTTTCCCTGGAAAATGTCAGTGTACAAGAGGAGTGTTTCTTGACAGTCCAATTGCTAATGCAACACCATCCTCCTTTGATGAAGGATCTTTTATTCATCTTGAAGTAAAGCAGTTCCAAAGTGATGCTGATTGTTGCAAAATTCAGGGGGTTTGTTTGGCTTTATTTTTCCCCCACAAAGAGGAATGATGGGCAGCATCAGATTGAGCTCAAACAGGCTTCATTTTGACTCTGGCTTTAGTTGTGGCCTTTTGCTTCCTGAAGTCAATGAGAGCAGGGCAAGGGCTGTACAGCAAGTCAGAGGTTGAATGAGGTGTTGGGTCTACGGGCTGCAGAGATTGGAGTCAGTCATGCAGTTTAGATGAGAAAAAGTATTGATGTGACCACTTAGCCAGGAATCTCTTTAAATCAAGATTATAACTATTTACTATTTTCTGCAATTATTGCTTATTTGAATAAGTAGTTTTCTTTCCAGTTTGGTTTTGCACTAAGTGGACACATTTGTAAGAGGGAAAGGCTGTGGTAAAATGGTACATGATCCCTTTTCCCCCTCCTAGATTTAGAGAAGCATCTTTCTCAGATGAGCTCTGTGCATCTGCTGCTGTGAGAAAGTTTCTTTCAGCTTGATTTTTTTTGTAATTCTTCCAAGGGCTCAGAGATAATTAAGCCACCTGACTCCCATTGGAAATGTTTTGGCAGCTCTAAGAGGATATGAAATGCTTCTGTGCTAATGCTGGCAACAACTTTAATATGTGTTAAAGGGCTTTCCTTCTTAACTAAAAACATTTATTTGGAAGCAATGATCCTCCAGCTTTTAACATAAGAGGATTGAAAATCGTAAGAATCAGACTTCAGGTAGTTTCATGCTAGTTTTTCAGAATTGTGTAATTAGATTTGTATAGTATTTAAATATTTGGTATTTTGTGATACCAAAGAATATTTGGCTGATGTTTTATAACTGCTGAGTCACACAATTTTCTCATTTCAAAAATAGTTTGGAAGAATCCAGTAGTGTGTAGCCTTTAGTCTAGAGCCTTCATGACTGTATTTACTGAAACTACTCTTGTACTTCCTCTGATCTAAGGCAAAGCAGTTTCATGGGCCTTTACAAAAACATTGAGTATTTTATATATTATAAAAGCATAATAAATGCTCTATAAATATGCCTATAGGTATGACTATATATTGATATAAATGTAACTGCTATATTAATATGATTTTTATTTTAGTTGATTTCTTTTAGAGAAAGCACAGTGAAGGAGGACATGATGGTCCTGGGTTCTGCGCAGTAAATACTGATTTAAATGTCTGCCTTGTTAGTCTCTAGATTCTTGTGTCAGAACACTGTAGACTGGAGACGGGCAATAGGGAGTCCCTGCCTGTGTAAAATCATCATCCACATCTCTATTAGACTGTTACAAACATTAATAAATGCCAGTTTATTAAGAACATAATGCAGTTGATGTGAGTTCATTTTTCTGCCTGGCTTTGGCTGTCAATTCTCTTGATCATTTTACCCAGAAGTTTATTTTTTAGTAACTGCAGAAAAATGGTAATTTCTATGATTTAAGGCCTGTGTCTTTTGGGGATTTTTATATATAAGCCACAAATGAGCTGTTCAACTTAACATGCTCTAAGTGCATAAATTATATGTAGGTTTAGTTTTTACAACTTGCAGTGCTGTAATTTATGAGCTGTCAGTGGTCTCTGTGGAAGGAGCTGTTCAGTTGGGGCTGGCTGCTGCAGTGGAGGCTGCTCTAATGCAGGGGTGTAGTTAAACGAGAGGTGATTTTACAGCTCTGACTGACTCTCTGTCCCTCCCTCCCTGAGAAGGTCACCTCCTGCTGCGCTGTGGGCAGCTAAGCAGTGTAGGATTCTGCAAACTGCTCATTTTGGGATAGTTTGAACTTGTAATTTATACCTTGTGACCTCCATCCTCTAGTATTCACTGGAGTGTTTTGGTTTGTTGAATGTTTTAAATATATAAATTTAATGAGAATCGAGAAAACAGTTTGGGAAGTGGTTCTCCAAATCTTATTTATTTTTCATAACTTGAATTTCACTTTGAGATCTGGACTGCCTGGCAGTCATGCCATGTGCCATGTGTGGTGTTCCACAGAGTATTTTGTGGCTGTTTGGGGCAGTAACTGAGCCCTCCCCTCTGCAGGCACCTGAACCTGAGCGTGCGGCCCAAGACGCTGTCGGCGCTGGTGCGGAGCGGGGTCCCCGAGGCGCTGCGGGGGGAGGTGTGGCAGCTGCTGGCAGGGTGTCACAACAACGACCACCTCGTGGAGAAGTACAGGATCCTCATCACTAAGGTACCATGGCTTTTTGCAGCTCTTTTTCCCCCCCATTTCTTAAAGAACGGAAGTACAGTGGCTTCAAATGTGCTCTTGCCGTGAGTGTACCTGAGTGTGTCAGCAAGTGACTGGGATTCAATCTTCCAGCAAAAACCCCAACTGAGAGCTGTTGGTGGCATTAAACTGCTTTCCTTTTGTAGTCCTGTTTCACTCAGACAAGTTCTGAGTTAGTTTGTAAAAAATAAGTACCCTATTGCTTTCTTAGTGGACAGATTAATTTTCTTTGCTTGTTTGGCTTTTCCAAATGGAAGCTGAATTTTGTTGTGTTGTCTCAGAGTTTGTGCTAAAAATCCAACACTAGTAGAAATTGCAGCCTTTTTTGGTAGAAAGAAAACAGAACAATGTGGATGTTTTTGCACTAGACAGCAGTTTTGTGACTTCTCATCTTGAATGCTGACCTCAGTAAGGTAGGAAAAGGATATAAGAATTGTATGTACAGACATCACTCAGTGGTTCTCAAAGTTTGAGTAGCAAATGGGTCACAAAATGCAGTGTCACTTTCTTATCCAGAAAATTGATATGTTAATTTGGATTTGACCGTTATCTGTATAGCTACATTGGGTTTTATTGCTTTCATCAAACATGTAAGTCTAGAAGGACTGTATTAGAAATTATTAATGATGCAGCTTTAGTATAAATATAACAGAAATCAATTATTCACCAGTTAAAAAGCAAAACAAGTGAATCAGCCTTTGTATATCTATATTCTGATGGCAGATTCACAAGGAACAATTAATTGCCTTGTTCTGAAGGCAGGAGGGCTCCTGATAGGAAACTCGGTTTCTGCCGGAGTCACGCAGGAAGGATCCTACATGATGTGAATGAATCATGTTAGATCAGCTAAAAATGTTCTGCTATAAGTATTTTCACATACTTAGTGAATATAGAAAAAAGTTGATCCGAATTCCTTAATACTGGTTTATGCATTGTAGAGCTGTAACTTGGATTTTATGGTGAATAAATCACATAAGTAATGTGGAGGTTGAGTGCTCTGGCAAGGAGTGATCACAGTTATCCTGTTGTGTTATTTTAATTGCCTGGTGAGTAGCTGTCAGCCTCACTTGTTTCTCTGTTTCAGTGTTTTGGTATCAGGATGCAAAAGATGATATCTTTGTGGCACAGTTGGTGACAAGTTCTGCTACTATCTTTGTCAGCTGGAAGGGGATAGTGTAACATTTCATTTTTAAACCTGTGAAACCTTTCCACTCCTTTTCATTTGGCTGAGACAAAGAAAGTAACCTGCATCTCTGGAGTCCAAGTACAAGGGAGAGTAGGTTGGTCCTGCACTGTGTTCTGCTCAAAAGCACTGGCTATACCTGCAGTGGTCATTCAGCATGGAAACTAATTAAGAAATTAAAGAGAATGAGTCCTGATTGACTGTTTTCAGGCCCTACAGGCTCATGAGGTCTGTAGTGTATCACCAGCATGCTGCCATAGCCAGCTCAAGCAAATGAAAATGAGGTTTCCCTAATCTGGAAGTGCCATATTAGCCCCTCTGTTTGTTTGGTTGTGAATTAAATACAGAAACAGGCTGGGACTGTTCCTGTAGAAGGGACAGAGGTTGGTGTTTGAGACCAGAAGGGTGTGCTTGGCTCACAGGGGAATTGGAATTTCTTCAGTCTCCAGACAGTGGAAGAAGTGTAAGATTTTAAATAGGGTTATCTCTCAGTGGCTGTATGGAGGTGCTGAAGAGAAGAACAGGCTAAAAATGTAAGGATTGTTTGGAAGGCTGAGGAGGACACGAATTCAAGGCCCAGCAATAAAATGTTTGCAGACCCTTTGTATGTTGTCTATGCCAAGGGTATAATAATGCTGGGCTGCACTTTGGCCTTAAATATTTGTTTTCATGCCTTTCTTAGGCATGAAATTTGACAATTTTGGAGTTCTAATGTGACTAATTCTTACTGCTCTTAAAATAGCAGCTCAGTTACAGTCAGTATGCAGCAATGCATAGGAGTATATGTTCCTAGGAAAAAAAATTAATTACATGAAGACAAGGGTCCATTATATTACATTGCTTTACCATCTTTGTAATGCTTTGCCATGTTTTGCATGTCACTAATGCCAGCTCTTCTCTGGCAAGCTTGCAGTTGTTTGCATTACCATGCCTTGAAGGGGGTTTATGTGAGAATAACTGCTGTGGTGTAGTGCAGGAGCACAAGAAGTCCATGTAAAACCTATACCCTGGGATGTGAGCAGGAGATGCAGGAAACCTGTGTGAGTACTCATAATGCAGTGCCCCTTCTCTCCTCGTGTTGACCTCAGTTCCTGTAGCTGCATTTGATTTCTGCCAGGCTTTTCGTGACCCCGTGCAGCAGCACAGTCCCAAATTAATAAGGATGTGTGTTGACAGCTGCTTCAAAACCTTCTGGCCTGTTTCAGGGCATTTTTTCCCTTGTGCACAGGATGTTGGATGCAGCACCCCAGGATTTCTTCTGGTGGTTGCTTTCCTGGTCAGGCTCAGGGAATCTCTGGTTTTTGCTTTCCTTTGCAAATTAATTGCTGCAAGGACAGTTTTTTGTTTACTGTTGAGTTGTGGCTGCTGAAGGATTGAAAATGAAATATCTCTTGTGCTCTACCATGCAGGAGAGCTGTGTCTAGCTCTCTTCTTGAATATGACTTAAAAATGACATTGAAACTGTGCTTCAAGGTGTGCTCATCGTGTTCTAGTCATCATGACAGCATTTATTAATGATTTGCTCTGGTTTTCTTTGCCACACACTGGCTGGGGTTTTGTTCTCTGCACTTTTGTTATTGCGGTGAGGTTGAAGTTTCGCCATCGTGGTGCTTCCACAAATTACTTTTGAGAATTTGCACACCATCTGTGTGCAATAATAAAGCTTTTAGCAACTCCAGATTGCCATGCTCGTGGTGGGGAGTGTGGATGAAAGCCAGCCCAGTGAATTAAGGTCACGTCCCTACTGGGAACAGAAAGCAAGCTCTAGGTAAAACGATCTAGACAATCCCTGGGAGAGGCATCTGGTCCTGGTAGCACTTTGGCAATCACAGTTATGGCTGTTAATCTTCAGGCTTCCAGCCTCTGAAAGGTAGCAGAAGACACACGAGGACTCAGTCCAGGTGACCTGCAGGAAAAATACTGCATGTGCTTGACAGTCATAGGTGGATGGAAAGTGTTGTTGAGTAGAAAACGTGTAAAGTGAGCCAGACAGGCTAAAAAAGATAAATAATTGTGATACAAAGCAAAGGAGACAACATCCACTTCTCAGACAAATTTTAGAAAGCATTAATACCAGCTACTGAATCTGTCAGTGGAGAAGTTCTTCATAATATCAGCATTAAAAATCTGACATTTACAATATTGAGGAGAAAATAAAAAGCTTTTGGATATAGGTCTGTGTGGGAGGAAGTAATGTCGAAAGGAAAAAACCATGAACTGTTCTACCAGATAAATACACTATATTAAGAAAATTACAACGTGAGAGGGACATCTTGTGGCACAAATAAAATAAAAAATAATAGTCCAGTGTCAGGAGGAGTATCTGGGAATGTTAGCCTGGGGTCACCATTTCTGGGAGAAATCCCAGGCCTGGTAAGAGATTAATTTGTTCCAGCCTTTCTTATAGCAGGACTCTTGCTACCCACTTTCTCATCTTCCCACCTTTTTGTCTCCATGAGACGAGGATTATAGAACACAGACGTTCTACCAAATATACTCGTCTGTCTTGGTGCAAATGATGCTAGTTTTTAATGAAGAAATAGATTAAAATGTCACTACCATTATTTGACTGAATGTGTTGTCATCGGTAGCATAAAATGTGACAGAACCTTAGCTGGGGGTGGTTAACACTTATTTTCCACTTGTATCACAATCATATTTCCATATGTTCCTATAAATCAAAAAGAATACATTGAATTTTGGGGAGTACAGAGGACCGTGACTGTGTACAATGAGCTGAAATGGAACCTACCATGCATCTGTGCATCACAGTGTGTGATGGCATAGCCTTGTCAGCGTGCCTGAACCTTGAGATTCCTTGTTTGATTAGTTTTGATCACATGGTGTTGAAAGTTTAATTATCTTTTACAAGCAGTGGTTTTCCCAGGAGTTGTCATTGTACCTTTGAATAATTTCTGGAGTATTTTTCATTGTCTTAGACGAGGTGATGCTGTACCATGGTGCAGAGTGGGAGAAGTCTCTACACCACAGTATTTTCAGTCTCACAGACCTCAGCCACCTCAAGCACAGGTTTTAGGAGTGGTTCTCGTGCTGGGCTAGGGGTGCACCCCACCAGAGAGCTGGGGGAGCAGGCCCTGTGCCCCACTTACCTTCCACGTGTACTTTGCACCCTTGGGCCACTTTCAGGGTGGCTGCTGGTGCAGGGGCAGCAGGAGGAGGTGGAGCTGTTGCTGCTTTGGGTGTTTAAAGCAAGCAGGAGAAGGCTGGCAAGAGCACTGAATGGAGTCACTGCTCTCAGCTTCGGAGGAACAATAGAATGTCAGTTAAAAGAAAAAACAGACGTGGCTCTTCTAGAGAAATACCTCAGTTCTATGGGTGTTAAGCTTTTCATAAAAACCTGAACACTGGGGAGTTCTTGATTTCCTGGCGCGTCTTCTGTTTAAAAATTTCAGCAACCAGATGTTGTTTTTGTTGGGCTCTGTATTTCCATTGCTACCTTGTTTTTATGTATCTGACATAGAAAGTTCAATGTATCAACATATATTTTCTTGGGGCTGTTTATAATGTGTCTATTTGTGCCTGAGGATCCAGAAATACTATTTGAATCAATCGGTATGTAAATCATTCTCTGCTTTGGAAAGATAGGAGATCATTTCTCCAGCAGTAATTCAATCATAGCTTGTTTTTTGTAAATCCACAATACCCTGGCCTAAATTTAATTCAAAGTTTATGTTTCCTAGCTACAGTTCTAGTACTTTAGTTGCCATGAGTAGAAACACCATAAATTGTAAAAAGAAAAAAAGATGGACAATAGTAAAGGGATCTTTTCTGGGTTAAAGATAGGGCAGAACCCCCAAATTTTTGTTTTCAGACATTTGTATGAGACTAACTAAAAATCTGCCAAGTCATGCCGTTGTTCAACACAGATTTTTGGCCAATACAAGTGTGTCATTAAATGTTTTTTGCACTTACTGGTCAGCTAAAAACCTGAGAGTTGCAGCTCTGTTGCTTTGACATCGGTCCCTTTGGCCACAATTAATTTTCCATTAGGTATTTGTCAGAATGACCGATGTTTAGCTTAGGTTAACCAAAACCTTGGGTTTGTTGGTATTGGTTGAATTCAGTGTGTGGACTTAAGCTTGTAAGGATGCCAGTTGCACACTTTCATGTCTGACTAAATGTTTTTGATTGCTGAAGAGCTTCACTCCAGTTTTTTACTGGTTTGATCCATTCAAATACAAATTCCTGTAGCAAGGGCCTGTCCTAAGTGGTGGCAGTGGAGCAGTCTGGTGTCAGGGTCAGAGAATGAGCTCCCACATACCTGGGAATGTGTTTTCCAGCCTGTCAGTTGAAGCTCTTGACACAAAATAAACAAGAGCTGTACCTTGTTATGCCTGTCTGCCTTCAAAGAGGTTTTTCTGGTTAAATAGTGAGATGGTATTAACTTAGGGTGTGAACACAAGTTTAAGTTCTATGCTGTGAATCTCTCGCGTGTTTGCTGACTGGAATGTCGCTGGGATTTCTGTTTCGGTGTCGGATGTCCCAAGGACTGTCAGGGACATCGATGCCTTTGCGTTCTGTGTGTATCTATAGGTATGGAGGGAGGTGCCTGCCTACCTGGAGCACCATCTGGATTAACGGTGGGACATCGTTCCCAGCTTTGCCCTTGGTTTCAGGTGTCTCCTAAGCAACACACACTACACCTAGGAAAGGCACGTTTGTTGCAGAATAGGTATTTCCCCAAAAGGGCTGGGATGGAAAAGCCTTTAAGTGACGACGAACGGCGTGAATTCAGGGCGGTGATGGACGGTTGGCGCTGGCCGTGCAGGGGTGCAGGAGGAGGAGCGGGCTGCGCGCTGGCTGTGTGTCCGTCCCTGCGGCCCCGGCGACGGGCAGGGCCGGGACCCGCGTGCTCTGCCGGGGGCGGCGGGGTCGCGCCGGGTGAGGCTCCCACCGCCACCGGCCGCCCGTGGAACCGCCTCGCCGAGTGTCCCCGGAGAGTGCGAACCCGCCTTCTCGAGGCTGCGGCCGGCGCTGCCCGGCTCCCTGCGGGCTGGGGCGGGCGGATGGGGGCCGAGGCTGCGGCCCCGCTCCCCGCCGGGTCCCCG
>WEKY01047698.1:63267-160906 GCA_013390045.1 Picathartes gymnocephalus
ATCGCTGAGCAGGGCGTGGGGAAGGAGGGGAGCGGCGGAGGTGGCAGCGCGGGGGAGAGGCGGTTCTGTAAAACACTTTCCCCTTCTCTCTGTCAGCCTTTGGGAGGACTCTCGTCCTGACTCGGTGGAGGTTCCTCTCCCTCTTTCCCCAGCCCCTCATCCCTCCTCGGCGCGGCAGCCCACCCAGGAGGGCATCAGCATCAGCCCTCTCCCATGTGCCAGGGAAGTTGCTGACATGCCTGCCGCTGGGTCCTGGTGCACCGGCAGCGGCGGGGAACCGGATTTAAAGGGAAATTGTGCTGCAGACAATGCACAGCAGCAGCATCTGGAGCAGCCCTGGGGACTGGAGCTCTGGTTTTGACATTGCTGCACACACGGCACCAGCCGCAATGACAGCAGCTGCCTGGAGTGGCTGCAGGCAGCAGGCAGGAGCATGAAGTAGAGAGATCACTGCAGTGCTCAAGATGAACTCCTCTTTGGTTGGCAACCAGAGTGGCCGGCCCTTCTGTCTCCTGGCCATTAGCTATTTGGAGACCATCAATTTTTGCCTCCTGGAAGTGGTTATTATTGTGTTCCTCATGGTGCTGATTATTTCGGGCAACATTATTGTGATATTTGTCTTTCACTGTGCACCTCTGCTGAACCACCACACCACCAGCTACTTCATCCAGACTATGGCATATGCTGACCTCCTGGTGGGTGTGAGCTGTCTGGTGCCTTCTTTGTCTCTGCTGCACTATCCTATTGTTTTAAGTGAGTCCTTGGTTTGCCAAATCTTTGGTTATGTGGTGTCAGTGCTGAAGAGCGTCTCCATGGCCTCCCTGGCCTGCATCAGCATTGACAGATACATTGCCATCACGAAGCCGCTCACCTACAACACTCTGGTTACCCCGTGGAGGCTGCGAATCTGCATATTGACCATTTGGCTCTACTCCTGCCTGGTCTTCTTACCCTCCTTTCACTGGGGAAAGCCTGGATACCACGGGGATGTGTTCCAGTGGTGTGCTAACTCCTGGAACACCGATGCCTATTTCACCCTCTTCATTGTGGTGATGCTCTACGCCCCGGCCGCTTTCATTGTCTGCTTCACCTACTTCAACATCTTCCGCATCTGCCAGCAGCACACCAAGGAGATCAACGAGCGGCGGGTGCGCTTCAGCTCGCAGGACGGGGAGGCTGGGGAGGCCCAGCCCTGCCCGGACAAGCGCTATGCCATGGTCCTCTTCCGCATCACCAGTGTCTTCTACATCCTGTGGTTGCCCTACATCATCTATTTCCTGCTGGAGAGCTCCAATGTCTATAGGAACCGCGTGGCGTCCTTCTTGACCACTTGGCTTGCCATTAGCAACAGTTTCTGCAACTGTGTCATTTACAGTCTCTCCAACAGTGTCTTTCAGAAGGGGCTGAAGCGTCTCTCGGGGGCCATCTGTGCCTCGTGTGCTAGACAGAGGGTAGCTAAGGACTCCTCTACCTCTAGGAGCAAAAGATCTTCCAATGGATGCCATGTCTAGGACGCCTTTCAGCTGGACTGGGAAGTGCAGGGACAATTGCGTAGATTGCAAAATAACTTAGATACGATTTTAAGATATCCAGATTTGCAAAAAGGTTTCTGAGAAATGCTGCTGACATAGAAGAATCAGGAGCACATATCATTGTGGTTTCACTTTAAAAAATGATTGCTATGGAGGAGGCTGTGGAGTTTCACCTCCACATTCATTTTAAAGAATAAAGCTGTATCTTGACACTTACCTCTCCAGCTGGTGTGACTGAATGGAGTGGGTGTCTGAGAGCTTCAGCAAAATGTAGTCTTTCTTACAGCTTTACTGGGTTCTTTGGAGATTCGTGCTTCACATGTAAATGATAGATCTGAAGTGGAAATGTCACAGTCTATGGTATATTACAGGGATTTTTTTTTAATATATGCCAAAGTATATTGACACAACGTTCCAGCGTCAGAACAGAAGGGGCCAAACAATTTGTTTTTCAGTGCTACGTAGACAGGACTTGTAGAACAGGAGTGAACAATGTGAACGTTTCAGTGTGAACTCTGTTAATGAGCCGTGAGTGCAGCGATGTGGTCTGGGCAGTCACACTCCTAGGGCTGATCTGGCTTCTGTGCCCCATTTCCCTGGTAGGATGCATGTTTGGATCAGAGTGCGACATCTGCGTTTTCCTGTTTGTCGTGAAGTAAGAAGAAAAACTTGGATCAGACCAAATTTAGCAGTTAAATAAAATGTGTTTTGATAAGCTAAGATAAAATATGTGTTGCTTTATGATACCAGAGTTGTGGCAGCCACTCAAGGATGATGCCAACATGTGAAAATTGTTCTCAAACCAGTGGAGAAATGCCACGGGTTTGTATGTGGAAATTTTCTCAAGAACAACTTCAAAAATAACATGTTCCCCCCCCTTTTTTTTTTTTTTAATCTAAATTCTTCTGATATTTTACATACTGGAACTTAAGGGGAAAGGAAAGAAAACAATTGTCTTCTAAACAGCTAAGGGAACTATGTTGTAAATTTAACTGTAGTATTTGAGTTATTCATAAGTGCACAGAGCTAAATCAGAGACATTTTTCTTTAGCCTTCATGGGATTAAAGATGGTTCAAATATAGCAGGAGCTAAATCCTGTTGGCAAAACCGTATCTAACTGGTCAGACAAAGGCAATATCTGAGGAACCAAATCTCATTGACCACAGCTTGTTCAAGCTAGCCTAGATTAAATGTTTTGAGTACTGTTATGCTGTTAAGAAGGCAGAGTGGCCCTCAAATTGTTGAGTTTTTCCTGGAGAATATCCTTGTCTTTTTAGTGATGCCATTTTGGAAATGAAAGTGAACCAAGTATTCCTGTAGTGGTGGATTGCAGCGTCACCCTGTGCCTGGTGCAGTGCCTGGTGCCTGGTCCCTCTGTCTCTCCTGTTCTGAGAGCAGGTTGTGCCCCCAGTCACCCACCCTCCGTGTCCATCCTTGTGCTTCCTGTCACTGCCTTGGGCGGCTGAGTGGGGAATTCCCTGAGCTCCTCTCCTACAGCTGGTGTGCTCTTAGTCACAGTGGGAATGAGAAAAGGATAGAGAAAAATAATGTGGTATTTTTAGCATTGGGGTAATTCTCTTGGCCAAAGGGAAGGCTCTGTTTTTGTTAAATGGTTTCAAGTCTATGTTGTTCTAGATCAAATCGTATTTTTAATACTCTGCCCTCTCCCTCCTGCAAACTTCCCCCTGCTCTCTGCTGTGTTGTGAGCCCTGGAGGATACCAGCTTTTCTCTGCCCCATCACATGCCACGATTGCTACAGCCCGACCCCACTGCCCATCCACATTTGCTCCAGTACAGTCTCGTGGGACTGCCAGTGAGGAAACGGGGAAGGAGAGGGAGAGCAGCAGGATGGAGCATTCCTGGGTGGATGGCATGGATTTGTCAGCACTCAGTGCTGGTACACTTGAGTTCCTCTCCTGGATGTGTGTGTACCTGCCCTGGGGAGGATGGGGCAGAAGCCCTTGCACTGCTGCCTCCTGTTGGAGGGCCCTGGGGCAAAGCATTTAAGTGGCATCTTGATCTGCTTCCAGCAGATCCATAGTCCAAACCTCTCAAGATAAACACCCTCTTCAGTTCATCTGAAATTTTAAGAGCACAGGTTGTCTGAACCCTGCTGCCTTCACACCACCAGTAGCAAGGAGCAGAGAGGTTTGTGCTGGATGCTCGCAGACGCACCCGGAGTGATTTGCTTGGCAGAGCCCTCACAGTGGGAATTTTGGTTAGACACAGACAGCTGTGGGGGGAGCACAGGGGTGGCGTGATTCATTTGTAAAAGGAGTGGGATAATAAGCTTGGCTGATTGTCTCAGGCAGTCTGTGGGTATGATGGCAAAGGTGGGCTTTGGGGAACAATTCAAGGGCTTTAGTCACTAATATCAAAGTGTGTATGTGTGGTATTTTTGGAACAGCCTCTCAGGTAAACTCCCAGTAGCTTTTCTCTGACTCTTGACCTTATCTAACATTTCCAAGTCTTTGAAATGATGCAGTGTATCATTGAAATAGCATTTGATTAAACTTAATAGAAGAGAAGAATCTGCTGGGGCCTAAAACCCTAGAAATGGCAGTTTCAGGTTTAAGTGAAAGCTGGAAAGCAAAGATTTTTGCTTTTGGGGTTTTTTATGACTATACAGAGGGTTTAAATAGCATTGTGTGCTAGTTTTTGAGAATTTGGAAAGCTTTTGAAACTGGTAAGGGGTCTAAACCATGGCATAGAGATTTAATTGGAGCTGAAGCAGTTGCTGCTTTAGCCCTGAGCCTGGAATTGCACTTGGGGCGTGGTGACTGATCCAGATGCAGATGCATTCTTGCAGCTGTTGCTACTTTGCAGTGAAGGTTCAGTTCTAACATTCCTGACAGCCAGGCTCTTTTCAGTTGCCTTACTCATCTCCAAGTCTTCCTCAGCTCAGACATTTTCTGTAAGAGGTGAAAATCAGAATCTGGAAGTCTCCATGAGATAAGGATGGAGAGGAGTTGCAGCCAATTGATGCATTCAAGTTTCATTCACTGTACAGACACTTTTAGTGCTGCCTCAGTAGCTTAGTTTTAGTGTCAAATATTTCTCTTTTTGTCTGTGTTAATTTATTGATATTTTAAAAATTTAAATTACGTTTTTTTCCCTCTAAGTTAATTTAATGTTGATGTAGTATGTGTAGTATGTGTTTAGATGTTTTAAATATTTATAACATTTGAGTCTGTTGTCTTCAGTGAAATTGGGGGGGGGTGAATTCTGTTCTCTGTACCAATGGTGGGAGAAATAACTTTGACTTTGTTTCTCAGCAGTGCATTGAACACCTTTTGTTGTGCAACCAACACAGCCACGGGGTCCTTCCCATCACAATCCAGAATGGTCAGGCAGGAAACTTTCCAGCTGGATGATTTTCATCCTTCACATATGAAACGAATCCTCTCCTGGCTCTGTTTGTGTCCAGGTGCTTTGAAAATCAGTGGTGAGAGCATTGCTCAGATAAAGGCCACACTGAGGAGAGGACAGAAATCAAATCGCATCTTCATAAAAATGAGGTTGTGATATGATTAAAGGAACTAATTTTGAAGTCCCATCTCAGACTATAAATCTATTTTTTATTAGAGTTATCTGCCTCACTTTCAAATTAAGCTGCTGGAAGGTTCAGTTTGCAGGGTGCAGTTCAGTGGCTATACTCACAACTTCTCAGAAGGAAGTAATTTGCTTCATGTAGAAGTCTTTTTTTTTTTAAGATTACTAGAAGTTTAGGTTGTGATTATGTTGTCATTTTCCAAATAGACTGGGAAAATAGCTGTGAAATACTATTTTTTTGTGATCTCAATCAAGCGACAGTATTTTTAAACTCAACAGAAATCTTTTGTGTCAAACAAAAGTTTTGCTATTATCTACTGTTAATTTTTTAGATTTTTTTTTTTTATTAAGTGTTACCAATTTCTGTAGTCTTTATTTATTGTTGGGGAGTTTGTACTTGTTTTTAGGTTTCTTATCACTCAGAAATACGTTTCTACTACTTGGAATTCTGACATGGCTCAGTGTCAGAGTGCCAAGGGGCAGTTTTGGATATTTGTCACAAGTCTGACAGGAAGAAAGGGGTACAAAGTACTGAGGCACAGAGAATTGCAAGAGACAGAGAATTCCCAGTGGCATTGTTCCTTCCTGCTCTTATAACAGCTTTATGTGTGAGAATCCTAAATTTCAGTTTGTATGTTCTGAAAAAAGACACTTCCAAGGATGTGATATGAGATGGAAACATTCAGTGTGCAAATTCAATATGCAGATTTTTTGCTATTTATCCTGGTGTTCCCAAGTGCTGTGATGATCAAGGCAGTAACTCCATGAGTCAGGAAGTCTGAAATATTTCAGCCTGATCTTACTTCACATCAGGATTTGAAGTTGATAGAACCTCTAAGTCAGGTTGGTGCTTTAAAAAATATTTCTTAGGAACCAGTATGAGAGCACAGGAATCTGCCTTCAGACTTTACAAACGAAAGACCCTTCTACAATTTTTCCAATTCATCTGTTTTAGATAATTTTAATTTAATAAGAGGAGGTGAAGGTTTTGGAGGGCTTTTTTGTTGTTGTTGTTGTTTTAGCACATTTGGGTCTGAGTTCTTGAAGCTCCTGCTGAAACATTTGCCTGACTTGGCCCTTATTTTATTGTTTGTTTTAGAAATGTTTCTTCTTCCCTTCCATGACTTTGCAGAATACAACACTTCCTTCCCCTGGTGTCATTCAAGATAAACTCAGATTTTAATCCAAGTTTATCCAAATGTTATCTCTAATATTCCCTATACAGTGAATGCTGTTGTGTGTATGGGGCTGTGGCCAGGCCAGACCTGGGGGGGGCTGCAGCTGGTCAGGTTTTACAGACTGTCTCCATCAGAGCAAACAGCTCCTCTTTTGGGGTGGTGGGACAATGTCCCATTTTCACTACAGAGAGGTGTGTTCTCCTGGCTTCTAGGCTGATGTCTTATTTCCAGCTGTTATTTCCGTTATTGCCTGCACTTTGCAGAGGTACTGCTTCGAAAGATGTTTCTGCACATAAGCAAGGGCTTATAATTAAATTTAGTAGGTGTAGGACCAGGTGCAGTTGTGTTTAGAGAAAGAAACTGAAAGTTGTGGCCGATGGAAACAAAGAGAGGAAACCTGCTGGAGGTCAGTCAAAACAATGGAATATTTAATGTGGATCATTTATTTATAATACACACTTCTTTTAAATATGGAGTTTAACCTTCTTGCTTTTGCTTTGCTGCTCCCTGCAGGCAGCTCCTCTGAGCCTGGGGTGTCCCACACCCACCCCAAAGGGATTCCTTGCAGATCTGGGGTGACAATCAGCCCTTCATTTGAGTTGAGGTCATGTCAGTCTGTGTCACTGTTGTCTGTCCAAGGTGTTTCAGCCACAGGGAGTTAATCTGATGGGATATACTTTGTTGGGTCAGCTTTTCAGATTTTTTTCCTGTGACATTGTTGTCTAGACAGGTGAAATATTTGTTTACAAAGGCAGCTTTGCTGATGGTTCTCCATGCAATACTGAGTTCTGTCATCTCTCAGTTCTTATTCCCATTGCAGAGTGGAAAACAAGCCCCAATCTGTGTCTGCTCTGCAGGCATTCAGTGTGGCTGCAGATGGAGGTGCTTGTGGGTCTCACCCAGGTCCCATTTGTGTCTCCTGAGCTTTAGTAGTTAATGAAAACATTAACAGAAGTGATGTGCACGTGTCCTGGTCCAGGTTGTTTCTTTACACTTTAGATGTCGTTCAGCAATCTGTGCAGTCAGAACTGATCCTCAAGCTGGTGATTTCATGGTTGTTTGAGCCGAGAAACAGAAATTGTTAAAGTCATATTTGTTTTGTCATGAAGCTGTTGTGGGGGAGTGAGCTGATCACAGGATGTGCAGGCTCTGCTCCGGGAGAGCCCAGGAGGCACCAGGTCCCTGTGGGACAGACCTGTCCGTGGGTTGGTAACCAGTAGCTTCATTGGCTGAGAAGTTTTTAGAAGTGCTGAGTGGAGGCAGATTGCATTAGATAACGTTTAGACAGACCCATGTTTGGAAGGGAGTGGTCAGGGAAGGCTCCACCTGCCTGTGCTGAGGCCTGAGGTGCAGCACAGGGTGGGTGGAACAGAGCAGGCAGTCCAGACTTTCTGTTCTGACTTCTATTTATGAATTTGTAAGATGAGAATAGCAATTTTGTAGTTCAAAGCTGTGGCTTCTTTCTGATGGTCATTACTGGAGATCCTTTCATTAAAAGGTGAAATAAATTGGAGTGGCTCCTCATAAAGATGAACTCAAATCTTGCTGTGCATATGCGAGTCATTCTCAGTGTTATACAGACCACGTGAACCAAGCAATCAAATGCTTAATAAACCAAGTCATTACTTTTATGGTAAATTGAAAAAAGTTCTTCTGGGATTTCAACTGTAAATGAATCCTTGAAAATCAATAATTAGATTAGTAAAGGATGACATTTTAATATGCTGGCAGGAATATAGAGGGATTTGTCAGGGGAAGCAAAACCAGACTTTGCACTAAAGTGGCTTAGGTATATTTATAGTGCTAGTGATTCTGTGTGTGTGGGGGGATCTTTGGACTATTTTAATATAATGTAAGGCTTTGAGCTTTAGCAAACTCAAGTTGCTTGTTTTATGAAGTTACATTAGTACCACACTGTGAAGTATTTTTAAATATTAGCATTACTGAGTATTAGAAATATTTCATAAAAACATTTTTTAAAACGTTTTCTGTAGATGCTGTCGAATGAATTGATGTTTAGTGTACAAAGAAATAAAACCTGAGGGCTGTAAGGTACCTGTATGTTTCTGATCACCTCGGTTTTTGAGGGGTTAGGTATTTCTTGAGGTTAAATTGTCGTTGAAACCTATTAAAATACTGGTGCAGTTAATCCTTTCAGAGAACAGAAAGCAGCATTACCTCCAGCCACGCTTTTGAACTGTCTGAAAGGATTTGCAATCGTTGTATTGTCTTGACAGACTCATGTCTTTAGAAATGCTGTACAGCACAGTCTTTTGCAAGTTCCTATGCTGATACATTTCTCTCCATATGTAACCTTTGAAATCTAGTTTCTATTGTAATTCTGGCATGTAAACACTAGATTCAATTTTGTATTTCTCTAATGAATGCAACAGGATGGAAACACGTTTGCAATTGCTAATGATGAGCTTTTTTACTGTTCTTAATACTCGTGGGTATGTCTTTCTTCAGGGATTTCAGAATTGTATTCGTACCTTTTTAAATCTTTTTTTCCACACGCTGTTTACAATTAAACCACGAGCATGGGAGGCTGTGCGTGCATGTGCTTTTAGGTTGCTTTGCTGAATGAAATACAGTGGAGTGATCTTACTTTAAAACTTCGCTGTTGCCCAGGGAGTTTGTGACTGCCCCTGGATCCCTGGAAGTTCCCAGGGCCAGGTTGGACAGGGCTTGGAGCAACCTGGGATAGTGGATGGTCCCTGCCCATGGCAGAGGTGGAACTGGATGATCTTTAAGGTCCATTCCAACCCAAACCACTCCATGGCTCTTTGATGCTCGTTTTTCCTTGTGTCCTGCCTGTCTCCTTGCACCTTTCACAGTACCTGGTACAGCAGAAGCCACCAGTGGGGTTATTCTGGTGTGTCCTCTGGAGATCTGACATTGTCAGAGGTTGTTAGAAGGAGTTCTGTTTGGGAGATAATTCAGCTCCTTACACAAGTAGAGTTCCAACTGATAGTTTTTTCCTGAATGTCAGTGAAAAGGCCAAGAGTAGATGAAATCACAGGTGAGAATGTGTATGTGTGTGTTTGTAAGAACTTCGTGCACCTTTTGATGCTGGAAATTCTTTTGTATTAAAAGACGAGAAAGAGCTGTGAGTGTGGAACCCCTGCGAGGAAGAACTACAGGAAACCTCCACCAAAGCAGATTAGAAAAGCAAACAGGTGAATTAGAGGCAGCCTGACCCTTGAGAGCCTAATTCTGGTTTGGTTCTGACTCAGTGGGGACTGTCAGGGTGGGCTCCTCAATGGTCCTCGGCTCTGCTGGGTGTGCTCTGGCTCAAACAAGGGAAGGGTGCTTTCATGCACAAGGCAGCTGAGGAAGAGTTGATGTTGGGGCTCCAGAATTACCTGTTTTGTGCCAACTCAGAACTGCTGTTAAAATACAGGGGAGAGGGGTTCTTCCACCCCGTGGTTTTAATAGACATTTCTGTAGATGATTTTTCAACTAAGACTAATAATAAGAAAAACTACAGTTGAGCCAAAAATGACAAATGTTACTGATTTAAAATAATACTTGCATATTTTTAATTATTAAATGGAACTAGATAAATTGGAAGCATGTAAATATCTGATTCTAAATCTTTGCATAATTATTTCCAAGAGTTAATTTTGCTTTGAGCTATTAAAATTCCAAGAAATGTATTATTCCATTTTGAGATGGTGTGTACCCCTAGCTGTGCCATACATCTCTTGGCTTGTTTCCTTTTTGCTGTAGATGTACATACATATATATATTTGTGTGCTGTGCACTTGTACGGTCACTGCCATGTTAAATTGATTGCTTTCCAATGAGTGTATCTGTGTATTTTACATATGTGTGTATATGTATCCCCAGACAAGCAGTTTAACAGGGCAGTGGCTGTGCAGTCACAGAGTTTAGGGCTTTGTACAATATGTAATTTTGAGAATGTCAATGTGGTTCTTAGCAGATTTTATAAACACTTTTCTGAATCTGTTATCAGCACTTCCCATCCTATGAGAAACTGCACATTTTTCAGTGATTGTTCCACTGGTTACATTTTTGTCTGCCGTTTGTTCTGGATTGATGTAATCTCGATACTACTAAAATTTCAAGGGCTGTTGACGCATTTCACATAGCCTGGGATTGCCTGTTCTCCAAATATATGAATCATGCATCAACAGTACTAAGTAGCCTTACTGTTTTGCCTAAAAGCCTAGCTAATTTATTTAATATTCTCTCTTTAAAGAGAGGTCTGTGGAAGGGGTGGCATATTTTAGGATGCTCCTTCTCTTTAAAGGGAAACTGGGAATTGACTAGGAGTACTTGTTGATCAGTGATATTATTGTAGCCAAAGGATGCATGGGTGGTTTAATAGGAAGTTTTTGCTTCAAGTTTCTTGATGAAATGTAGTGTTCTACAGAGCTGTGTGAAGAGTGTAGTTTTTTATTCTGAAATGCACTTGTACACTTTATTTGAAAGGTCTGAATGGATCATAAATGCATTTAAGAAATAAATGATACATCACACGTTTTCACGGCTTGTCTCGGATGACTTTTCTGTAGCTGTGCTGCTGAAGGTGTGTTCCTTGGCACTGGGTGGGGCTTCTCCCTTCTCTTGATTGCTCTGAATAGTCTTGCAGGAGCAGGAGAGCCTTCCAGCCTGCTTTGTGTTTCTGCTTTATCCATACATGCTGCAGGGCACTGTAGGCAAACTCCTCACTTTAATTTTCCTGTGGGAAACTTGAGCCCTAAAAGGAAACGAACAGAGTGAAAGGGCTGGATATCACAAGGGATTCACTTTTATTTTTAGAATTGCACTATATTGCCATATTTGGCCTGAAACTATGCTGTATCAATGCACTATTGTATCCAATTGCAGTGTCTAACGAGTCCAAATTTGTCTAAATTATTCAGGTTTTTTCCACAAATACTCTATCTGTGAGTATTCTTGGTAAGTGCTGACTCCAGGTAACACATTCTGCAGGTAACACATTCAAGCATTCCTTGTGGGAAGTTAACAAGTACATTACTCTGAAAGCGTGGTTGGTGTCACTTCCTTGAGGTCTCAGTAACAGGTGTAATTCCTCCTACCAAAACCTTCTCCAGTGGTTTGGGCAAAGACAAATGCAGGAAGTGCACTCTGTGTAAAAATTAATGTAAATAGTGCTTAATAAAAGTAATTACGAGAATGCCATCAGCCTGCAAAATAGACCTGGTGGCACAGGATCCTGAAAATAGCTGTCAAAAGACCATTGAATGTATTTGAATGTACTTAAAATGTACAGATCTGCTTAAAATAACTTCTCCCCATCGTGTAATATTACCCTTGCTGCTGCCCATGAAAGCTGCAGAGAATTTTGGCTCTCTCTGGTTGTTGGATGTGCTGGAATCTGTCCCTGGCTTGGTGCACTCCAGGGTGCCTTGTCCATGCCTTGCAGCAACACACCACGTGCTGCTCCCACCCTTGCAAAGCAAGGAAAATTCCACTAATGGAATCCAGACCCTTCCCACAGTAACCTCTGACCGGGTGGCAGAATTCTTGCAGTCATTGGGACCTTCCTAAGGAGTAACTGGAATGTGGGAATGGATCCACTGTGGCGAGAGTCAGGCACAGCTTGGGTTGGTGGTGGGTGTGTCAGACAACTCACCCAGGGAGCAAAATTCCACAGCTGGAATCATTCTGGGGGTTGGGGCAGGGGGAACCTAGAGCTTGGTCCCCTCACCGTTTCTCCATTTTTGTGGTGGTTCTGAAGCCAGCTTGTGTGCAGGTCAGGGTTTGTTTGGTACCCTCAAGGGATTTTCTCCAGGACCTGATCAGCAGCAGGAGCTAATCTTTGGGTGATGAGCCATTTCCAGCAGGCAGCTTCCTCTGTTCTCTGGAGGTTTCTTATTTCATTTTTTCATTTTTTTCATCACAAATCTTGTCCTTTAGCAATTCTTTGCTGCAGCTTCTTCATCCTCTTGGGTTTATGTAGAGAATTAAGAGGAATAAACCTAAGCTGCTGAGAACTGCAAGTAGATCAGCCCCAGGAAGAGGGAATTCCAGCGCTTCCATGTCTTTAATTGTGCCTTAAGCTACAGAAAAAAGCTTCTAAGGCAACACAGTCTCGGTCTGAATATGTTGATCAAGGCTGTAACTGCATGACATGGTTTGCAGATCCTAGGATGCTCCTTGGAAAATCTTGAAAATATATGGAAAATGTCTTTGAAATGTGTCAGGTTTAGGAGGTAGGAACCAATATGCTTTTATATGCAGCCTGACAGAATAAATGGGGTTTTCCCAGCTGGACTGCATCCTGGTTTCCATAATTACTCACGTAGTTTCTGTTTAAATCAACTGGAGAGGAAGGTTTTGATATAACTCCCCTAATATTTTAAAGTGCATGAAAGAGGAGGAGGAAGGGCATATTCTGAGTGTCTACATTTTCCTGCTTTCCTTCAGAGCAGCTAACTGTTATGAGAATTTTAATCTTCGCTGCACTTGCCTCAGTTCTCATGGCTGGTTTCCACTCTGTTTTCTTTATTACTTTCTTTTTCTTCCTGTCATTCTTAGCTTTCTATTTTTCAATCCCAGTTTGTGAAGGGTGTGGGTTCAGAAGGGTTTCCTTCAGTTCCCAGTTCCCTGAAAGCATGAGAAATTGCCCATTGAGCCAATTCTCACAGCAAGGTATAAAAATAGGAGTAAAGAAAAGGTTACACAATGCTTGGATTGCAGCAGTTTGTACTAATGGGGACATTTCAAAGCCATGGTTTGAAAAACATTTTTTAAACCTTATCATTTCCGTTGATTTTTCTCTCCCCAAGCTGTGTTTCAGCTTCAGGAACTCAGATTGGATTTTTTGAGGAATTGTACTGAGGCACAGGAGTCAAGAGCTGAGCAAGTCACGCAAAGCCAGAGAGACCCCTAATTAGTTCTCTTTAGCCATAATGAGTGATTTGTTTGAGAATCCTCTCTTAAGAGTTCCCAACCAGATGCTTTGGTCTCTGCTGTTAAATAAGTGGATTAAAAGGCAAGTGGATTTGAGATTATTTTGCCATTGCAGCAGAACACAGGTGACTCTCAGGAAAAGCACTTGTGCGGTACAGATGCTGCTGGCAGTGGCCAGAACCTCCTGGGAGTGCTTCACTGGAATTCAGCCTTGCAAACTTGTAAGAAGCTAAAAGTTATCACTCAGTCTGTATTGTTAACATCTTCAAACTTTTCAGAGTTGTTTCTGAGCTTTGTCTTTCCTGCTTGCAGGACCAGCCAAAGCATAATTGTCTTTGACTTAAAAGGTGTTTATTTATATGAAATTGAGAATTGGATTTTGTTTGTTTCTAATTTCTTTATAATGAGACAGACCTCTTTACCATGTTAATTATTATCAAATTGGAATGCTGAACAGTACTTTTGATATAATTTCCAAAACAATCTGGTCTTGATTCTAATAGCAGCATAATGCTTTCCTAATGAAATGTCTGTGTTAAGCCCCAGAGAGGAGCATTAACCTTGGATTAAAATCAGAAGAGAAAATGAAGCACACTGTGGTAATTTTGTTGTTGTTGTTTAAAAAATCATTTTGTGAAGAAAAAGAACTACAAGCTGTATTGAATGTTCCTTACACTGATTACATTGTGTACATTTTTACCATCTTTTGCTTCTAACCTTTTTCCATTTCCCTAACAGAAACATGGGTTGTTTGGGTAGATTAACCCTCTTTTCTCTATTGTTCAGCTTTCCAGATGTCTAAGGCATCTGAAACTGATGGTGTCAGAGTGATGTAGAGAACAAAGTTCCACTTTCCTCGTGCTGAAATCCCAGCTCATACAGGACCTGTCCCTGCATTCCCTCATGTTTTCATGTATGACACTCCCTAGGGCTCATACTCATCTATTTTCTCTAGCTGAGTTCTGAGGAGGGGATGAGGAATGGTTCCTCAAGCTGAACCTCAGGGACAGAACTGGGACAGCTGCTGCTTACAGCTGCCAGGGACTCCTGCAGTTGTGAGATACCAGGAGTGTGCCTGGGCAGTGCTGGCATCCAGGAGTCCCTGAGGGATGGCTGCATCTGCACTGCCCTGGCCTGGAACACAGGTGGGGTGTGTGTGTGTGCTCCTTCTCTGACCTCCCCAGATGTGCTGAGGTACCCAAACCTATCCCAGCTGTGGTCTGCAGCTGCCAGCTCTGCTGGGTTGTGTTAAATTTGGAACAGTGCACAGAGCCCAGTGCTAATCTCCCAAGTCTCAATCCTAGCATATTGTAATTTATATTCTTTTGATGTGTTTTCATTTGCATCTTGTTTTCTTTTTCTGATAGGAGTCTCCACAAGACAGTGCCATCACCCGAGACATCAATCGAACGTTTCCTGCTCATGATTATTTTAAAGACACTGGGGGAGATGGCCAGGACTCCCTGTACAAAATATGCAAGGTATTCTTTAAATTCTTCTGGGCTGGTAACTTGTATTCAACATCATCAGCAGTGTGACCGTTGGCTGAGAAGAAGGGGAATGTGCTGCCATTATCTATCATGGAGAGAGCCTCTGGCACCAGGCTCAGGCTGTTCTCCATCACAGCTGTTGGGCTGGTCCTGGTTGTTCACACAGGACACTTAAAGCCCTTCTGGATTCTTCAGGACTGAAGTGTTTGGTGCAAAGACTTCACATCATTCCTGACCTGTCAGCCTGGATCAAGCTGAACAAATTATGTAACTGGAGATGACTGTGTACCTCCATAAAGGTTATAAAGCCATAGGCATGCACTGAAGCTGGTTATTAAAAGGAAGAAATAAGCAAAAATGGACAGCTCAGTGTATTCAGGTGTCTCAGCTGGAATGATTTAAGCTTGCAGAATTTTCTTTTGAATTCTTAGTGTTTCTCCTTTTTCCTGGTATACCTGTGAGACCTGTTAAGAGATAAAAGCACTCAGATAAGTTATTTAGTAGGCTGCAGCAATGTTGGTGTGTCACTGGAACCAGCCACTGCCTCTGTGTATCCCATCCATGGGAATTGTATGGAGCTATGTTCAGTGCAGTGTTCTGTTCTGTTTGTGTTTGTAGCTTGAGACAGGTACCAGTAAAGTCTTGGTTCTTCTTTTAGGCTTACTCTGTGTATGATGAAGAGATTGGCTACTGCCAAGGCCAGTCGTTCCTCGCTGCTGTGCTGCTATTACATGTAAGTGGTGCTTTTACCCTCAGCTGTTTTAGACTTAATAAATATTGCTCCACTTGTCTAGAACAGACTTCTGAACTCGCAGGGTTGCAGGGCACACATCCACTTTTACGTTGGTTAATAATAGAGTGATTTTAGACAGGGTAAAGTACATTGTTTAAAACTTACTGTGATGTTTGTAAGGACTCAGCATTCATGCCCCCGTGTTCCTGTTCTAGGACCCCTTCCATTCAGGCTTGCACTCAGGAGCAGCAGTAGGCATGGAATTTGTGTGTAAGACAACACTGTAAATGTTTTTGTTACAGGGTTTCAAGGTCAGATTTAAGCTTTTTCTAAGATGTTTCTATTGGAATCAGTCAGAAATACAGATGGTGTTTGCCATGTCCTGTGTACACAGAGTATTTAGGACATTGAAGGGATGTCAGTTCATTAGGTCTCAGTGCAGGCTGTGCTGCCTGTGGGCTGTTGTCCTGTAGGTCTTTGTGCTTCTTGGTGTGAGAGGTTAGGGAAGGATACAATAATACCTTAATATTTTTAAAAGAAACTGTATTATGCTTTTTTAAACTTAATTGCTGTTGATAGAAGTGATCTCATCAGTGTAATATCCTTTAATTGCTGGTGTGTTCAGAAGCTAGAGAGAGATTTATGGTTGTCAGGAGCAGAAGTTTTATATTCACTCACACTTGGGAAATACAAGAGCATTAGAATTCTGTATTTATGTGTTTATAGACTGTTCTATTTCAAAGTAATGTCTGCTTTTTGTCAGTGTTTCTGTTGCAAGGGTGGTTGGAACTGCCGAGTTCCTGAGCCCAGCAGTGCTTTGAGGTTTCTTTTCCCCAGCTGTTGCTGCCATAGAGGGCTGAGCACGAAGAGTTCTCTGCAGTTTTTGGTGGAAGAGGAAGTCTGGCCTTCAGGGGAGGATTTTCCATACTGTTGTAAAGTCAGGGGAGGATACAGAAGAGATTGTAAACTCCATTCTTGTGAAACAAAAGCCAAGTGATTAATGATAACAACCTTTTAGTTCTTTGTAACTGTAATCTGAAATATTTCCTAGATGAGCAATTAATTCTTTATTTCCTCACTGAATCAGATAGAGAAGGGCAACACTTCCTACTCCGAGAACTGAACACTTTTACTGAAACAAATGTGATTTCTTTTAGATTTTCATTGTCATGTGCCCCTTGCTTTAGAGAGATTCACTCTCCAAACTGAGCCATGTGTTATTCCAGAGTTCTCTCTTTTAACAGTACTTGTGGCTTCTGGGAATAATGTATGCATTAGAAAAGAAAAGCTAAATTTCAAATAAGTTTCTTTTTATTTGATTCTCTTTGAAGTCAGCCTTTGGAGTGTGGCTCCTAGGGAAAATAAATAATAAAAACAAATGTTGCAGAAAAGGAAATTAAGTTTCTGCGAGTCCTTCACTACCAGTTTGGAATGTTTCAGCAAAGTTTTCTGTTTTAATAAACTCCATCTGCAGATTAATAATAGAATACTTGAGATGGATGTTCTGTCCTTTATAAAAACCAGCAATTGACCTGAAGTCAGACTTTTCAACAGAAATATTAAAACTGAATTTTAAGGGCAGGGGAAAATGTCAAAACACTGATGAGCTTTGAGTGTTCCTTCAGTTTTTGGCAGGAAAGGGACATTGAACCTTCCCAAACCAGTGCTGAGTTGTGAGGTGTGGAACTTCTGCAGTTACTGGTCTCTCTTACTCATATCGTCTAGTAAATAAACATCAAATGTGATAATGTCATTGAGAAGGGGAAATATATCGTTCAGAGTAAGGGAAAGATCCTGTTTAACATCCTCTAGTAATACTTCTTCTGCCTTATTTTACGTAGGTGACAAAGGGTTAGGCTGGTCAAAATCTGTAAGATTCAGATTCTGATGAGTTCTGGAACAAAGACACCAGGAAACTGTTTTGGTCTTTATGTCTGGAAAATGTATTTTTAGTCGAGTGATTGAAAGGTGGTTTTTTCCACTGAAATGCTGTTTGCAACACTAAACCTCATTTTGTGTGCTAATACTCTTGTTTACATTTAAAGTGGATTAAAAAGTAGTGGCAATTCAGCCTTTCAGTCAGAGGGAGAAGGGAGGTTCAGCCAGATTGGGCTGATGTAAGAGGTTTTAATGGTCGCTGCTAAATCCACTTTCCTGTCTCACAGATGCCTGAGGAGCAAGCTTTCAGTGTTCTGGTTAAAATCATGTTTGATTATGGACTCAGGGAACTTTTCAAACAGAACTTTGAAGATTTGCACTGCAAGTTCTATCAGCTGGAGCGCCTCATGCAGGTGGGAGCTCACATGGGGAGGGTGAACAGACCTGAGCCTGCAGCTCAGCTCTGGCTGTTCCTCGTGGATGAAGGGTGTTTGTAACCTGTGAGTAAAGGTGAATGGTGTTTGTAACCTGTGAGGAAGGCTGGAGAGCGAGGACCATGCCAGATGTTCTGGTAGAGGTGTCAGGAGCAGCGTGGTGCTGCTGAAGGCAGATGTGCCTGACAGCTGCAGTGGCTCTGCTGTGGCTCTGGTGTCAGCACAGCCACTGCTGGGCCCTGCTGAGGCAAATTCCAGAGTCCTGCTGAGCATCCACCCCAGGACAAGCCTTGGGCATCCTTAGGAGGCCCCCAGGCCCATTCCTGTCAGGCCTGGTGGATGCAGGACCCTGCACTGATGGTCCCTCTACCCAGCTTCCTTCTGGAGTTTGGGCCTTCAGCTCCAGTTCCAAAACAGCCTAAATGAACTTTCAATGAACTTTCAGTGCTTCTGTGTGTTCTGCTCTTAGGAATACATTCCTGATCTGTATAACCACTTTCTGGACATCAGCCTTGAAGCACACATGTATGCTTCCCAGTGGTTCCTGACCCTGTTCACTGCAAAATTCCCTCTCTACATGGTCTTCCACATTATTGACTTACTCCTATGTGAGGTATGTGTTATAATTGGAGACTTGCACAGCTCCCAGCTTTTGACAGTCTGTCACTATCTTGGTTCATGTCCTTGTTACTACCTGTTCTCTCAGAGCAAGGCATGTGATATTTTTATGTAGAAGTGTTACATTTCTGCAAGGGAGAAGATTCTCAGCATTTTAAAGAAACAAATTAGGAATCAATAACTATATAAAAGGTTATAATCTCCTATTTCCTGTGGCAGTGGTGAATCTATGTGAGAAGACTGTAGAGTGTGATGAGAGCTGATTTGCAAATATGTTGGTTCTTCTGTTCTGAAGTCACATTATACACAATGATGACTTCTTTTTTCCCTATAATATTATTGTACAGAAGTTATTGTGTATAAAATGGCCCAGCTAACTCTCATGCTGGTAATCTAACAAAATTGGAGCTCTTTCTCCTGGAAAACTTGAAGTCTCTCTGTATTTCACAACATATATTTAGAGAGCAAAATTCTTTATATTGGGACGTTGTCTGTAATCATGTTTAGAACAGTGCATGTGGTGGTATGTGGGTAAGCAGTGTAATTACAGTCAGCACTTATTACCATCACTGAACAAATCCCATTTTGTCCTGAAGCATCCTTGAGTTATTTAATGATTTGCTGGGTAACTTTATGCATCCATTCTTCTTGGATCTGCACTTGTTCCTGTGAAGTGGCTGATTTCCTGCCTTTCCTTTACTGAAAGCTTTCAGCATTCACAAACCTCCTGGTCAATGTTTTTGCCCTTTCCCTGTGTCTGCTGCTTGCTTTGTCCATGTGCCAGTGGAATAGAAAGCAGCAGATGGTATGGAGAAAATAATTTCTGTTTGTTTAGAAACACATTTTCAATTCATAAATAGTAAATGTGCTCACAGGGAAGTTTTAAGGGGCTTTTCATGATTTTAAAGCAATAGTGAAATAACGTGGTGGGAGGAAGAAAGGCAGGATCTTGAAATAAGATGAGCAATGTGTCATGATTATGAGTGGGACACCTGAAGAATGTGTGAACTGTTGGTATTTAATTGGACAATATGAATAGAATACTTCTAAGGAGGAGAGGCAAAATAGATGCCATGGGACTCTGTCCTAAAGTGAGGCACTTTCTTCTTCATTGCATGAATTATGCCCATTTGTGAAGACCAGAATTTAATATATTGGTGTATATTTTACTGCATTTGAATCAGTGTTTTTAGAAGTTGCTGTATGAAAATTAAATTATCTTGAGCTGACCAACTACTCATTAAGAAATAAAATAAAGTGCACAACATAATTTCAGAGTTTCAGACTGCTAAGGAGGCAATAAAACCGGTGTCGTTTTGCTCTCTGCAATTACTCTCCAGTAAAGATATTTTTCCAGTTGTTTGCAAAGTCATTCTTTGTGCCTTTGATTTATGTATACTTGTATCCTGGTTCTCCATTTCACAGAAACTAACAAACAACAAAACCCACCTAATGAACTCATATCCAAGCTTGTAAACACTGAGAAATTAATTTATTTTGTCATTATTTTTTCTTTCCAGGGAATAAGTGTTATCTTCAATGTTGCCCTGGGATTATTAAAAGTGAGTATACAGTGTTACACTGTGGTTTATGCATCTTTATGCACCATATAAAAATTAAGATGCCTGTTATAAAAATATATTGGGTTTTTTTGAGAAGCTAACAACTGCCTGTGGTACATGTGCTGTAATCTGGCATGTCCTGTGCAGCACAGTGCTTTTTCTGGGGGGTGGAATAGAAGGTTGCAGAAATAGAAACAAACACTCTGTGCAGAAGGTTAAGAAGCAGCATTGTCACTGCAGCTTTCCAAAGCTGTTGTTGCTTTATTGTCTCTGGGATTCAATAACTGTGAAAAATTGGCTTTTCTTGGTGTTCCTGTCCTTGTCTTCAGACTACCAAGGATGATTTGTTGCTGACTGACTTTGAAGGGGCTTTAAAGTTCTTCCGAGTGCAGCTGCCCAAGCGCTACCGCTCCGAGGAGAACGCCAAGAAGCTGATGGAGCTGGCCTGCAACATGAAGGTGAGCTGGGAGGGGCTGCTGCAGCCTCAGCCTGGGAGCAGCTCCTGGCTCCAGCTCCAGGGCAGGTTAATTGGCTATGATCATGGAGTCAAATACACTGACATGGTTCAAAGTGTCCTTTTTCCTTAAATTCCCTAGAGGAATCCTTTGTAGTGTCAGTGTGGAAGCATACAGCTGCCTTGGTGTGTTAACATTCCTGGCATTTTGTGATCCAGGTGTAGTAGCAGTGTGGGTACCAGTATTCTGCACAGAGTTCAAGCATATCTTGTGTGAAACGAGTGTAGGAATTATAGAATAATCAAGGATAAAGCTATTTTATCTCTCTAATCATTTAGCATTAGCTACAGATTGAATGTTCCGCATGCATCTGGTTCACATCATCCTAATGAGTGCATTTGCCTTTTATGTTTCCAAATAACAACTTGTTCCTCTTCCCACTCTGCCAGAATTCCCTGTGTTCCCAGTGCTGTGTGGAGTGGCACAAGCAGTCTCTGAGTGGATGTGGCAAGGCTGCCCGTGGTGTCCTGGAGTGCTGGGTGCTTTGGGGGCATTAAAGGGGAGGTTGAGGAGGAAGCACTGCTGGGCTCGGCACAGAACACTTCTGTATCACCTCCTTGTTGGGAGTGCTGCACGAAATTGCTTTCCTTGACCTAAAATACAAGTCCTTTGCTGTCAGTAGAAATCTTCAGTTCTGTATTTGGAAGTGTTTCTTTGAGCAGAAAAGGGCCTGATGTCAAAATAAATAATTTATAGGAAGGGAGAAGTAGCCTGGCTAAGGCATTGTGATTAGCACAGCATTTTGCTGGAAAGGAGGCCGGGAATTCATCAGCTGGAGACAACAGCAGATTCTTAAAGCCACTCCTCAGTGTTGCCATCAAGTCATAGAATCACAGAATAGTTTGGGTTGGAAGGGACTTTAAAGCCCATCTCGTTCCACCCCTGCCTTTGCAGGGACACCTTCCCCTGTCGCAGGTTGCTCCAAGCCCTGTCCAGCCTGGCCTTGGGCACTTCTGGGGATGGGGAGTTCACAACCCCTCTGAGCAGCAGGTGTTAGCAGAGCTGCTGCTGCCTCCTGTGCCCCTGAAAAAATGTAGTGGGACATCAGTGCTCATTTCTGCAAACCCAGAATCCCTGCTGACTTGCCCAGGCCTCTCATGCCCAGAATTTCTGACAATGGCAAATCTGTTCAAGATCACCTGAAAAAGGCAAAACTAGCTTAATGCACTTGAAAAGTAGAAGATGAAAATACAGTGAGTGCCTGCCTTCCTTTCCTCTGGCATGGTGAATGCCTCACTTTTCAAGACCTAACTTTACATAGCAGGAGATTTGGGGTGTGAAACCCAAAAAATTTGGGCAGTATTTGAGCAGGGGAAGAGCAGTGAAATAACCTCCTCAAGTTACTGGCTCCATTGTCAGTGAAGGGTTAATTCCCTGGGTGGGTGTCTGGGGTGCAGGAATAAGTCCTGCAGTTGTGGTGTGATTGGACCGACTCCAGGCAATGCTTGGCATCTCCAAGGAAATGTTCCCCCGAGAGCAGAGAGGTTTCTGGTCAGCTCTCACTAGAGGGAGCTTGGCCACCACTTTCTGCAGCTCCTTCCGAGGAAGGTTCTTAGTGATAAAATCAGACTCAGGGAAACCAAACACCTTTTCCATTCTGTCTGTCATTTATGCATGTAAAACTCAACCTGTTTTTCAGAAGAGGGTTTTAAAAGAGGAAATCTTAGCCATAGCTTTTAAATTTATTTGGTTTACTGAGGCAATAATAAATGTTTAGGTGCAACTTTTAATGCTAGAGGTTTCATTTAGATGCATAATGTCTTGCATGTGAAATGCTCCCAGTGATCTTGGTGTGGTCTGTGTTGTTAAACAGTGTAAAACACCAGGAAAATGCTGCTCAGGACCTGTTACAGCTTCCCTCGTGTTCCCTGTCCTTGCAGGACTCTGGGCACAAAATACTGAATTCAGCATCACCTTTCTGGCCCTGCTCACAGAAGGGGAATCTGGGAGTCTGTGAGAGTGGCTTTGCTGGCTGTGTGTGTCAGAGCCAAGGACAGAGCACTTGGGCCTCTGAGGGGCTGCTGCTTGCCCAGACACCTCGGCAGCTCAGGACTGTTTTCTGCTGGGCTTGAGTGACACTGGCAGAAATGTCAGCTGAGCCTGCACTTGCCCTTTCAGCATTTACAGTCTCATGTAAAGTAAACCAAATACTGCTGTGTGGTGATAAATGTTACAGCTGAAAAAGCAGCTGAAGAAGGCTCAGCATCAGGCCAATCCAAAAATGAAACCACATCTTGCAGGGTTCTGTTCTGCTGGAGCTCTGCAGTATGTGGAGCACCAGGGAGCTGAGCAGCATCAAGGGGGAGCTCGGGCAGGATGCTCTGGGTGCCTTTTGAAACCTCCCCTGTGTTCCACAAAAGGGTAAGAGGAAGAGGCTGCTGTCATTATATTGAGTGGAACCGAGCTTTTGACCACGCCTGAGGGTTTGACACTGAGAACTGGGTGAAGCCATGAGCTGAGCTTTGTAGAAGGCAGGAGTTGCCTGAAGCTTGTTCCATAACCCTGTGTGTGTTGTGTTCTTTCATCGATATTCTGGGCAGGAACTAATGGGCTGCTTTAATTTAGATTAGCCAGAAGAAGCTGAAGAAATATGAAAAGGAATATCATACCATGAGAGAGCAGCAAGCCCAACAGGAGGATCCTATAGAAAGATTTGAGGTAAAGCTTTACCTTCTCTAGTCTGATCTAACAAACAGGAAGTTGCTACTTTGACTCTTTTTTTTTTGGAGCTGTTTTTGTTTTCTGACCAATTTGGATGCAACGGGGCAATCAGCTCCATGAACGTGAAGGCAATGTCTCTGTATTGGCAACATTGATCAGGGTGGGGTTGTTGTGAGCCCAGCTAAGTAAAGGAATAGTGTGAATTTTTACTGGGGCTTACAGAACTGCTTCAGTAGAGCCTGTTTAACGTGCCGATTGCACCCCAAGCCATGAACAGAAAGGAAATGCCTGACTGATTCTAACTCTGCCTTCCATGATTATAATCCCACTTCCGTGCCTCTTCCTAATTTCAAATGATGTGTATTGCAGTAAGCATATAATTTTATAAATAGTTTGTTTATCAAATAAATGTAATACAGGGATAAATTACACATGTAAAGTTATGTATGCAGAACACACACACAGACACATATACAATAAATTTATGTGTTTTAATCAGAAAAGTTTTATGTAAGCTTTCTTTAGTATCCATCTATGTGCTGGGAGTTGTAACAGGAGAGAGCAAATAGAGTATTTTTCCCAGGATTCTCCTCTCTTACCTGTTTCCAGCATGCAAGTTCAATTTTGAGCCAAGAAAAGCAGTACTTGTAGGAAGCTCCTGGCAAGGTATCAATGGCAGAATGATACCCCTACTATTGCAGGCTTCAAAAACATATCTGTAGCTCAACAAGTAATGGCTGAGCAGAGTTATTTATATCTGGTATCTGCTCAAGGCTAATCCTGTATTTATTTGACATTTACACTATGGCTATAGTTTTGTCCCGGGGAATTTCATGCAGGTAGAGTTGTCTTTGCACACTGGAGATGCAGGGTGGGGATGTGTGTGTAGGCACAGGGAGCTGTGTGTCAGCCACTCAGGTGGGCAGCCCCTGTCCCTGAGTGTCCCTGAATGTCCCTTTGTGTCCCCTCAGCGCGACAACCGGCGCCTGCAGGAAGCCAACATGCGACTGGAGCAGGAGAATGACGACCTCGCCCACGAGCTGGTCACCAGTAAGATTGCACTCAGGAAGGACCTGGACAATGTAAGTCATGTCCTCATGCTGCCCAGGGCAGACAAGGGTTAATTCCTTGCTCCTCCTCTCACTGGAGAGGAGATACATGGAGTTTTTTCTTTGTGTGGGACAGGATTCCTTCTTTCACATCCATGTTGCACACTGACAATGTGTAGGCCTGTGACAGAGGTCCATGGGAAAGAGGAGTGCTGGCTGAAATATTCATTACTCTGAAAAGCATTCAGAGTGACTGGAGGTAAAGGAGAGCCTGTACTTCAGTAGTTGCTTTCTTTTCTCTAAGGAAGTCTAGCAGGAGCTGTGTCAAGTCTTTGAACCATCACAGAGATCATAACATGAACGCTGGCTTGTGTTTTCCTGGAATTCTTATGAATACAATTTCATAGCAGACAGGCTTTGCAAAGTGCCTGAAAAACTTGAAAGTCTGAGTCTGTCTGGCTCTGCATGGATCAGGTTCCCAGGTACCTCAGGCAACTCTGAAAATGTTGTTGTGGCAAGCAACATTTGGCTTGTTGGAATCTGCCCACGTGAACTCCTCATCCTGGGCTGTTTCCAGATCAGTAGAACTCTCAGGAGGAAACTTCAGGTTTGCTTTGTGTTACAGGATTTTTCTTCAGCTTGCTGTCCCACTCCATTCTTTACATATTCAAGTGTGGGAGAATTTATTAGGATATGCTTTTTGGTTTTTTCCAGAACATGCAGAGACAGAAAGGTACTGGCATTTCTAGCACAGGGGAGGCTACAACATATTGAGTCTGTCTGCTTGGGGAGATGAGGGGAAGAGTTCAAGTGCTCATGTTTAGCCATTCTTGTTCTGTACCAAGATAGATGCATTTCTGAAATCTCAAAGGAAAATGGCTTCTGAAAGTTGCACAGTGCAGGAGTTGACAGGCTTTAAAATGTTTCACTGGATCTGCTTCAGACAATTTAAGGTTTCCCACGGTCTCCTGGAAACTTGCTGTTGGAAAACTATTCATAGTAAATGTTGATGCCAATGGGTGAATGTTGCGCTTAATGAGCTTTGGTTTATGACTTTTGGGTTTATTACATCTCCTATTCTTAGGTGTTAAAATGTGAATCATAGATGTTCTAGAAGCAGGTTTTCACCACACATTGGTATCTTCACCTCCTCTTACCTGGGCTTTTTCCCTTCATTAGTGAAGCTTCCAGAAGCTTCACACTGGCAATAGCCCAGCAGTGGCACTCAGGGAATGGATTCCAGCAAAAATTGTCCTGAAGAAGCTTTTTCTATCAGTTTTTAACTGTTGTTTGTGGCTGCTTGATCCTGTATAAGACACAGTTATAATTTTACATTGTTTTTTTTTTAAATGGAGAGCTGGGAGAGGAACAAAATTAAGCAATATCAATATGCTTTATTTGATATATAATAGTCTTGTATTGAAAGATGGTAAATGATGGTGGCAGCATTTGTGTTATCCCCTGGGAGGAGATAGGTAGGTTTGATCCTACTTTAGGACATGATTGATTCTTCTAATTGGATCCTGAAGTGATAAATTTCATTCTGCCAGCCTGAGGTCCTGAAAGGAAAGTACCAAAGGACATTGTTTAACACACCTCTTCTAATACCTACATGGTGTGTCTGAAATCTGCAACCTAAAAGATCAAAACAAAGCATTTGGAAATACAAGAATTTCCTTAATATCATTTCACTAGACCAGAAAATAGGCTTCATTTTTCTACTGTTGTTGGGCTCCTACATCCCAGTGTTCTTTAACTTTAAAACAGCTTAAACCCCATCTATAATGAAAAGATGTTCCCTTTGCCGTCTGTTTTAAAGGATCAGCAGGACTTTTATGGGGCTAAAATTCACTTTTTGATTTTCTTCCTTTGAAGGGAATTGGTGCAGCTACTTTCTGAAGATTTTATGTATCAGTTGAGTTATTGATCTATTTTTATGTAGAATCCATATACCTGTTGGGAAGTGCTGTGTTGTGTGTATGAGACAGGAAAAGATGTCTTAACTTTGCAGAGTTTTTAGTGGTTTATAAAGTGCTTGAAGCTTTTCAACAATATATTTTTATACTTAAAAAACTGCAGTAAAAGGGAATTGTTGGTTTCTGGTGGGACATTTCTTTCCCTTAAGGAGGAAGGAAAGAGGGGCCTGATTCTTATGTTTGCTTTGGCAGCTCAGTTTTTTCATGCAGTATTTTCTGGGATGGTATCACATCCATGGGGAGGTGTCAAAGAGTTCTGGGAGCTTTTTAAATGTTCTAGAGGTATTTTTCATTAATTCTGTTTTCATTGCAATGTTGAATGTTTGCAAATTAAACGTAGGTCTGAGCTGGTTATAGTCTTTTATTGATCTTGCGCTTTGTGAGCTGTTCTATGCCTTTGGTTGTCTTCAGAATGTGTTGGTCAACTTCCAGACTGGATAAGAAAATGAAACTTATTTCTAATATTGGAATTCTTTGGAGCAATCCCTACTCCAGTTTTGCTAAAATTAGTCACTGAATTCAAGGAGGCATTTTAGAGGGCTGGAGGATAGTGGTACATGTCATTAATTTTGATGTGTTGCTGCTTTGCTATTGCAGATGGGAAGTTTTAGAAAGATAATTTTCAGAATAAAGTTTTATTGTTTTTAATAACAATGAGCCAAACCTTAATAAGACTGGAATGGCTGCACTCTTGGCTGTGTCCTGGTGGAACAGCAGGAAAGTCTCTGCTCAGCCTCCACTCTGTGTTTCAGGCAGAGGAGAAGGCAGATGCCCTCAATAAGGAGCTGCTAATGACCAAACAGAAGCTGATTGATGCAGAAGAAGAAAAGAGGCGCCTGGAGGAAGAATCTGCTCAGGTTGGGGCATTTCTGTCATTCTCACTGTTCTTTACAGTACAGAAATGATAAAAATAAAAAGTGACAAGTGTGGGAAGGGCTTAATGTTCTAAGTCATGTTTGTCCCTCTTCTGTGCTGTAAAGGACGTCAGCAAAGCAGAATTTGGCATTTTCCTGCCAGGTGCTTCATAGGGTGGGGAATTTTTAACTTGAAATCACAAAGTCACAGCCTGTGCCAGAGATGCTGCACAGAGAGGCAGTGCAGGACTTCAGCTATCAGCACTTTTGAATCCTTCCTTCCCTTGAATAGCTCACTGTTCTGTCAGAGATGGCCACCAAAGCCTGCCTTTTCCCTGCCTGCATGGAGCTAAGCTGAACTCTGGGTCCCTGGGTAGAGCAGAGCAGTGAGATTAAGCAGAAGGAGGAAATACCACCTAGGTATTTTTCAGACTACAACTGTATAAACCCTTTATTTTCTTTTTTTTTTCCCCCTACAGCTGAAGGAAATGTGTCGTAGGGAGCTAGATAAGGCAGAGTCAGAGATCAAGAAGAACAGCTCTATTATTGGTGACTACAAACAGGTAAGTACAGCTTCATGATGATGTGGTTTGCTATCAAAGTACAAGACTCTCAGGTATTTTAGGAGATTTCTGGAAATCACTGTCATCTGTGCCATGCATTTGAGGAGACAATTTAGCTGTTCTAAATGGAAAGCCTGTGACTGGTTTTGCATTTTCTTTGGCCGAGATCCTGAAGTGGTCAGTCCTGTTTGCCCCTGATGTGGGTATTTGTAGATCAACAGTCCCTGATCACAGCCTCAGTCACAGCCAAACCTAGTTCAAATGGGCTCTTGGATATCAAAGGTTCACCTCATGCCAAAAGAAGCTTCTCTCTCACCTTCCCTCTGTCAATCAAATGCACCTAAGAAATAAAAAAAAAAGATGCCTTTTTCCTCTCAAAGCTTTGCTTTGGGATTCAAGCTCCTGATCTCAAGGTGTCAAGGGAGCAAATTCATGTGTCTAGTGGGCCTATATCAGGTCTCAGGGAAAGAGTTAGGGTTTTTTTACTACTCTGTCTTGACTGTTCTTTTCTCCCAAAGGCAACAAAAGGGCCATGCTATTCCTAACCTTTTCTGGCTCCTTCAGCAAGGCCAAACTGTTAATAACTTATGTTGGAACTGCACCTTTTCCTGTGGGGATAGAATATGTAGAGAATGGGAAAATGTACAATGAGACAGCTTAGTGCAGCATCCCAGTTTTTCTAGGCTTCTCAGAGTCCTTAGACTATCCATGTTAATATTGCAGCAGCATTTATATGTGCTTTAGCACATTCATTTGGGAGAGAATTTACATTTATAAATGGTCTGGTAACATAATTTTCCTTGTCAGATTTGTTCCCAGCTGAGTGAGCGACTGGAAAAGCAACAAACAGCAAATAAAGCTGAAATTGAGAAAATACGGGTAAGAAACCACATAGATCCACAGTCTACAACATTTCGATCTCTTAGCAAAATCATAGCAGCAAACACACAATTTATTTTATTACTAAAATGGTGGCTGAGAGTCTATATAGATGAAAGAGAAGATTATAAGGGGGAGATCTGGGAGAAAAAGTGAGCCCTCTCATGCTGTAGTGGTTACATGCTAAGGGTGATGATGGGGTTTTCTGAGGAGTCTTTTTTTTTCTGGAGGAGATTCTCTGACTGCCTTTTACCTTAAAATAATGGAGGGGGAGGATAGAGCCCATTATTGTTGGAAAATAACACAGCGGTGTTTCCAAAGCCTTGAGTCTGGGGCTGGCAGGAGCTCCTGCTTGGCTGTGCCTCCCCAAAAATTCCCATTAGTGGTTCCTCTGGTGTTGAGCTGCTCTCCCAGAGCAGAGGCAGGAACAGGCTTTGATCACATCCCCAGCACGTTGCTCACAGCCAGGTGTTTACTTCAGCAAAAGGTGGATGACTGCGAGCACTGCCGTGAGTTCTTCAATAAGGAAGGCCGTGTGAAGGTCGCCAGCACTGCCAAGGATGGTTCAGATGAGGACACAGATGAGGAGAAGGAAACACTGAAGAACCAGCTGAGGGAAATGGAGCTTGAGCTGGCCCAGACCAAGCTGCAGCTTGTGGAGGCGGAATGTAAAATACAGGTAATGCTCTGGAGGTTTGTTTTGTAGTCTGTACAGTGTGTCTGCATTCCTAGAAAAATGTGTGTGTGAGTTGTAGAGGGATTGGAACGGATCCTGTTGGTTGAAACCCTAACCTGCTATTTCCTGCATGGGTTATTTAACCAAACACTGTGTCTGAAACTTGCTGTATGCAGACGATATAATTGAAATTGCATGAACTGTATTTAGCAGCCACTACAGCTTCCAGACATCTGCCCGTCTGCAGTGCAGTGCTGGCTGCCTGATCTCCTGCAACTGCTTGGAAGGAGCCCAAGCTCTGACAGAGCACTGAATCATGCATGTCTTTATCTCACAATCAGTGCTAAATGCAAAAGTAACATTGACAAATGTTAGACATGTTTCTTAAAACATGATTGCAAAGCACTCCCAGTACCTGAAGTATTTCTGTAAAATATGACAATGTTGTGCTTTTAGCCTAAAACTGATACATCAGTGCTGCTTGTTCACAGAAAGGTAAAAATCAGTTTGTAGAAAGTCCACTTCCTGTGGGAATAGCTCCTCCTCAGATGGAAGAGAATTAAAGAGTTTGGATGCACTGAAGAAAGCGGAATGTTTCACTAAGGGCAATGACACAAGTCTTGTTTTGCTTTTCAAAGCTTTTTTTTTCCTCTTTGTCAGCTTGCTGCTTTTAATTTATGTAAGACTTGTTTAACTTCTGAAGTGACCAAGAGTTTGTAGATATTCTAGAGTCTTCTAACTTTAACTCCTATAACCCTGTGCTGTGAATACATAACAAATTAATGAAATTACTCTTCTGTTTGCAGGATTTGGAGCACCATTTGGGTCTGGCCTTGAATGAAGTACAAGCTGCGAAGAAAACGTGGTTCAACAGAACAATAAGCTCTATAAAAACAGTGACTGGAGTCCAAGGAAAAGAGACTTGTTGAAAACCAGTTCTGTCAAACACACCTTCTTAACACAACACCTTTTGTTGCCTTCCTTGGCCAGATGTTTGATTCTGTGACGTGAGAGGACCAGAATGTAAATATAATAGAAACACAGCATGTCAGGATTTCAATAGATCAGTGATAAAGAGGATGGAAACACAAGAGAGGTTTTATTGCTAGACATGGGATGTTCATACTACTGATATTTAACAGGTGATGTAGCTAGATTGAAGCTCTTCAGAGAAACACTCCATTCTGTGTCTGGCTGGAGGCTTTTCACAGACTAGGTACGAGAACTTACCAAACCCTAATTGTTAAGTTTACATATGATAGGTTTTTTTACAGTTATAACCTTTTTTAATATTTTATTTGAAAGGAAAAGTGTCACTAACAAAGTTAAAAACAAAAAAAAAGAGAAAAAAAAGGAAAAAAATGCAAAAAATATACACAAGTTTATCAAGAACTACATCAGTGCCAGAAAGCAGTCCCCAGAGGTAGGAAATGGAGAGTAGGAGGTGACATGTTTTGCTTTATGAATGGGGGATGATTTCAGCATTCCTGTCGAGCAACCCCACTTTGTTTTAGTAGACGCAGCATCCATCTCTCTGTGTTTGGCATTTCTTTCTGTTACTAATCAATTCTATGCAACTCTGGGCTTTTTTGGCATGGGCTGCCAAACAGATTCACCACCGGAGGCTGAGAGACTTGTCAAAGTGCTAGACAAGAATAATCAGAATTGTGGGCAAATTTCCGTTCCACTTGTGTCATATTGTTTGATCCACATATCAAATCCCCAGCACTAGGACTGCTGATAATATGAATTATGTGAATGGTCTGACATTCAATGGAGTCTGTCTGGGTTTTGTCAGGTTTCTGTTTTGTTTTTGTTTGTTTGTTTTTACCCGGCTGTAGCAGGCCTTCTGCGGAGCTCCGACAGAGCTCCCAGGTTTTAGTTTTGCACATAGGTATGAATGGGACAAAGAAACAATAAACTGAGATATATACGAGGCAAAAATCACAGCGTGAGTGTAGCTGCAAGCATCTCTAGCTGTCCAACTCGCTTCCCTGGTAGCGTTCTGAGGTGGTGTAGGTTGTTTTTCACGCTCAATGCAGTTGCACTAATAGGTGCTAAACGTGCTTGGAGTTCTCATTCCTTGGATTGTATTGAGTTCTCACCAGAAAGCTGTAGAATGGAGTTTTGCACCTTGTAATTTTTTTAATTTATAATGGTTTGTGTTATGCTGAAGTATCTATTGCATCAGTGGATAAATTTTGTGTGCAGTGTGAGTATAAGCTGGTAATAATAAGAGGCACTGGTTTGTATATAAAGATATTTGGTTTATTTTGTATTTCTACCTTTTTCTTGTTTACTGTACTAATGCTAGCTAATGTACTCTGTAACTACGGGATAGAACATGCTATGTCCAAGCTTTTTTCCTTAACTGCATACATTATCTCTATTGTTTAATACCAAAAAAAAAAAATACTGTAACTCCATCAATATTAGATGCGTGGACATTGTGGTAGCATAGTTGCAGTGTGTATACTTTATGAATTGAAATATAAACTAGTAAAATTGTATAACTATTTTGTTGTTTCATTTCATTTGAACAGGAAATTGCAGTATAGAGCTAATTATCTTCTTAAAGTAGAAGCAGTAGCATCTGCAGGCTTCTCCAAGACTGAAACCATAGTCATGCTGCAAAGGGCTTTGCTAAAAAAGACTGCATGTTCTGAGTGCTGCCAACACTGGTTTTATATAATAAAATCTAGGGTTTGCTTTGAAAAAGGAAACTGCAGAAATGACCTTGTGCAGCTTGAAACTTGTGACTCAGTATTTCTCAAACATGTCCGATTTAGAACAATTTTTTTTTCCATGGCCCTCCAAATTCTGCTTGAATCTGCAAAATAAATGTAGGCTATCTCTGCTTGTCACCATCAGTAACAAATTCTGTGGGGTCAGGTGTGGTTCATGTCATCTTCAGCAGGGTTTTGTAGCCTTGACTGAGCCCGCACGACTGCAGGGCTGCACTAATTGGGTCACAGGGCAGCCCTGCTCCCCAGCCCTGTGTTCTGCAGAGATAACCAGGAGAACAAATGGGTTCTTGTCACAAAACCACCAAAGGTGACTCAGAAAGCAGCCCTGCTCTAAGAGGCTGCTGTGATGTCACTTTTCCAGCCATATTTTGCTTTAAGAGAATGGCAATTATGTGGTTGTGTGTGGTCTCTGTTGCTTTGTCTTCCCAGAGGTGCATCCCTCGGTAAGGTCAGGTCTGCAGTTTCTTGATAATTGCAACCTTTAGAGAAAGTTTAAAGGTAAGTGGGGGAGAGGAGGAAGCAACCCAAGAACACTTCATGCACTTTTCTTCCTCAAACGGACTGGGAAATAGTGTAATAGCGTGCTTTCCTCCAAAAATGAGGTACTTAAAGGAAGGGAAAAAGCTACTTTATTGTTCAGATTTGTTCCACTCTCTAAATAAACATTACTTTCAAATTGCATGCAGCATATGCTCCCCTTTTAGTATGGATGCAGAACATGCATAACTGTTTCACAGCATTTCATCCAAAACACTTAATAGTCAGTTTCCAGTCATGGATTATTTTAGATGCCTACCTGAAGGTTTTTGATGCTCGAAAATAAATATTACCAATGTATTTCACATCCAGCCCCATCTAAAATATCTACAGCTAATTAAGAAAAATGGATCCGCTGCTGAGATGTGCATCTTTTGAAGCACAATTACATGTGAAAGGCAGGGAAGCAGGACAGTTTTAAGATGAGGAAATTGAATTTGCAGATGTTCAAAACTATGAATAAGGAAGGTAGAAAACCACATTGAGTCAGAGCTGCTGTAAGCACGAGTATTTTACAGCCCTGAAAGAGAAAAGGAATGAGTGTGTTTGGTAGCATTTGGGGCATTAATGAGATGGTTAATTTCTGGTAGTCAATCACCTTTCTGTTCACATATGCCTCAGCTGGGTTTGAGTACTCAACTCCAGCTCAGTGCCAGTCTGCTGATGCTGGGATTAATCTCCTGTGCCCCAGGCTCCAGCTTCCAAATGCTTTGCGTGTGTGTGCTGTATCATTAAGTTCCAATGGTCTCAGTGTGGGGCTCGAGTGTCACAATCTCATTTGTGTTGCAGAACTTCTTGGCAGCTCAGGGTCCGCAGCTGGAAGGGGATATTCAGGATCTATCGGGAAGTTTTACCTTAAAGCATTGCTGGTAAGCCTTCTTGAAATTTATATAACTACCTCCCTGACTTTTTTTAGCTGCCCTTCTTATCTGTGGCAGTGATATAAAGTTCCTGTTATCAAGAGGAGGATTTCACTCCATCTGTTCAACAGCTTGGCTCGCATTCATCCAGCCTAACTTTAGACACTTCGGAGGTGCCTAACATAAGAGTTTAATCCAGGAGGTTTTCCAGCCCTTGTCGGGCACAGGGGCAGCGCTGCAGGTGGGTGGCTCACCAGGCCTCGTGCCTGGAGCCCTGATGGATCAGGGAAGCTCCTGTGAGCCCACAAACTAAACTGAGAGTCCTTCCTAAATCATAAAAAAATATGGGAAATGAGCCATCAGTGGACACTGTGGGGGTTGCTTTCTATTTTAATTTTTTCTCCTCTTCCCATCACTTTATTGTGCAGTATTTTTCCTTCTGTATCGCCAAAGACCATCAAGGTCTCTTCATACAGAGATTTTGAAAGAATTTACCACTGCACATCCTAATGCGTTTGAGCAACAAAGGCTTGGTTTTGCTGCATTTTCTGCATACTAACGAGCACAACAGTGTAATCCGTGACTGAGGGCTTTCCCTCGGGATAATCTGGCCACAGGCAGGGTAGGAAACTCGGGCTGTGAGGCAAGCAGGATGGCTCTGCTTGGGAGCCCTATTTGTCGAGTTTAACATTGAAGTCAAGTGTTTCCTCATGGTGGTGTAAGTTCCTGCTGAATGGGGGATGAGTGGAACCGAGCTAACTGAGGTAGAATCGGGCTGCTTGAGGTGGATTTAGCCGAGGAGGGGCTCAAAGAGCACCTCAGACGCTCTGGTTCCTCAAACCCCTCCGGGCGCCTCCTCAGCGCCCTCACGGTTCCCGCGCTTTTTGCGGGGCGGGGCCATCAGGGCCCGCGGCGAACTCTGATAGGCTGGCGGGTGATTGGCACAGAGCAGCCCTTGGGCGTGGCGGCGGCCGCGGCGCCATTTTGTTTGCTGTGAGGGCCGGGGAAACAGAGGCGCGGAGCCGGGGGAAGGAGCCTTGGAGCGGTACCGAGGCAGGAGCTGTCCGGCGGGAAGGAGGTGCGGAGCGCAGACACACCATTGAGCTGCTGGGCTGGAGGGGAGCAGCTGCCTTCGGGCGGGGTGGTGCTTCCCGAGGGAACCATGCAGATTCTTCCAGAGCTCTTCCAGAGTCTGTGGGTGTTAGAAGAGCACCAGGGCAGCGGAGGACAGCAGAGCTTTAGATCCAAACAATAACCACTGGAGATGAGTGATACTTTGGGGAAAACCTGTACTTTTACTGCATTAATGGCCCATGTGGAGAAGGTGTAGAATTTTCGCCTTAATTTGCACGGAGTTTAAATGGCGTCGTCTGTTCTCTTCACCTTGCAGACACTCCCTAGGCCCCTCAGGCTGAGGCAAGCAGTGAATTCTTTCCATGCAACAGCAGCAACCTTTCAGCAGGAGGTGGGTGATGATCATGGCAGACTGTCACAGGCAGGTCTGAGCTGAGGCCTCCTGAGGTGGAAACCTTTGAAATAAGCTGTGAGAGCTAATAAAGTGGAGCTGTTTGATCTATAATGTGATGAGCGGCTGCCGTGGGCTGTTCTCCCCGTGGAGAACCTACATGAGAAGCCAATCACACCACTGACTGCTGGTTAAGTAATTCATGGGTTCCTCCTACAGATCCTACAAACCTGATCAGACGGTTGTATTAAGGCCTTGTACAAAAATAATCTGCAAGGAGGAAGTGTAGTAAAATTGAAATGTCTTGAAGTAAATCTGTGGGAACTGTTTCTAATACACCTTGAACTTGAGTTAAAGTACTGGTAAATCATTCTGATCTGCTGTTTATTAATAATGGTTGAGATAGGAGATGTAGCAAATTTTATAGCAAAAGTTTATCACAGAAGTTTTTTAGAATAAAAAAAATGTTTGTTGGTTAAAACGTTAGGGCAAAAGTATTTTTTAATCAGGTTTAGTGGCTTGAGTTACAGCTGAAGGTGACATGACTTGGTCTCTGGTGATCTCACCTTAAGGGCCCTTGGTGTGCCACTTAACATGGCAGTCACTGGAGGGATCAGGAGTCCACGTGCAGATTGTTTTATGTCAGTGAGCAGGCTGGTTCGGTTATGGAATTGCAGAGGTCCATCTTAATCAACAGCTTGTGTGACAAAAGTCATGACTTTTAGGAAGGCGCTGCAGTGTTTAAGATGGAATCTCAGCCGCACTGGGCTCTGAGGCTCCAGAAGGTGCAGAAGAGATGAGACTTGCAGGCTGCCAGCTCTGAGCAGAAGCCCTCCTCATGCTGAGCACAGTTAGCATGTGCCATGAAAACATCCAAGCTGTGTGTTTAAACTGCCTGCTGCTAGCGTCTGTTCGTGCACAGAGCTGGCAGTGTGATGGGGAAAGGGGACCTTGGAGCCACATTGGTAAATGTCATTTGAGAGGGGACACTGGAGTGACTCCTGATGCAATTTTCTGATCTGGCTGGTCAGTTTATGCCACACAGGGAAAAGAAAACTGCTGTGTGGATTTTATTCAGTTGCTGTGCCTTAGAAAAGGTAGCAAAGGACTTGCTGAGATGACAGTGCTGTGTCACTGTCAGCTGTCACGGTGTAAGCAAAAGGGGTTTATCAGTTCTTTTAAGAACACCACAGCAAACCACTGTGGTTTTGGCACAAGTCTTGGCTACCAGGAAAACAGGGCAGTGATCTAATGCCTTCTGTGTCCTGGAGGCTCTGCTAGCTTAGAGAAGTGGTTTGATGGTAACTAATACTGGTGCACCAGAGAGGACGGGTGGGAAAGGGGAGGAGGATGAAGGCTGGTTGCTGGCAGGGCAGTGTGTATCTGAGCTCACCACCTACTCAGGGCATGGCAGGAGTGCTGCATAATACCACAGGGAATCACTTGAGGAACAAGATCTTGTCTAGCACGGAAGGGAAGGGATGGCGTTCACATGATGACAACTGTACATCTCCCTGAGGTGGTTTTTTTGTGGTACATGCAAACCCACAGCCAGACTGCTGTGAATTGTGGATGACATGGCTGCTGCTTGTAGACATGAACAGCAAACTAGAGCTGCTGGGTGCCCCCAGCCTCAGCATTACAGGAGTAGCTTGAACGCTGAATGTCTTTAGAAGTTAGAGGTGCTGTGCATTTCCACGGTTAGGACAGAGTGAGGAGGCCAGTAATTACTGTAACTGGAAAGTTCTAAATTCTGTTCAAGTTTTCATTCATTTGATCTCAGAGAGAATAGTTTCATGTACAGACAGAAGTTACGTGTCTTCTGCATGTAACAGCCTCTTTCTCAAAACTGCGTAGTTCATTAAACCCAGGATAACTGACCTGAGCAGCTCAAACCCCTGTCCACATGCTTGTTTTGTGCTGGATGCAGGAGAGTCCTGTGGCTACCTCAAGACTTGCAGTATTGGCAGTATAGGAGTTTGTGTGGAGCTGCTTTGCAGGACAACATAATTGGATTTACTGAGCTGTATTTTGTCATCTTGCCCTGGTTTAGCCATCCCTCTTCTCCTGTAATCCAAAGTTACCCAGATTTAAAAAAAAACCAGAAAATAGTCCCTTTGAATGAATCAGAACCAACAGAGCACGGAGCCTGCCTTTATTGCAGGCAGGCAATCCCACCTTTGGTGTGTGCCAGCACCTAAGCAAAGTGGAAGAGGGAAGTGTTATTTGTGCAGGGTATGTGACCCTTTTTTGGGATCTAAAGGCCTTTTTAGAATTTTGCCTCATGTTCATGCCTGGAGCAAGAAAGGACCTTTTGTTGTAACTGTAACAAGAGTACACACAGGCTTTTTACAGCATTACAGATAAATGTGCTGGAACGTACAGCCCAAAGTGAAGATGAATTCAGGACCCTGAAAGCGGTGGCAGCTCCAGTTTCTTTCAGTTGATTGTACCAAGGATTGGGGTCACAAAAGAGAAAGATAATTTACAGCTTAGCAAATGGGAAAAACTCTTTCTAGCTGACTTGCTGGAACTCAACCCTGCAGCAAACCACCAAAGTCAGCATTATGTCATGAGCAATTAAGTGAGGTGACGCTTCCTGCAGAAAGAGGGGTGCTGTTTTGGGCAGGTTTATAGATGCAGCAGTTCTTTGCACATGGAAGTTACAGGCTGGCTTGTTAGTTGCTTTGAAATCAGTCAATCAGTATTTTTTTCCTACTTCCTCTGTAATCAAATACACTTTTCCAAGGTGATGCACATTGCAGCAAGATAGACTGGACATCTTGCTTGTTAAGCAGATGGTTCCTTCTGCATGGATCCCTTCAGTGCCGTGCCAGCAGGGGGATGGAGCAGTCAAGCAGCATTGGGGAGGGCCTGAAATGAAGGAGCTTTCTGCTGCAGATTTCACTGTGTGCATTCAGCTGCAGATTCATAGTGAGAGGCACTGCAGATTGCCTAGAAAAAGTAGATGGACTTCCGTATTTGTTGGTTTGTGGGGGGAGGGCAGGGGCCACAAATCACAGCTTCCCTGTTCTTCCAAGCAAGATGCTCTATAACTGCCTGGGCAAAGTTCGCTTAGCTACAGCAGGACAGGAGTGAAACTGAGTAGGAAGTACCAGGCATTTTCAGTGAAGTATGAACGATGTGCCAACCTCCTTTATCAGTCTACGCCCAGCGCTGTGTGGCTTCTCCCATGTCTATATCCCACTCCTATACATGCCCCTCTCCCATTGCTGCGAGGCCACAGAACGCCCGCCAGCTCCGGGAGTGGGCCCAGCTCACTTTGAGCTGTCACTGACCAGCAGTTGCCAGGCTGCTGCCGAAGAGCTGTCAGCCTTCTCAGCACCTCAGAGATGATAATCCCGAGGGAGCTTTTGGAATGACCTCCTAGTGAGCCAGCTAACATCAGGCGTGAGCACAGACAGGCGTTATGCTAATACAGTAGGTAAGACTGACTTCAGTTTCAGTCAAGTGTTAATGATGTTTTTTTAAGTGATTCTGTTCGGTTCTTTCTGGATCTTACTTGCTAAATATTTGATATAGCTGTAAATTTTAAGTGATGTGTGGTTTCATTGGGTTTGGTACAGTTGTCCCCGAGTAGCTCATTGTGCATAACTGACTTGTTTGCAGTGCACTAGCAGACTGGGCTGGCTACACACTGGCCTGTCAAGGGCAAAAGTCTCACACTAGTCCTGGTCCAGTTATCGTACATTCTAAGCTGTGGGATTTGATATATTTCATTAAGAGCAGTCTCAATTATAGTCAGCTCATAACAGTTTTTAATCCCTTCTCAAGTCTGATCTCCGCTGAATTTGATTAATGACCTCTGCACTCAGACTTCAGTTTAGCATTTTAAGACCAGAAAAACACTTCTAAGAAAAGTAAGACTATATATTCACTGACTTCTCTTCTAGAGAACAGCTGGGTTCTGTAACTCCAGGCAACTGGACATATGTGTATATTCCAGTAAATCTTACCATGAGTTGCAACCTCAAGCAAACAGCACCAGTCACACAATTGTCATAGTATCCTCAACTCCTGCCCTCAGTCACTCTGGACAAGGAAATTGCTTGGCTTTGCTTTGGACTTCAGAGGACAAACTGGGACCACAGGAATTTAATGTTTAAGAAACACAGTGAATTGAGAGGGGTGGAGAAAACTTTGAGAGAACCTTACTTGTTCTTTATATGTGTAATTTATCTTTTAAGAAAATAAACATCCAGTTTTTTTCTAATTAGCTAAATACTAGGAATTGTCCAGATTTCTTTTTGGAGTGAAACTTGCCTTCCTGGCTGATCACAGCCTTCTCTGGGCTTTTCTGGTACTGCTTCCAAGGCAGAGCCCCAGAGGTACTTGTGTGCAGCAGCCCTTGCAAGTTGCAATCCTACAATGCTCTATTCACTTTCACTTCTGTGAAGGAATGCATTCTGCTTGTGCCAGCATAAATGTGCTTTATGTTTGCATCTCCAGGTCGTCTCTGCTAACACTGCAGCCTTTGGGAGCCTGTCTCTCCTTTCTGCTGAGCCTGTTACCTGACTCAGGCAGAACGGACCTCTGTGGTTTGGCATCCCAGGCTTCAGGAACCCCTTGAAGGCAGTTTGCTCACTGTAACCAACCCCCCCAACCAATCATGAGGCCGTAATTCCTGTTTACAGAGAAGTCTTTATTGGAGCTATTGGAAGCAAATGGGACATGGTTCTGGTTTTATATACAGAGAAGTCTGTAGTGTTGGGTTACAACCAGTGGAAATGACCCGAGATTACAGTGCAGATCGTGTTGTGTACAGTCAGTAACAGTGGCTGGCATACAAACCACAGCACAGAAGCCAAATGAAGCCAAGTGTATATGGGGTACAGCAGCACGGGAGGAAGCAACTGAAGGTACAAAGAGCGTTCCCTTTACATTTGCAGGCTTTTTTGGCTAGTGAGTAGATACAGCTCAATTTAAAATTCACTGTGCAGTTATTTTTCTTCCCACTCAACTGCTACCAAATTAAGAAAATTCGAATGTTCAAATTACATTTTTAGTGCTATAAATAGCCATGGTTGTTGCCAAATTACTTTATTTGAAATTGCTTTATATATAGTTGGGAATAGTTCAGTTGTCATTGTTCTCTACTGATTACAAATTGGGAGAAAACTAAGTATTTTGAAAGTAGTCTGTAATTAGACCACAAGAATCTCTTGTACTTCATTTGGAAGTTAATTCTGGGTAACATCTTTGAGAGAGATTTATTGGGAAGAAAGATGGAATTGTCCACCATATTACTCATTTGTGGATTCATAGTATTTAAGGTTTAGATAGTTTAAAGGTTGTACTTCTTTTTATTCAATGCCATATCCAATCTTAGTTTAAAAATAAACACTCCATCCTCTGTGGATAAATAAATCCATCTCTTGGCTGCAGGTCAGACCTCTATTGGTGAAAGAGATTTAGAAAAATAGACCTTTTCTTTAACGTTTCGTACACTGACTCACAAAGGAAAAGTGAATTCATTCAAGTCTAGAAACAAATACAGTACAAGTGATTTATAGAATTGCATTCCTTCCCTCTACAAACTTGCTGAGCATGAAACACTGCCACAAAGCACCGCCTCTGTCTTTTCCTTGTCTTAGAGAAGTAATTACCATCAGAAAAGTCACATCATACTGCACTGCCAGACTGTCAGAAGGGTTCTGCCTCTTGAGGAGCCTTTGCTTAGGAATTCTTTAGATGCATGGATGGTGGTGGTTTGGGTTACACAAAGGTGATATTTTAGCTCAAATTAGCAGCAATTTTAATTGATTTGATTGATGGTGATTTTTGGTGGATGGAAATTCAGCCATTTAAAAAAAGCCTGTGAGTTGACCTTGGAAAGCACCAGCCTTTCCTCAAAATCTCCACTTCTGAAACTGCTTCCCACCAATGCCCTTCTCAGCAAGGGGCTGGTACATTTGGCAGTACAGGTTTCATGCTCTCAACTTTGTCACTAAGAACTGGACAGGACTTCAAAAAGCATACTCTTTCTCTGCTGTAGTACTTCAGTGCTTTGGAGAGCCCCCACCCCCAGCAGTGTTGCTCTCGGAGAAGTGCAAGTGTCCCAGCCTGGCTCTGGGGCAGCTGGAGGACGGTGACATTCCAGAGCAGAAGCAGTAGTTAAGCACCAGTTACTGGCCCCTGCAGAGGCTCAAGAGAACAGAATTGCTTCGTAGAGAGCTGGTCGGCCTAAAAAGCTTAGTCAGGTTGATCAATAAATATTGACTTAGGGTTAGGATGAGAAATAAGACACTGCACCTTGGAACTGGAAGACAGAGTCAACTTCCTCCTCTTTCTGTCCAGAAGGAGACTGGCTCCAAAACATTTGTCCTTAAGGACCTCTCCGGTGCCTGACAGATAACCCATTATGCATGTATGAATGTACCTGTCCCCTTTTGCAGGGAGGGGTAGATAACCCATTATGCATGTATGAATGTACCTGTCCCCTTTTGCAGGGAGGGGTAAATGTATGACTGGACAAAGCTTGGAGGCTTTTTTCTGTGATTTTTTTTTTTTTTTCAACCATCTGCTCTGTGTCATGTTGTCCCTGAAGGCATGGTTACCCACTTCTAAATTATGCAGCATTGCCCAGAGAATGGCTCTGTAGTTGAATATGCTCTCTGCAGTACAGCCTCCCTTTTCTTCCAGTATATGCGGATTTACATGCAATAGATGTTATTAGAAAACTGCACTTGTCTTTAACCAGTTATTTTGAGCAGGGAAACAGTGATATGAGTTTAAAAACACAGGAAAGAATTTGTACTGCAAATCAGAATTTTCATCATTAAATTCATAGGATCACTAACTTTTCAAAAGCTGTACTGCTCTGAATGCTGTTCTCTAGCCCACCGTTATTCTCCTTTGAGTGGAATGATTTTCCATCTGCTTAGAAACAGTTCTTTGTTAAAACAATGACAGAAGAATAAATACTGTCTCTCCTACCCTGACTTCGTTATTTTACAGAACACCCTTACAGGACTGACGTTCTGTTGGGAGTGCAGCAATACACACATCTCAGTATGCATAGATCATTAAATTGTAGCAGTGCCAGTAGTAAAGCAAAACTTGCCAAGATGTCCTGTTCCTCTTAATTAAGCCTGATTTATGTGTGCCTGTTGACTTAAGATGCAGTTAGTGTCCACTGCTGAGATGATGCAGTACCCTGAGTAACTTTGTATTGATTACGCTTAGGCAAGCTTGTGCTTTTGCAAGAACACAGAAATGAAGCTCAAAGGAAATAAAGAAGTACATCAGGTTGTTTCCATGGAACAATGTTAATCTATTCATAGCAGCTTTGAAGTATGAAGTTAAAACTTACCTTCTGCTCTACTCCCTTTGAAACAGATGAGTGCTATGATTAACTCCCCTTTAGCTTAAAAAATAGAAGTGGATAGAATGTCAAAATACACTTTGCTGGTAAGATGAACCTACTTTGTCATAAGTTACACCAATATTGGTGACCTGAAATGTGTACATTACACAGGTCATTGTGGGAGCAGTATCTGCTTTCCCTTGTTGCCATGCTCCTCTGTGTAAAGGCAGCTTGTCTAGAATACTCCAGGCATTGCAGAAATAACTAACCACTCTTCCTTCTGAGGAAATTACTATTATTCCTTTCCCTCCCAAAATTCAACTACATGCTCTGTACACCACCTGGAACTGTCTCCCTGTTTTAGGTACGGCTGAATCAAGGAACAAAACTTGTCCATTGGATTTCTCTGGAAAACCTGGAATCCTGGACTAAATTACTGACTAGAAAAAATAAATTAATCTCCTGTAGCAACCTTATTAGCATCTTTTAGCCTGCTGTATGAATAGCTTAAACCTCTTACCTAATTCCTCACCAACTATTGAAAAAGCAATCCCATCTCCCCCTGCTCATAGTATACAAGGCTGTTGGCTTTCCCCAGCACACCTAAATCTCCTGGTTTTACCACAGACGCTCTTAAGGGACTTGGACAAGGTAGTGCAACTTTCCCTCCAACTTCTATCTATGATGCTCTACCTCTAAAACTGGAGAAGGGCATTCTTCTTTCATTGTTACCTTTTCTCTCTCTTGCCTCAGTGCATTCTGCTAGGACCAGATGCATTCAGAAATCCTGTGTTCCAGCTGATGCTGCACTACACCTCATGAACCGCAAAGCAGCATAAGGCAGCTGGAGCTTCTAGATCCTGGTAAGAGGTATGAATGAGGCTTAAGTTTAATTAAGTAAAAATTAACTGCAGCTCTTACTCATTCCAGCTCTCTTGTACTAACCAATGAAGGATAGCCAGTTACATTCAATTAATGCCTTTTAAAATTAAGTGTTATTTGTTCTACTAGAGATAACAGTCCAGAGGTCTTCACAAACATGCAGTTCTGGCTGGTGAGAAAACATTTTGAATTTGTTTACTTACACAGCATAGAAGAGACTGCAGCTTTAATTATCTTACTGCCCCAAACCTTTGAAGTCAGAAAGCAGATAAATTCAGTGTCTGCAGTTAAAATTTTAAAATGCTCTTTACATTCTTGTAACTCTCACTTCTTGGTGGATTATTAATTAAACATGGAAGAGTACTCCCCCTGAGAAGGCTTCAGTCTGTACAAGAGTTTCTGTACACTAGGCTTGATGGATTCTTTTCAAGTACACAACTACTAAACTACCTGCGGTACAGTATATGTGACCTTAAATTGTACAGAGTTAAGGCACCAAATACAAGATAAAACAACATCCAAAATAAGAGATACGCTTTAGAACTGCACATCTCCACAGACCACTTTTGGACATAGAGCTCCTCAAAAACATCAAGGTAAACAATGTAGTCTGAATATTCCATGCAATCTCAGGAACTGGAGAAAAAAACCCACTTCACTGAATTTAAACCTTACTATCTGATGAGCTTTTCTCTTACCTAACTCCCAGCACTCACAATAAAGCACTACCTTGCCTACACAGCATCACACCGGTCTGGGAAGAAGAGTCCCCTTTCTCCTAGGAAATCCCAGAGAGAGGAGTACACAGAGAAACAGGCAGATGTGTCCTACTTGTGCTTTTGTATTATCTCACATATCAGTTACAAATCAAGAAGTGAATCCCATATGAAGCACCAGAGTATCTGTGCTTATCTGGACATAAATAGGTATGGATTCAGATGACACAAAGCTAAGGAGACATCACTCTGGGATTAAGTAATAAAACAGTTTAATGATGACAATTCTCTTAATGCCAAATACTTAACCACTAGCTTAAACGGTTTATGTTCGAAAGAATGTGCATGTGAAACTGCTGCTGTGGTCCATAGGCACACTACTTCAGTGCTGGGTTTCTCTGGTGAAGTGCTCTAAAATGACTTTAGCAGAATTTCCACTTCCAGTGGAATGAAACCAAGGAGACATTGGACAAGCTGTCTCCTGTACTATGATAGGGGGTTCAGCTACACTGTCTCTTTTCTTTGCTTTAAACAAGTCAATAAAATATCTCATTTTTCACTGGATTATTCAGCAGGAAGCCCAAGAGGATCTGTGTGCTGAACATTCCAGCTGAGTTACTGTTTTTTGAGACTGAACAGCCGTTCTTAACAGAGCTCCTCAGTGTGCCCAGCACAGAGCTCATTTTCATTCTTTTGATGCCAGAGAGGGGAGGTCTTAGTCAGCTTCATGACTGAGAACAACAATCTGAATTTCATGTTTAGATATCTCATCATATATCCAAAGGAATCCACAGCAGCAGAGCTCCTGTGCTGTTTCCCAGAGCCACCGGAAACAGGAGCTGTTTTTGTAAGCTGCTTTGTGACTTGGAACTCAGTGAGGCTGGGACATAGTTTTCCCTTCATTAAGTAACAGGCGACTGTCTTAGAGAGAATTTAGCTAAAGGCAAGAAGTTCTAATACTGAGTGAGCATATCTTGGCATACCAAGCACAAGAGGCAAGGAAACTTGCAATTTTGTCTAAGTAAAGACTAAAATACTGTCTTGTAGTTTATAGAGATCTGGAGAGATGTTCAGTAATCCCACCTCTAGACTGGCTCAGAAGTACAGATGCAGAATTACAAATGAAGCAAGGGATTTTATTTCAGGGAGTTGGTGGCAGAAAAGACAAGGACTGCCATGCTCACACTCCAGGGGCCATTGCCAGGACTGGATCGAAATGGTAAGTTAAAGCTGCTCACATTTATGCTGTCTTGGAGATAAAGAAGTGACAAGAGAATGATGTCCCAGAGCTGAACAGCCAAAAGACAGGAGATTTTTTTTCCTAGACTACCTGTAAAATACTCATGCCCCTCCTCCTGCATTTTCTACATCCTAATAATCTGAGGAACTTGTTGTCAGGGAGATTATTCTCAATAACTCAATGAAAGCAAACAGCCTCAAATAATTTTAGGTTTGTGCACTTTTCCCCAATTAAGTTCTTTCAGGGGCTTGAGGGCACAGTCTTTTATTAAGACACACTTTAAATCTTCTTTTCCTACCACAAGGCAAGTGTTCTCAAAGAAAGAATCCTTGTCTCCAGAGATACCGGAGCAGTTTTCAGATCTTTTTTAATGAGTAGAAATAGTCCTCTGGCACATGAATAAGTTGAAATATTTGTAGGAAAACTAGTTCCTCTGAAGTGCTTCACAGTCTGATTAAAAGTTTTTAAGAATCTAGACACATATGTAGCAATTTCATAATTTGAGAGAACCAGTTATTTACTGGAATACTAGAAGATGATCAGAAGAGGCAGGACAGAAGCAAAGGTATTTAACAGGAGTGAAGTTGTGGCAGCATTTATGGCACATTAGGTGAGGAGCCATGACAATTGCTGAATCATCTAATTAGCTCACACTGGCTACACGACAGCAAATTAGACAGATTAGGAACCACCTACCCAGGCACTAAATTGCCTGTGTGAGGGTTGGATTGTGCACTGTGTCCAACAGAAATTGCTTGGACAACCAAGGCCTGGTGTTACACATTCCCTTCAGGAGCATAGGCTGGCCTCCCTCCATCCAACTGGCGAAACGCCCAGGGATAAGGTCACCGTGTTCCAGCTCCTGAATGTGTGCTTAAGGAAGACAGCAAGCACTGGCAGAGAGAGAACACGATGGCAGGAAGCACTACGTATCATCCTTTGAGCTAGCCAAGCCCTCCAAACCAGCCTGGTTACTCTAAATCCTTCTCTAGGTAGAGCATGCCTGGAGGAATCTCATGTGGCTGGCAAAGTAGGACTGAAGCAGATCCCTAAAGCTCACGGGTGTTATTCCAAAGTCAGTGGTGATGCCATCCATTTCCAGTATAGAGAACACATTAAACAGGTCAGTTCTTTATTGTAAATCTCTGGCTTTTAATCCTTTAAGTGCCAGACACTATCTCCCAAAATACACACGATCATCTGGTTAGCTAAAACTAGCTTTAAGGTGGGTAGCATATAGGCACAGACTTTCCCTGGTCTGCTATTTATAGATGTACTAATTGAAAGGAACTTTTTCAGAATTCTTTTGCATGAACCAGAAATTCAAACTGTAAAATACCATTTCTGCTCCACTGAAAAGGTACTCCAGAGCTGGTAATGTTACTGGTAGCTGCACGGACCATACAGAACCAGATTTATGTGTTTGGCTCTTGGGTACATTCAGAAATGCAAAGCTCAGTAGCCATAACACAGACCTCCAACCTCACAGAAAAGGCAATTCAGACCAAGCTCCTGTGAGGAGGCTTTTAAAAGGAAACCTACAAGTATTATGCAGAAGAAATGAGTTTCTGGTTGTGCCTTAGCAAAACCATGCTTGTTGCAACACTGATGAAGCAGACGTTACCCAAGTTACTCATTAGATAAGAGCCTGATATTAGGCTAAAACCTGCTGATAGAATTGGCTGCTCTCTCAAACATGAATACATCTGGCACTTCAGAGCCTACTCTGTCACCCTTCAATACATGGGGCTATTTTGCTCAAGTTCCACATCAGTGAGAGGGGCTCCCAGGCAGTCTTGCACCTTAGGGTCTTATCTCTGATTCCAAGTGGCTGCAGAACCCAAGATTTAGGAAACGTAAGTACACAGTGGGTTTCACGTATCAGAAAATGGTTCTCTCCTACTGAAAAGGGAGACAATAAAGGCAAGGGGCCATCTCAGACATAAATACTGCAATGCTTTACTGCATTACAAACAGCAGGGTATTAGAGAAATCTAGAGAAAAAAGATGCAACAAAGTTGAGAATTTAAAAAAAACAACAGGAGAGTGGAGAGCTTAGGATTTTAAGAGTTAAAAGAGTGATGGCAGAAAAATATGGAAATTCACAGTTAAAGCAATTCTGATGGAAAGAAACACAGATGGATGAAGCCGCCAAGCACAGTCCACAAAGAAGCAGATCAAATGAGAGTCAGCAAGGTGTTTATTATCAGTCCTTGAGGTGGACAGTGCTTGTCAGGCTGACAGCAGTTAAGCTTAGGAAAGGAATAATCAGAAGTTCATTATAATGCACCTTGATGCATATAAAATCCTATCTGAAGGAGCAGAGCCTGCTGCTCCAGGATCAGCACTGCTGGGCCGGCCAGGCTCAAAAAGGGACTGAACTGTAGGTGAGCTGCAGCTCCAGCCCTGAGTTTGCACCTTGAAGATAACAGCAGATGGAAACCTGCCCCCTGAACAGGAAGGATGTTCTGATTACTCATCAGGTGCCCTGCAGATGTCATGGAACGATTATGTGCTTCAGGGTCAGCCCCTGGAAGAGTTCCTCAGTTCATTTCCCAGGTGCAAGTTCCTGCCCACAGGAGCAAAGCTGACACTACCAAACAGCTCTTTTTCTCTTACCAGCCTATGAATTATATCCAGAAATATCCTGAGGAATGGATAACCTATCATGCAGTTACTTAGTGAATTTGATGATTCAATATTAAAATCAAACATAGTTTGTATTTGCTATTAGTATTTTGATGCAGACCTTTGGGCTTGATACACCACTACATATTCTGTACCAAGTGGTTTTCTGTTTGACACCAGTGTCAGCTGTTACCAGTCAGGGGTTGTTCACGTTTTCATCTCTGAATTGAGATTCTAAAATGCTAATAATTACATCATCATCATCAGCTTGCTCCCTTTTGCTTTTTTATTTTTTAACCATTTTTATATAAAAAGAGTTGTTTCCAGCAACTTCGAGTACTGCAAGTACTGCACTTCTAGAGTACTGTACTATGCAACTTTGCATAACGCAAGGTTTAAAAGACAAATAAAAAAATAGTATTTTAAAACTACACATATCATGTGCACCAATAGGTCATAATCCAAACCCATTTTAATCTAAGTAAAATATTGTTAAAACATTTACTACAGAACTGAAAACAATTATTTATGGATGGCTGTATCCTAATTTCCAGCTATAAAAAAACCACAGCTAAGCAAAGGATTCATGCAGAGATAAATCCCTGCCTGGGAGGGCACTCCTGTCCTGCACTACACCCACAGGAGGGAAGCAAACCTGGCTGCTTCCTGAATTAATTTGGCCTAATGTAATTTGATCTCTGCAGATTTTAAATACAGTATCATCAAAGTTGTTCATTCTTCATATAGAGTTTAGCTTTAATAGTTTAGGGAAATAATTTCTCTCATTATTAGTGTCACCCATCACACAAAGCCAGAACCAAGGTGTGGCATTCAGAGCCATGGCCAGGCTTTGGTACCTACCCAAACGTGTCCACAGGGATGCAAGGAATGCAGTGCCTGACACAGCAGTATCAACACAGCTTTTTATGCTACACAGGAGAAAAAGATTTGAAGGAGAACAGTCTGTTGATAAAACCAAACAACTTCTTAAGTGTTAGGTAATACTTTCTTTTTTAACTGAAACTGGAGTATTTGAATTGGCCTTGAGAAATACCAAGTTGGTATTCAGACCTATGTATTACCTCTTTAAACACTGAGTTAACAAGACATAATAAATACAGGATTGTCACAGGTATATGAGATTTTTAGAAAAAAAAGCAATAAAAATATTCTTTAAGCTGAAAATAAAATCTCTTACCTTTTATATCACGATCTCAGCTTACAGTCACTACATTTCTGCTTATTTTATACAAGTGCATATGGCTATGAAGGTCCGGAGAGAATGAGAATAAAGTGGAATTAACCTGCTGAAAACTGCTTAGAAGTCTTAAGCTGCAACATACAGATGTTCCAATACCATTTAAAAAAACATTCACCTTTCAGTTATTGCTGATTGACAGTCTCAAAATATCAACATACAAATACTCAAGAGGGAAAAAAACCTCAGTAAATTTAGAGCAGCAAAGGTTTTTGAACTGGATGTTTCCCAAATACTGTGTTTTCCTATCATTTGGTGATGATTTTAAGAGACACAAAAGCAATCCACTTGATTTTCAAGTTCAGGCCTGCCATTTTTGTGCCTCATATCAATGATGTGGGGGAAGAGAGAGAGAGAATATATAATTCAGTTACATTTTGGAAAAAAATATATGTTCTGGTTTTTTTCTTCTGCTATTTTTGCTACATTTCATGTCTGCTGACTGCACAATGGTACAAAGCACTGCTGCTTCAGGAGTGACCATTGCACGGCTCTGTAGCAACTTTTACAGGAAACATGTAGTATTAAAATTCTGAAGGACTTCAATAGTGAAAGTAAAGGCAGATTTCACTGCTTGAAGCAGCACTCGACCTGGGTTGTGCCTTGGTTTGGTGTTTGGTTTTCCCCCCTCAACACACCAGTCCTTCCCCTTCTAGTGTAAAGAAATAACCAGGAGTATATACACATCTATTGCTATGTACCCAAAGAGAGGACTGTGGCTTGGACTAAGTATTGCTTTTCATTACATGGAGCAAAGTTCAAGAAGTGAGAAAAACACTTTAAAAAAAAGAAAAAAGTTCAGATTCCATATCTGAAGTTGAAAAACCTCAAAACGAGCCACGTTTTTCTTGCTTTTAAGACAATGTACAAAATGCCATTTGGAGCCACACAACCTGATGGTTCTAGAAGTCAGAGAAGAAATCTTGAGGGCCCAAGTGAATAATAAAAGGTGCGATGCTGAGAGGCTGGCAATAGGGACTGTCAATGAAAAAACCACCTACAGTGGGAGAAGAGCAGAGAAGCAAAAACCTCACGTTAATTTCTGAGACTGGCTGAAGCTAAAGCTCCATTTAAATTTCTCTGCTCTTTCAGCTGCAAGTGGAATTTTCATTGTAAAATGGGCAATTTGAATTCTTTGAAGGTATTGAAACATCTAACACTTCCAAGGTTACCACTTTCTAAACAAAGAACTGACAGCTCATTCATATTTTCAGTAAAGCAGAGAAATGTAAAATATGCAGCAAGGGGGCAAGTTTACAATGTGGTTAGTAACTCCCAACAAATGAGAAAAAATAAAAAATGACTTCTATAAATCATCTGAAATGACTGCCATCATGTTGGAAAAGAGCATAGCGCCCTTCTTATCTTTGAAATAAGAACAAGTTTTTGGCTTACAAATGTTCATTGTATAGAATTGGTTCACAGAATATTTTGTTTGGAATTTTACAAAACTGGGGATTCAGGAAAAAAAAAGGAAACTACGAACAGTTGCCAATCAGGGGAACTCCAAAAGAGAGGGGGGGAAAAAATGTGTGCGGAAGAAAGATTCCTTTAATGAATATTTGATTAACAAAAATGGGCTCTGATCAGCCATGCTTTTTCTGCTCCGTGATGGCTTCCTTTCATCCATAGGCCAGCAAAACAGATCAGTGATTTCTGAGCACCTCTCAATTTGGCTCTATCCCAGGCCCCTGCTCTGTGTTCCGTGGGTGACAGCAGGCTCACCCTCCCGGGCCATCACCTACATTTTATTAAAGTACCACCAACACCAAACGGAAGCAAGAGCTACGGCAGAAGGAGAACCATGGAAATGTAAACACATTCCTAAGCACAAATACTTAGCTTAAGAATAACAGCTGCCATTAATTCCAGGGAAAGCAGCTTGTTCTATAAGCCACCCCTTATTCAGCTTTTCTAATATTTCTCTCCCTCTAAGGGGGATGGGGGGAGGAGGAACTTTGCGTTGCTTTAAGCACTGGTCTTAAAACACCCTCAATGCAGATACAGCTCCCCTTGCCTCAGCAGCAGAGTCTGTTAGAGAACAGGGGATAAAGGCAAATCTTTGGAAGAGCAGGAACTGGAAAAGCAACAGGCGAGGGCTGAGGAGAGAGTGCAACCAACAATGCTGCTTATTTGTGGGGTGATACCTTAATAAAGACCACTGGAATCCCCTGTTAGAGCCCACAGCAGTCCACAGTCCCTGGAGACTCCAGTCGTGGAGCTGGGGCCTATCCTGGAATTTCAGACAGGTGTACACGCTCCTCATCAAAAAGAGGACTCTCGGTTTGAGCACCAACTCTTAAAAAAGTACTGGCCTATGGCTGAAGTGTGTCACTTTTCACAGCAGCACTCAACAAGAACTGGGACAATTAAATAGCAAGTTTTCATGGGGACCTTGTTGCTGCTTTAGATTCTTATAAATGTAAGGGGGAAAAGGAGAACCTCTTTGGTTTAGTATACAATTGACAAAATGCTTTCTGTAGAAATGGTGGATGGAAAATCAAGGGTGGGCAGACAATCTTAAAAGTGAAGAAGGCCACAAGAACAAGTGGAATTTTTTTCTTTGTTTTCTCTCTTTTTTGATAAAAACAGAAAAGAAAGGAAAACATGTAGCTTTTGAGCTCTAAAGAACCTGATTGTAACATTATTGTTGTCCTTTCTCTGGGCAATACAGGTGTAAGGTGTATCCCTGGAATTGCATCCTTCTGTGGGAACTTCCTTTAATACTTGTTTATTACTTGTTTCACAGAATGCAGCCTTACTCTCTTTGTTTCATTTGTTTTTCAGCATTTTGTGTATGAGTGAAAAGTCTTCTTGGATAATTAAGACTGTGTCTAAAATCACAGTTACAGTATGCTGATCTATAAGGAAACTCAGGTACTGATGCTTAACTATAAAAAATAAGATAAAACAATATTTTAACCCATATTTTACTAAGTTTATTACACACCATAATATTTACAAAGTTAAATGTTAACTGTAAAGTTTCTATCGTGTTGTTTGCATTGGTTTTTTTTTTTTTTCAATTTTTATTTATGTTTTTTAAAGAACTATGCCCTGCATTTAATAACCCTACAGCAAATACAGGTCATTAACTAAGTCTATGTGACTGCATTAGGAAACAGGCAGTACTCTTGTGTTACAACAAAACAGTTTATTTGTGATCAGTGTTTTATATTCTATACATCCTTCACAAATTTAATTTTACATAATCGGATACTTCATTTAAAACGTAAGATTTAAGCTTCTAGTTTTTCCCTATAACAGAAGGCTGGTATAAGTTATTTGAAAATGAGGTAACATTTCACAGAACATTTTTTTCAAGTTTTAGAGAACTAAATTTGCATTTTGTTAAAATCAAAAAGTAGGAAAAAGATGTTTCTTTACAAATGACTTTGCTCAAGTATGTATGTGTTCAAAGAAAACAGGATAAAAAGGCTTTTTTTCTTCTAACATTCTGTACTGTACTGTGTTGTTCAATCAATAGGAATTAGCTTCTGCCATTTGCTAAAAGAATGAGTAGTGGGGTACGGGGTAAGTTGGGAATTTCATAACTGGTAACAGAACCATTCTCTTGGGTAAACCTACAGAGAGAAGAAAGGGAGAGGACTCCAAATAAGTTCAGCAATCCAAGAAAGTCAGGTAAGAGCTTACAGTAGTGTTCTCATTAACCTTTTCCAGATCAGTCAGTCAATGTGATGTCAGGGTGCAGAGTCCCATAAACAGTAACACTTCACCACTTTGCACTATTTCAGATGGTTATAGCTTAAAGTCTGCTTTATTTTTGTCCTGGTGTTTGATAAAATTAAAGGAAGTGGTATTCTCAAAAGCAGAGAGTGTATTTGGACTTGAAGCTCTATTTCATAGTCCTTATGGTAATTAATCTCTACTAGCTTGTTCTAAGTTGAGGTAATTTCACAGGCCAGTTGCAATTGCAGATATTCTAGACAGGCACTGCTGTGCATAAATACAACTCACAGGGAAACTGTTCAGCAGTTTTGATCAGCATCCAGGTAGGTCAGCCAAAAATCAAGTACCTACAGTATATTCTGCATCTGCTTCCTTATTCTGCACTTCCTCTCCTGTGTTGTAGCAGTAAATCTGGAAAGATTGACATCTGCCTGATTTCATTATTATTTTAGAGTTCTTGTGGCCTCACAAACTTCTGCACAATTAAACGTTTGTTTGGTTTTTTAAGAACAAGTTTTAATCTTGCCTATTTAAATTCTAGTATTTAACCTATGTATCCATTTAGAAATCACAAAGCAGCAACAGCAGGTATTCCAGAGCACCAGATGATCAAAGTGAAGTTTCCCAACATGCAACAGCTTACAAAGGCAAAGAGACATGTTTACCTTACAGCCAAAAAGCATTATCCCAGAACTTTGCATCACAATCATAAGACATTAAGAACAGAAACTCTTTATGTGAAAAATGGGGGCATCCAATTCCACAATGCTTTGAAGTCAGTGATATGTCACATATACACAGATAAGTGCTTAAAATCCAGATCCCAAAATAGACAAAACAAGAAAAAAAACCACAAAACAGAATGAATGAACAAAGCAAGAAAAGCTGCAAGGAAACTTGGTAACAGTTATTCTCTGCCTTCAGCAGAGAAAGGATTCCTCATGTCACAGTGTGTCATTGCTTGTAAAAACACAGACATGCAGATACCACTAATCCTAGTTATAGTCTGAGACTTGCTTGTAAAGAACCAAGGGGTTGCTTTAAAAAATCCATACTCCAAACTACACTTCCTTTCATTTTCCTCCGAGCAAACATGTTGCTGGTCCTTGTGTGATGCACCACAAAGTACAACACTCCATGGGACAGTCCTGCTGCCAGCTGCCCTTCTGTCAGAGCACAGGGCCAGTCAGCAGGTGTAAAACAGGACAGGTTTGCTCCGGTTCTGAGGGCAGAATTCCACAATGAGCAGAGCCCGTGGGCCCATTCTCCCTCTCAGTACAGAACTGGAGCAGCTAGTCCCAGTCAGGCACAGCACACATTTTCCATAAAGCAGCAGCATTTTTGCCCTGTTAGAGCTCCTACCTCTAGAAAAGTAATGAAATCAACATTTCAAAACATTTAAAATTTTATAGTGGTATCAGGGGAGTTGGTATTGCCCAAGTTAGACAGATTTGGGAGGAATGACTTACTACAAATGCTAAAAAGCAAATGTTTCCCATATGAAAAACTCCAGGCCTTGAAACATGCCAGTTGTTTGAGCAGCAGACTGTGACCAGTGTCTGCCACAGGAGAGGCTGGTGGGACTGGTCCTGGTGGGTTCACATTGTGTGTGCCAGGACATATCACTGACTCCAAACTGCCCTGCTCCCATTGCCACATAAACCTCATTCAAAGTAACCAAAAGGGCCGGTTAGAGGAATGCATTGTTAGTCCAGCATAAAACAAGCCAGTGGGGAGGGAGAAGCCGAGTTAAGAAAAACCCTTCCATCACAGCTCTCTGGTTATCAGCTCATTTTACAATCTCCATGAAACCAGTGCTTTGCCAGCCTAATAGAACATATTTCATAGTGAAGAGCATTGTGGCAAATGACCTGTGTCCTGGCTGCCTCACAGACCGATTGCTACCATTACCAACTACCCAAAACCCATCCTGGTGTCCCAAGCAGTGGGGTTTTAGCCTGCTAGGGTGGGGGGGGATTTGCCCATAGACTTCAAAGAGTTGACAGCATTAAGGAGGCTTTGTCCACAAGTCACTTACACTTGGGGACAAACATTTCACCAATGTTACTCTAATGCCATTTAGCTAAATCTGGGTCAGAGATGCTGAAATAGGCCCTTCGGTAGTCTTTGAATGGAGCACAGACTGACTGTAAAAAGTAAGGGAACTACTTTGGGTTCCAGTATGAAGGGAACAGGCAGTTAAAACAAGCAGTCCTTCCACAGACCAGGCAAAGCAGAGGCAAAAAGCTACTCCAACCGAAAAAGAACCACAAGGTTATGGCATAAAAGTGGTGTTGTCATGGTTTAAGAGCTTAAATCGCTTTGAATTTTTCCTTGGACTGCCACATTTGGACTGCCACAGCAGTTTTTGCATAATCTCAAATGTGTTAATTACAAGGCTGAACTTACCGTAGGCTGGTGCTGCTGTGCTGTATCCGTATGGTGCTCCGTAGCCTGCAGGGAAACACAGGAGGGAGGGAGGGTCATTCCCTGCACTGCCTACCAGTGTTTGCACACCTGCACATGGGCAGGGACCCTACTGCTGAAGCAGGAGCACAGCAAAACCAAACTGACACCAATGCATACAAATATTGCTGAAAACACTGAAATGTTCCTATGCAGTGGTCTGAAAAACAAGCTGCCAAGGACTTTCTCAAGCCTCAGCACCAGAGAGTTAAAATACCCTGTTTCATTCCCTCAGCATTTTCTTTTCCACCAAATCCCTTAAGTCTGCACTATCAGAGCATGGAGTTGGCATGACACAGACATCCCATATTTGCTTATGTTCTTCTTAAAACACAAAAGCAGCCTATGCAGACAACAGTCATTTTCCTAAATTTCCTTTAAAACGAGAATGCTGGATGCCTATGGCAGATGTCACATCCCCCTCAATAAAGCTCCTGTGAATTCTGCATTCTCTGCCATCTCTAACAGACAGAGTTCCACAGAAGACATGTGAACACCCCCACACAAACAGATCGTTTTTCCCCAGAGAGCAGAGTATGACTCTGAAGTACTTGAGAGAAAAAGCAACACAGGTAACATCAGCATTGGTTTCTACATGTCAGTGGTTCATGGAGGCTTTACAGGTCTTTTTTTCCTGGTGAGACTGCTGGTGTCACTCCAAAAAGTAAGGGATTTCTGAGAAGAACAGGGGATGGAGAGAAATAATCTGTGAAGGCCAAGGCCACTAAAAGCTTAACTACAGCGACTGGGAAATTAAACTTATTTCTGGAATAATTCCACACTGGCAAGAAGTGTGCCCCTGGCAGGTTAAAGTGTCTCTTAAATGACTCCTTAGGCAGACAGACAGTTCCAAAAACAATGTTAACAGCCATTAAAAATGAATTACTGGGTTTTAATATTTAAAATGACATGACCATACAGGAACAATGAAGAGAACATGCTGCCAATGGTGCCAGGCAGGAAGGCTCCCAAACAACAGGGCTGTGCTGTTAGCATGTGTGAGCTGCTGGAGGGTGTAAATAGAGCTCATGCTGTCATCTGAAAACGTGAGCATGAGGACTAGAAATGTTATTCTTTGGAAGCTACTACTGGATTTGCTTTGACTAAGGCATCTCCATCTCATTGTTACAAATCTGTGGTTCTTAAAACAAGTGAAAACAATGTCTGCATTCCTTTCACATGTCACTCACAAACCTCAGACATGCCATGGAATCACAAAGAAAATGCACTTTGAAAAGTGATTTCAGGATGGAGAAAGTGACTGTTTAATGAACATTTTCTTGTGAAAATGTGAAATGGGAACTAGAAGCCCTTGGACTTCAAAAGCTGTTTCTGCTAATCAGAACAATGCAGTGCAGACGATGACTTCCTATCAGCCAGAGTATGAAAAGAAATTCTTTTATTTCTGGCCACCACAGAAGCCACTAATATAGATCCTTCCAGGTAGAATTTGATGTGGAGGGTTTTTGGGAGCTCAGGGACTCTCGAGCCTGCTGACTTCATGTTCATAAAGGATTCTTGGGAAAGACACGCCTAATGCTAAACAGCACATGATCCAGAAGGTTCTTAGGTAGGAAGAGAATTTTGGGAATTGTGCCATGGCAGTGAACTACAAAGACAAATCATAAAATAATAAAGCCAGGAAAGCCATTATGCCCATAACTGTGCTCTGTGCACACAAAGCTTGGAGCTGCACACTCATAAAAGATACACTGCCAGCTTTCCAGCTCTTTGATTTATTTAAATCCCCATGAAGCCTTCTGCTCCATCGCAGATGGTTAAAGGAATTACTTGCACAGGTAAATACCACATATGAAAGAGAACACCCCAGCAGACAAATACTAAACTATCAGCTATGAGTGTGGTGCCTTACCTGGTGTTAGGTATCCAGTAGCAGCAGCTGCCCCAACAAATGCCCCTCGTGTTAAAGCACCTCGTCCTCTGCCTCGAACAGCCTGGACTGCTGCAGAAACAGCTGTATTGACAACCCCTTTAGTCTGCCCAGAGTGACAAAAAATAGCAGTTCAGAGTGTGAAAGTGTTGCTGGAATACAAGGCCACCTGCATTAAATCTCCCCCTTTGAGAGGGCTCTGTAAACATGCCTGATGTGCCAGGCTGGCTGAGCACAGACTGGAGAGTGCTGTGCCAAAGGATGTGAGTGACAGGGACACAGCGGGTCCCTGGCTCTGTCATTGCCTGCAGAGCCCAGCACGTTCCCTCTGCTCAGCCCTGGCAGTCCCTTCCCTCAGACTGTGCCTTATTTACCTCGGATTTCGGCATGACTGAACACCACTGGTTTCTGAGCCTCTCTCTGCTGCTCCTCCCTGCTGTCTTTTCCACCTCCTTACAGCTTTCCTCCCCTTAACCTACAGCACTGGTTTTACATCTCCCTTACCCTCTTGAACCCACATAACTCCAGCAGAGCCTGGATTTCACCCCCTGCTTTCAAACAAGCAGCTCATAACAACACCAGCCTGTGTTAACCTCACATTACTAAAATGCTGCCTTCTGTATCAAAAACCAACTCAGAGCTGGGATAATGGTCCAAAAAGTGACAGTTCTTACCTGAGGAAGAATCTTCTTTTTCTTGTTATTTGCTGCATTAGGCCCAGAAAACAGTTTTTCAAGTGCTGCTAATGCAGCACTTGCTTTTGCTACTTTCTTGTTTGGGCCTGCGCCTCTGAACTTCTGCCCATCTACTTCTACCTGAAAATTAAGACATGAGTTTATGCCTGGTATTGATCCACAGGAACACCATGCTGCACCCACTCAGCTGAAGTGCCACCCATAAAGAACTTGAGTAGGAAAAAATATCCTTAGTGTTTTATGTGACAAATTTCTATTGATTCTACATTTGAAACTGCTAAAGGATACCAAGGCGATCCTGGGAACCAGTGTGTCACAGATACTAGGAATCTGGGAACTACAAGTACAACTCAAAGAGGACCAGCATATCTTTGGATACTGGATTTAGCCCCTGCCCTGAAGTCTTCCTTGTCATGAAGTCTGGGGCTGTCAGAATCCAGTTTTAATTCTCATTGTATTTTCCTAAAGTAGAAAGGCTATTCCTTTCCCCAGCTGAATCATCACAGCAGCAATGAGATACATAACCTGAGAAATCACCACCACAGATATGCATTGCAAAAGGCAGAATAGAAAAAGTGTGAGCTGCAGCAGCAGCAAGTGACTCTGCTACACCATTAATAACCCCTCAGCAGCTGCACCTCTGCTCCACTCACCTCCATCACAAAGCGCTTGTCGTGGCTCCCCCCTGTCTCGGAGATGAGCTCATACTTCAGACCTCTTCTCTTTTCATTGAGCTCCATCACGGGGTTTTTGCCACTTGCTGTGAGTATGGGACCCTGAGTTCTTACCTAGGGACACATGCAGGGTGTTACTTCAGAGCCCTTCTCTCTTCAAAAGGCAGCCAAACCTCTGCACACCTGTATCACGGGTAACACTGCCCTGGCTGCAGCACAACCTGCAGTGCTGGCACAGCAAACAGAAGGTCTAAAGAAGGGCAGGAGGACAAACAATGGTGTCACAGAAGTCACACCCATTTATTTCTGTTGGTGAGGGCTGCTGTCCTCATGGCCTGGTCTGGTGCCTGCACAAACTGAACATGACACCATCTGCACTTGGAATTGCAACCCTGAGAAAATCTGAAGCTGAAGGTGGGGCCGTGGTGTCAAGTTCCTTGAAATCGAAGGCTTTCACACCAAAAGGAGAGACTGGCCTTCCCAGCCCTGCACACGTCTCTGCTGCTCCATCTCATTATGTCCTGGCACTACCAAGCTCAGACCAAAAATCTCACGCCCTGAGTCATGTGTTTCAGGAGAAATGTCTGTAACTATTTGGAAAGCAAGGTAAAGCTGAGATCTCAGCACACCAGATCAGTCTGCAGTAGAATTTTCTCAGCTATGGATAAAAACAGGGAAGTTCCATTAAAAATACTCCATTTCTGTTTCCCTGGAAATTTCTCAAAGGACTAAACATGTATGTTTGAGTTATCCATGATTACACACTGTCTGGAAATTGTCTCCTAACTGAAGAAATTTATGTTTTACCATCTTGACAAGTAGAACAGAAAAAATAACCCAATGAAAAGTGAAACCCCAAACCCCACACCTCTGTCACTTGTACTTTCAATGCAATCCTCACCTCTAGGGTAGCGGAGGTGTCAGCTGTGGAATTTCCAGTATTATTATTGCTTGAGATTGAAGACGTTTCATTTTTACCTTCAGTATCTGATTTTTCATCAGAACTAACACACTCCACATCTGCATCAAAACCCGTTGGATACCCCATCGCTTGTAAAACCTACAACAAAGCCCCATGAAATGAACTGTGACAGAGGCAGCAGAACAGGAACAAACACAGAACTGGTCACAACACAAAAAACAGTCCACCATACACTTAAAACAGGCAGATTGCTTAGAATATTAGTGTACTCTTATTTGAAATGGAGATGTCCATTTCAGTGGTTATCAGTGAGGAATATAATATCAATGGGGAAAATAATTTCAGGTTTCCAAAAGTGGAATCAACACAAAGCAGAATTTTAGTCTCAAAGATAGTCATGAGTATCATTCATCATCTCAAGAATTCCTTGTAAAGCAAGAAATTAAAGACACTGTTTAATGGCCTTATAAGGAAACAGTTTCATGCACAATTTCCCCCCTCTCTGTGTCTACAGACAGATCAAGAGATGGACTGTGGGGCAAATGTGACAAACAGTCTTGTGAGAATTAAAGCCTTGTACAAGATGGTACTTCTGGAGCTCAGTTCCTTCAAAAACACCCTCCACGATCAAGGCCAGCCTCTCCCTTAACCAGCTTCCTGACCCAGCTGTACAGAGCTACCACATATAAGGCAAAGGAAACTGAAAGGAACCTGAAGCTCTGCTGAAAATTCAGGGCCAAGAACAAAGTCTGCAAAAATGACTTTGTTTGAACCCTGAGCTGAGAACTGCCTGGGTAACCCCCGGCTGAGCTCCCATGCAGTTGGGGTACATCTGGCTGCTTTTTCAGGGCTTCTGCATTTTAAAAAGGTCAGAATAGAAAGTGAACTCTCACATTATTCCCTCTTATAAGACTGGAAAGGCAGGGTCTGGGTCTGCTGAGAAGGGAAAGAAAGAAAGAAAAAAAAGCAAGTCTCGACCACACCACCCATTTCCTCTTGGCTTGAATCGCGGATGTTTTGATGTGTAAATTTAGAGAAAACAGAGCTGGGTCGGCACCAGCACAGATCTGGCTGATGCAGAGGTTCAAGGGCAGAGCAGTCAACAGTTTTTGAGGGCAAGTGGGTTCTTTGGGCTTTTTCTGTTGTTTTTTTAAACTGCAGGGAGGAAGGCAAAATAAAAGAATGAGGCAGAAGGTCCGGAAGGACACACATGCAGAAAGTTGCTTTTCCTGGAGGAATTGCACATGCCCTCAGATACTTCTGGACACTTTGAACTTGAAAGCACATAGGACAATGGGATTTTCAAAACTGAAATCAAAGGAAAGCAGAAAGTTGCCAGATGAAGATTCTAAAAAGGAAATTCTTGTTCAAAACAAAATGAGGCAGAGAATGACAGATGGGCCTATCAGAAGAGCATCTATTAACAGATGTTCTTTCATCGACTTGTTTAGGTTGGGAAAGACCTTCAAGATCCCTGAGTCCAACCATCCACGAGCCCAGCCCTGCCACACCCACCACTAACGCATGTCCCCAAGCACCACATCTGGTGGATGCTCACATTGGGAATTCCAGTCTGTCCTGCTGTCATGTAGAGCACCTGCAGGAAGCAACAGCAGCTTGACCAGTGTCTGAATGATACCAGCATCCTACTGGGAATTTGACTGGATAAATCACTGACATGGTTTACACCATGGTTTACACAGAGGTACTCAGGCACCAAGGACAGAACTCTCTATTTCCAGGAGCTCACAAGTCAGGAATGGACACAGAGAAGGAGGGGGAGAAAGAAGCAGCCACCAACGTGCCATTTCCAAACCAACAGGAGGAAGGAGTAGAACAGAACACAACTGAAACCCTTCCATCCAGAATGTGACCACCACATTCAGTCCACTGCAACATGAGCTGACCTGTAGAGCCCGGGAAAATTCTTCCCCCCCAGCACAAAACCAGTGATGCTCTTTGAACCATGCCCAGCTGTCTTTAGAGCACACAGGGAGCAGCTCAGCTTAATAAATTTTTCTTTTTATTTTTGAGCTTGCATATTACTAGTTCTAACCACATTTCATAGTCCATCCCAAGATCTGGGGTTAGCACGTTACTTCAGGCTGCCTTACCTTAACTGCCACATGGAGCTTGGCTGTTTTCTTAGAAGGTCCTGATGCTTCATAAGTCGTACCATCAACATCTACAGACATTGTGAAGACTGGGGCATGGACTGGACCAGACTGTGACAGCAGCTTATACTGAAGCCCTGGCCTGATTTGGTTCAGCCTCATCAGAGCATTCATGAGATCTATTGCTTTACTATCTAGTACTAGTACAAGATAGTAGAAGGGGTGGGGGAAGGAGGGGAAGGAAAATGAACAAAACAAGATGAACAGAAAAATGAAACAGTTTGCATTTCAGTGCCTTCTTTCTGTATCAAGGAGCAAAACCCACTCCTCAGCCTCTCAAGAGGGTGAGGAGAGCCATAACGCTGTTAAGTCTTTATTTAATAAGCCATTCTAATTCAGGGTAACAACTATAATGACCTGGTTTTATATTAACACCATTCTGTTGCAGCTAGCTGTATTCCTCCTAGCTGCTGTAAAAGGAGTAACAGGTTTTATAGCTAATGGGGAACCAGATTCCGAACTGGCATCCAAGTAGCACAATGAAAATAGCCCCGAGAATGACTGGATCCCAGAATGACTGGATCCCAGCAATGCCAAGAGACTTCTAGTCTGTGCACATGTGCAACATTAATGTTTTGCAGATTACACATTTCGTTTTCCTTATGGGAGATCTTGAGAGACCAACACATAACTCAGGAAGGCGAAGAGTGAATGGAGTGCAGTCTTCACTCAGCAAAGTCACTGCAGTACTTTAAAAAGACCCCAAAATACAAGGATGTTACCAATAAAATGCCTAAGCTGCTTGGGCAGCTTTAGTTCTGGTGTAACTTGATGGGTAATCCCATTTCAAAATGCAAATCATTCAGTTAGTAAAGCATGTCAGGGGAAATTCAGATGCACAGAGATGTGTTTGACATTCCAAATGCGGGGTGATAGAGACAACAATTTTGTTCCAAAGACTTTTTCACATGCTCTACCACACCAACACAGAGAAGCTTTTAAAGCAGCTCCCCCTGTACAACATATCTTTGAAAACAGAATGGAGAAGTGCTGCACTTACTTTTCCTCAGATTACGCTTCATCTTTTTATTTGGATCTTTATCATCCCCAACAGTGTCTTCAAATGGTCTCTTCAGAGCAGACGAGCCTGTGCCTAGGGTGTAAAGTTCCTTGTAATATGGATATGCCATCAGAAAAACACGATCCCACAGCAGGAGTCTGATTAGTCCCACACTGTTCCTTGCTTGTTTATAGAGAAAAGAACTCATCCATCAGTCACAGCTTTCTTACTGCTACGCAGAAGCCAATACTGGTTTACTGCTCACTCCACCAGGCCAGGCAGGATCTCTGTGTCCAGTGCCAAGGTGTGGGATAAGGGCTGCAAACCTGCAGTGCTGTTTTCCACAGTCAGTCTAAGCAAGACCTCCAACAGTTTTTACAAAAAAATACACATGGAAATTTGTTTTATTAGATATATACTGCTTTCTAGGAATAATTTTTGAGTAATTCTTAATATGGACACTCATTATATGCTTTTTGACAAGTCTACAGTCTCTCCTTCCCAGCATAAGAATCAAACACTACTTCTGCTCTTCAGATGCCAAAGGACTTTGTGCTTTAAGACAATCATCGGCTATATTGTGGCTGTTTTGCCTCTCCTCTCGGTATTTCTAGAGAACAGAACTTCCACATTTTTTTCTCACAATGAAATACTTCCAAAAATCGCCCCCCATATAACAAAGAAAAGCTTCCACTTCACATTTACAGCACGTAATTCAGAACTTCATCCATTCTAAATTAACTCCTAGTTTATTTTAGTAACTTTTGGAACAAATAATACCTACCTTCTTTGTCAGTTACTGACCAGGAATATTTCTGAAATGACTTATTTGATGGGAGGGGATCCATTTCCAAAACTTTGTAGATCTGCCCAAAGGCTGATAATCTGAGCGCGTGCTGAAAGGGACAGTAGAACACAAGTTAATCACAGCAGGATTTCACCTCAGTTGCCCAAGTTTTTTAGCAAGTCTTTAGACACAAAACTACTTTTGTGGTTTTGATAGACAAGAAGACAGCTTTTACAGCTGGCCTCTGCAATAGCTGTGGAAAATGTTGATGTCTAAAAACATAAAAGTCATGAATTTCTGTAACACAGAGTGCAGGGCACACTGACAGGAGCCTACCCAGCGGCTCTGTGCTGGGAGCAGAGGTGGGTGCACAGACATCCCACTGCCCCTGCAAGGATAAGATTTCACACGCGTCTAACTCTTGCACTCCTGAACTATGGTTTAACATTTCCAGGATAGTGCACCACAAGAACTGTCAGGACTGCCATGAAAACAAACCACCCTGACAGAGAATAAATGGTGCTAACGAGCTGAATTCCTTGCTGTTGCAGCACACGGAGTTCCCTACCTGAGCACTGTGTGTAATGGCTTCTTTTTGCTGAACTGTCATGTAGGACAAGGCGTCCGTGGGCTCGCGCTCGCAGGGGTCGTGCAGCCCCGGGCCCCCTGGCAGGGAGAGGAACGGGGATTACAGAGGGGAATGAGCAGCACTGTGTACACAGGGACTGTCAGCAGCTGAGACCAGCTGCTGCAGAGCGGGCAGCACCCCTTCTCCAGCACGGTGTCAGGCCTCACACAAAGCAAACTGACCCGAGGTTTTATACCCTGGCAGTGGCCACAGACCTTATCAGGGTAACCCTGCACATGGGTGATAACATGAACTGAAATCAGTAGGTCAGGAAGAAAAGACATAATTTGGACAGACATGTAGATTTCAAGGAATCTGTAGAAACCAGATAATCATTAAGTCTATTTACTTGCAACCCCTTAATGAGGTAGGGGTTTATTTATAACAAATCTAACATTCCCCATTAACTTCTCCTGCACTGGCAGTATCATTCACACAGTGACCACTATGCAAAATCCTTTTTTAAAATTTTAATTTTAAATAAAAAACCATTAATTTCACTCCACAGCAGGTCCAGAGCTCACAGCAGGCACCTCTCATGTAATCCTACAGCAACAGCTAAATGTTTAGGTTGTCTGACCATCCCTTTGTGTTCCTGGAGTTCATTTGGCCTCTTACCAGGAAGCAGAATTCCAGATGCCAAACACTCCATCACTCGTCGCAACGCTTCCCCAGCGCCCAAAGGTCTATTACAAGTACCTATAGATTTTTCACATATAAGCTCGAGTGGCTAGAAGACATTAAATTATGATTAGTATGGACACAAGGGTAACTGTGACTGCAGTTAAAAATGGGGTGGCAGAGAGATGAACATTCACATCAGGTCACTTTATTTGTAATCCACTACAGGTCTAAGGGACAGAGCCCTTCCCCAGAGGAGGCCATGTCCTTGTGCAGGGCACATGTCTTTGTCCCCTGCTCCAAGTCACCTTTTGAGGACACCAGCTGCTCTGTCTGCCCAAAAAGTCAAAAAGGAGAGGTCTCTAAAGTCAAGTCAGATGAATGTTCTCCTCTTAGTGGGTTTTCTCTGTAGGGCAGCAGAGGAACAAACCTGCCCTAGGGAAGGGCAACAACTGCTGGCAGGAGTGGCATTGTCACAGGAGCAGGACAGTTTTGGAAGACTAAACAAGAGGGATGGAAAGCAACAAGTGGAAGTCTCTTGCCAATTCTCTGGTATGTGAGAGGCCCACAGCAACGTGTCCTTTTCCATGGGATCAGTGTGTCACAGACTTGAGGACTACTTGCCTTCTCCTCTCTACACTGGGAGCAGTTAATGGGGAGCCAGGGGACCAGGGTGGAAGGAGGAGCCTCATACACGACTCTGCTTTCTCCAGTCCAGACACTGCTACAGTGCTCAGGAGATCTGAGACATGACTTTGTGGCCTTCAGCTCTTTCTGTACTTACCCAGCCTTTCAGCGGTGCCCATGTGGGGACTCTGTTGCACAAATCCCGCAGAATACGAAGGACAATTACACATGATTTTAGTCCATTTGCCCTGGCCTAAAACAAACAAAATGATTCCAATGCACCTGCAAAAGCCTGGTCTTCAGTTTTGCTTTTCTTTTTAAATGCACAGAGTCCTGGGATAGATTTTTTTTAATTAATATTACTTAATACTTAATCAGCTTCATGCAAAATAAAAACACATATAAAAGTACACTTGAATTTAGAGAGACGTCTAAAAAAGGCAGCGAAATGTCAAGATTGCTTTTGTAACCTCATGACAACTCTGGACCAGCTGACTGCCTCCCTGCCACGTTTGCCCTCGCACAGTACAGCACTGGGTTGGAATTCTAGACCTTTGCTCTAGGAGGGACTAGTCAGAAATTAAAGAGGCATTAAAATTAAAACTGTCTCAAATTAAACCTCACAAGGCTACAATAACAACAAGGTAAGAACAAAGAGCCAACCTGAAACCATTTGGCGTGCCGCAGAGACGCCAAGGCCTCCAGGCATTTCTGCCTGTCCAATAAGTCCGGAGGATCTTTCATCGCAACATTATCTACTGGTAAAAATGGGATAAAAAGAGACAGATACAATTTGACCAAGGGGTTTCTGTCACAATACAAAAAGAGCGGCAGCATCTCAATGAGATAATAAGACTCCCAGAATTTAAGTGCACGGTGTTATTTAATTTAAACAAGCCATTAAAGGTAGTAAATGTGCACGTGTGCAACAGAAGCAAAGGCATTCACTCCTTGTAAAATAATAGTAATAATAAAGATGGCCACTGTTACAGACAATCTGGGATCTTATTAAAAATGTAGAACACATTTCAGGGCAGAAAATAGCTCTATAGCACTTTTCCTTTTTTAAATTTTTGTTGGGATGTATTGGACTTTTTTTTCCTCCTCTTCTTTGTGACTTTTATTCCACAAAGGTGGCACAGAATTTCAAAGCTTCTTTGGACAAGAGGAAGATATTCTCAGGGGGTAATAAAAAAAAAAAATGTAATAGGTAGAAAGTGAAATTACATCCATGCAATTGTTGAGAATTCCAAAGAAAAACATTGTATATACTTGAAATATTATTGCATGAACAGTACTAGCCAGTATAATTCAATGAAAGAAATATACAGGAAATGCTAGTACAATATTTTAGTTTGATTAGTCTTTCATATAACCAGAGCATATGAAAGAGTGGGTTTGTAGGAGGAAGTGCCCTCTTGTAAAAATCTTCCCAACAGCAACTGAAACCAACAGAGGAAATTAAAAGATGGATTTTGAGAGACAAGACATTGATATTTTCTGTCCAGGTTTACACTTTTTTGCCTTCCTCCCGCCCTCTTCTCTTTTTATCAACCAACTTGTAACAAACTGCAGTAACATTCAATTCTACATTAAGGGGAATTCTCTATCAGTCCTTTCTTCCATATTTATTTTATTTTAATCCAAAGGAGTTTGTAACATCCAGATTTCTCTGGAAACTCTATCTAAATGACAGATTCTACATTTCTGTGAAATCACATTACAAAGATACTAGTTTTAACTGATGTTGAGAACAAATGGCATAACAAAATGAATCCATGGCTCAACTAAAACCTTGAAATACATAGTTTTCCTATTAATACATACTCTTGACTTAAAAACAAATAATTTGGAAATACACACTTTTCATTATTCATAATGGTTAATTCTCCTGGTCTTTAGAGACCTTTGCAGAGATGAATGAAATACTACATCCATTCCAAACTGAAGACTGCTAGATGAGCAAAATCCAGCAAGACATCTAAAATACTGGTACAGGTTAGAAGGAAAAGGTACCATCACTGTTAGTGCCATCTCCAAGGACATTTTCATGGATTCCTTTGCGTGGAATTGGCTGCATAAGCAATTACATCTTTAATGTTAAGGCTGCCTCTCCTAAGCCATTTCCTAGGAAGGTTACTCTGGTAGAAGCACTTGATGTTATGATGAATAAAAGAGACCAAAGCAAAAAAAAAACCCACCAGTGTAAAACTGAACAGAACCAGTATCTTGTCTGACAGGTGATGGTTGCAGTTCACAGCTGCTGACTCAAGTGCTATAAGCTTATTTTCTAATCCCTGTGAACTTCACAGCAGATATTTGCATTGTTTGTTATTGCCCTCATTAACAGGATTCCAGGATTGGGATTAATAACTCCTCTTGTCTGTTTTGCAAATGAAGGCTGCAAAGTCTCAAAGCTCTGGCTTTCTTTGAGCACAAAAGGTCACTTTGGAATGCAAGATTTGCTTCTAAATTTCCTTTGCAGTTTCCTTGTTTTCAGGAGTGACATTTATGGCACAGGATTACTCAACATCCAGCTGCATAGTTCTCTGAGAAAACTTCACTGCAGACAATATAAACATCTGCTTAAAGCTCAAGTATTGTATCAAGCAAGTACTGTCAATGAATGATCAGAATCTTATTTTAAAACGTTAGAAATGGCAAAGGTGACTGACTGCAAAATCATTCATTTTTTGCAATGAACTGGGGATCAGTGTTGTATGAGGCTTTGCTAAAGAGTGTTGCAGCCATTGACAAAGTAAATTATTTTTTCTTTCAAACTACAAACCAAACAGAATACATGTCATCTGTCATTCCGGTGAGCCAAAAACCTCCTAAGATTTGTTTCAACAATTTAGAACCGTACTTTTTCTTACAGGATTAAGGCCATTTTCCAAGGTCTAATTTACAAATATCTTGGAGAATTTTGCCAATTGCTTGTTCAGCCCCATGGTCCTGATGTTGCAGTCTGCCAACTTTTGGGTGCAAGATTCTATTAAACAGAAAGATGAAGAGAACAGGCAGTGAAGAGGGCAAGCGGCTTGCAGTGGGCTCCCTTTGGACCCCCTCAGGAAAATGGCATGTTTCTTCATGCTCTGCCAGTCAGGAAAGTGAGACCAAATCCAAATTTTCCAACGGGATTGCAAAGCTTTCCTTTTTTCCTTGTAGTTTTAACAAGGGCAGTGATCCAAGGAGTTTAGTAAAGAGTAAATTCTAAAGCCCTGACATTAGCTCACACTATGCAACACAGAACCAATCCCTCAGGAATTCTCTCCCCACTGCTGTAGAATTCTCTTCACGCAGGAGCTGCCAGCTCCATTCATTTGTGCCATAGGAGGAGCCTTGTCTTCTCCAGAGAGGGGAGGGCAGTCTGGGGCTTGCTGCCCCTTCAGAGGCACTTGGCCCCTTGGAAGCATCACTGGCTGTGTCCTGCTCCAGGAGCAACGGGACTTCGGCCCCACTTTGGTGAACCAGCTTGTTCATAATTACATAATTTGTTGTTACTGTACGCTCAGTAACAACAACTGGTTTTCAGGATAGAAGGTTCTGGTCTGGAAAGCCCAATTTACATTTTATGCTGTGACTAAAAATTCAGTTTCTTAAGAAGTTTAAAATTTAAACTGATGCAAAATGCAGGCAATTTAGGTGCTTGACTTCTCAACATGAGAAAGCAGAGCTTTATGGGTAGCTGTTTGTGAGAAACACCAAAATGCACACACACACTGGGCCACTATTTATTTTTGCTAAGGAGCAGCAAAAACAAATAGGACAAACACCACATCTTAAACATGAACACTTTTCCAAAGAGGTGGGGACTGAGGAGAAATCCAGGAATGTTTTTCGATGCATTCTGACATCAGGGCATGAAGGCACACACAGCATTCCTACAGAACAATGGGAGCACTGGTAACGAGGGCCCTTGGCCTGACCTGGGTTGTTAGAAGACAGATTAGTGCTAATCCCACCACAGAAACCTTGGTCAGTTTTCCACAGGCTCAGGCAGCCCAGGCCTATCTTACATGGAAGATGAAAGGCAAGTTCAGCAGCACTTTGAACTCCTTCAGTCAAAAGAATGCATAGAGCCAACTGACAGGTTTTTAAAACTGCATAGGAAGTGTATTTACATTTGGTTGACATTGTTCAGTGGTACTGAAAATATATGGCAGTGCTTTGGAGATCCAGGTGTTTTCACCAGTTTCTCCAATTATTCTCCCTTGATACTAGACATGAAACTTTTTTGGTCTGAATCTAAGTGATTCTAATCTAAATGGTTGGAAAGATTACAAAAAATGTATCCCTCCCTGTTCAACTTACTTAGTGACATCTGCATAATGCTCTATATACCTTGAAAAGGAATATGATAAATGTCTCTGTTCTTTGTGATAAATCAATGCCAAGGAACCTGGACTTTAAAATGAGATCCATGACCCTATTCCCTGTCCTCAGCAGCTGCACAGAATGACAGTGTGTAACCACTTCAGGAGAGGTGGTAAAACCATTTTAAATTAAAAAAATATGGTAGAGACCTTTGAAAATATTTTAAGATACTGAAAAAAAAAATAGACCACCTACATTTTAAGTATGAGAAAGCATAAAAATTCCAATCCTCCTTTAGGTTGAGATGAATTCAGAAATTCCTGGACTTTGCTGGCATAACAGTATCAATTTTTACAAAAAAATACTTGGGCAGAAGCCTTTGTGCAAAACCGTGTCCCCTTGTGGGAATCTCACAAATCCTTCACCATCTGAATTTGTCCTGCACTTTATGCTCTCTCATGAACATGGATGAGCTGCAGCAGCTCCAGGGCTGGTCTCGGCATCTTGTGGGAAACTGAACAACTAAAGCAATATGCAGTTTATTTTTAACGGTCTTGGAAACAGCATTGTTGCTAATTTGAGAATAAACAGCCAGTATAATTAGGGGATCTTTGCCATTCATCTGTTCTGTAAGATTTTTCTGCATTCAACTGCTGCCAAAGTGTTACATGTCACTCGAAAGGGATCCTTCCTGCCATCACCTCCAACAAAGTGAGGAGAAACTGACCAACGTTTCTCATCCCATCGGTATTCCATGTGGGAGAGGGTGGAAGCAAAGGACTTGTGGCAAGTCTAGAAATGGGAAGAGAGCAACAGGGAGTTCCCTAGCCCACACGGGCCCAGCTGCCTCAGTTGTCATGACAGAGAGTGGCCAGTTGGTCAAAGGTCTGACATCATCCAGTGGCAAAGTTTCTAGGGATAGGTTTGGGAAGCGGAAGCAGAAATTACTGACAAGATTTTAAAAATACAACAAAGTAGGGCTACATTTGCTCTTCTCTATTGCTCTGAGTTTGTTTCCAGCCTCACTGGTACTAGAATCACCATTCCTGCAGCACGGGCACAGAACCGTGTCGGACACCACAGTTGGAGAGAAGGAACGGAAAAGACTAAGTGACAGTTTTCTAGAACTATTTTGCTCTAAGGACATGAGGTACAATGTTCAATTCAGAAGCAAAAGTGCTGCATCACAGCACCATAACTTCAGTTGTATCCCAGTTAGGAAATTCTTAAAGCCGGAAACATACACATCATCAATCAATAAAAACTGAGGGCCAGGACGACACACTGGCGAGCTTTGCAGGAGAGGGCTTTTACATAAAGAGAAACATTGTTATGAGTTTTTCAAGAAACTATGAACCAATCCCACTTGACTGACTTAATTTGCAAACAAGACTGTGCAGCGCCAGGTGCTCAAGAACTAAATAGCAAGTCTGAAAGAAAGGAGAACTAAGTTCTAATGGTATGTCAAAGTTAACACTAGGAATATTGCTTGCAAAGGAAAGCTACACATATTTACATGAAAATTAAGTGACTGCTATCTTTTTTAAGGCACAAGTAATGTAAGCAATGGTGGCAATAGCCATTCTATTCAGTACATAATGCACAATTAAAAGCCTACTTCCCAATTAACCCTGTGCTGCACAGTCAGGACATTCAGCTAGAACAGTCTTAAAACCAAGTTAAAACGCTCTGTGTACCTCCTTCCTTCTTCTCTGCTTCATCTCGGATGAGAGGGGATGTGAGTATCACCTTCAAAGTGAGCTTGGGCTCCTTTGTGTTATGGATAACAATAGCTGCCTCATTTACATGCTCCTCCACCAGATACTTCTCTTCTGTAAGTTTCTGAAAGTCACCAAGAAAGATTTCAAGACTCTCCCAATCCACTGAAAAAGCAAAGAATCTATGTGCCTCAGCTAATTGCAGGGCGCTGCAATTACATAGGCAGCCTTGCCTTGCTCCTTAAAAACAATTTAAAACATTTGTTTTGTAGCCAGTGCTACAACTGCCTTACAGTTTGTGCCATTAAAGTACATTGTAACGGAGCTCTGCAGTGATCTCTCTGCAGGTCTTTCAGCAGCCCTTGGGGACCTCTCTCACCATCCAGAAGCACAAGGACAGCCACAGACAGCTCAAAGGCCTCCAGTCACCTCTTCTGTGTGGAGTCTGGTTCAGCACGCTGGTGGTTAGGATGTCTATTCCGACAACCCCTTCCCTGCTGCAATCTGCTCTGCAGCTCCTTTATTGTTGGGATGAAAATGGCTGAGCATCTGCTCACCATAAGCCTTCAAAGCGGCAGAGCAGAAGCTCCTGAGTCTCTGTGCCTCACTTGCTCCTTTTGTCCACTAATGGGCCTAAACCCTCCTTCGCCTCCAGCATCTGATCCCTCTGCAGAGCCTCTCCTTGTCTTCCATGCCCACAACACTTGGAGCATTTCGCAAGTCAGAGTTCTCTTCTCTCATCTTTTCTCTAATCCCTCACAGTCCTTCCCCACAGGATCTTACCTGCCTGTCCCTTGAATTTATTCAGTCTTCACATATTTTAATTATGTCTATTCTCTCATTTTATCTCACTTTATTTGAAGCACATATTAACTTCTCACTTTCAACCCTCCTCATTTCATGCCTCACTACAAAATTTATTCTTTAATAGTCAGTACATCCCTATCATTTTCAAACAAGTAAAATTTACTCTTTACTACTCAAAAGATCCTTTGCATTTTTAGCTATGGATAGGGCCACATCTCTAGGAACAACATTAGCTCATTAAAACAAGCCCTTTGTGTGAGAGAATGAATGGTGAGAACAAACAGCTGTCAAGAATGGTAAGACATGGGGAGAAAAACAGATCAAGAGAAAAGCAGATTGAGTTTGCTTGTGGTTTGGAGAGGGGCACTTGCAGTGGAATATTTGGGGGCAGTTCCTTGGCACCAGTGTTGGTGAGTCTGGAAGCTGGACTGATTCCTGAGCCTCAGAACTCTGTCACAGAGGTGGTATCCCTAAACAAGCTGCAACTGCTGCCTGCTGGATGCCACCATCAGAATTAAGTAGCCATAAATAAAAATAACGTGAGCTCATGGTTAACATGAGACAAAATGAGTGAGTACCTAAAGTGACACATTCTGACCTTGGCAGCACAGAGGGTTTACGTGGGAACAGCCCAAGCAAAGCAGCTGCAATGGGGAACTGCAGGTTCAGGCAGGGGACAACAACAGGGACTGAGTGACACATTTGAGCAGGGAAAATTTCTGCAGTTTAGCTCACGTTGGGTGGACCAGAGTGCCCAAACACACCCTGGGTTAGTTACACAGAGGTCAGCTGCCCTCCCTGGGAACTGACAGCACAAACAGGAGTAAGCAACAACAGCAGTAAGAAGTGATATTTTGTGAGTAAGGACTTCATGTCACCACATTAAACACGTCACATGTCCCAGATGCTGCCCTAGATTCAGAGTATATTCCTTTACATCACTTGTCTTTCTTGTTGGAACAAATTCCAGCCTTTCCCCAAATAGCCCTTGCAGTGCTATCACTCATTGTAGGAGGACTGCTCCAAATGAACTCACCTGAATTTGAGCTGGGAGATTGTCTTTAACAATACATAACAAGGTCTTTGTGGGTTTTTCTTTGCACATGAGAACCAGCTCCAGATCCATATCATCTTTGATCAGCAAGCCCTTTGCAACCAAGCCAATTCTCATAACGCCACATAGTGTCCGACCACCTTGATCCCTGGAAATGAAACAATTTAGGGTAATTAAAAGGGGATTTTACTCTCCAGCTGCAGTTTAGGGGAACCTTTAAGAGCCATAGTAAAGAATTTTCAAAGCAACATAGGAACACTTAATTTTTGAGTGCTGAGAAAAAGACTGTGACAAAAGCCAGTTTTGTAGACTAGGATTGTTTAAAAGCATGGAGTAAAATGCATGAAATGCTCATTTGACAGGCCAGCACCAGCTCTTGTCTCATCCAGTTGTCTCTAAAGCATTTACTGCACGCTTAGATTATTTTTTTATAAAAATCAGCATCTATGTGGGGCTGAGTTGCCAGCTGGGGTTAAACCATGACAATAATGTAAAGTAATGGAGGCTTAGGAAAGTTCATTTGCTGGATTATAAAAACTTCTTTTGTGTATCAGGAGCCCCCAAGCACACCACTGTCGATTTGCACTGGTGTGTTCCAGGGAATTTTATTTGCTTCAAACTGCTGAAAGGTTTGTCTGCTAAAGGCAACTTCACAATATTACAGTAAAATAAGCAAAGAAATTGAGAGCAACTGCTGCCCACACTGGGCTTATTGCCATTCCCTGCACTCTCCCCACGTGCTCCCACCTCAAGAAGTCCAAATATATCCCTCTCCTTTTATGAACATTCATCTGCAGCAGACCCAGGTAACACTACAGCTCTTATTCAGAGAAAAGGAGCCACTGAGAACAGCACAGGGACACGTTGAGAGCTGAGGCTTCACTCACTTGGCAGTGCCTTCTGCAGCTTCCTCCTTGGCTTCCACATCACCCTCACACTTGGTAGACTTGTTCTTTTCATCCATCCAGTCAGAGACATGCTTTAGGGCACATTCTACTGTTGAGACCATGTTCTGGACAGCTTCAAGCTCCTCTGGAGATGGATAAATGGTTGAATGTTTCACCATTACGTGGCGGTCATCGTTAGCAAAAGATCGGATCGATCTCTGTTGTGGAGTGGCAAACAGGAAGAAAAGAGAACAAAGTTACTGGACTATTGGTAGGACCTAGGACATTGAATGGGAATCCTCCCGGGCAGGGTGGAAGCAGACTGGACATAGCATGTGGAAAGGAGGGCAGGCAAGGAGAGATGATTCCTATTTTGTAAAAGGCATTGATACTCTCCAAATACAACTTTACATATTCTGAAAGTGCTGAGTGCAGCCACCTTTCCTCTGTTTATGCAGGGACAAGAGCAGCACACTTGGAACAGGCAGTCAAAGAGCCAATCCCTCACGGGTTTGCTGCTGCTGCAGATGAAGTCACAGGCAGTGCAGAACTGTGAGAGGCTCAGTCACTGTGCAGGGATTTACAAAGGCATGAGTGAAGATGGGAATAAAGACAAACGGTAAGAGACTGAATTTTTGTTTTTAAAAACATTCAAATGAATAGGAAGAAATTAGAGTGCTAATTTAAAAAGTCTGCAGTGAAACTCAGAGTCCTTGGTGATGCTGCTGAGGGAGGTAAACCTCACTGGTTGGGTAAGCTGTTCTAGGAAGTTTTAGGGTTGTTGCAGACTATTCAGGTGAGACTTTTGATCTAAACAGTGCCCCAGACCAGCTGTGATCACAGCACAGACCTGCAGCAAGAGCAGCAATAAGTCTTGGTCTCTCTAGACACATCAGTTACTGCTGAAAGCCTCCCAGAAGGTAGAATCACCAACCAAACCCCTCTGTTCCTCCTACACGTTAAGCACCTTAATTAGGTGTCATTTTCACCCCTACTTTATGGGTTCGTAGCTGTATCCACTCCTAAGGACACAAGGGGCCTTTGAACAACCTGAGAGGCCTCTGGGCTGGATCCTTATTAAGGAACTGTCCGTGATTTCCTGGTTTATTGCGCTCCCTGTGTCTCTTCCATTGAAGGTCATGACATCATTCCCTTCCTAATTTTTGTGCTCCTACCCAGATGGATAACTTAGGCAGTAACAATTCATCCATCAGAGGGTGGTTTTATCCCCTGCAGTTTGATAGGCTGCAAAACGCTTCCAGGAGGTCCCTCTTGTGGTTATCCACAACATGGATACAGCTGGAGCTGCATTTAACAACTCACCCACCATCTTCTACCTTCTGAAATGGCACTTACAACAGTGGAACAGAAACAAATTGGTAACTCCTAATTATGAGACACGTTTTCTTTTCTAATAAAGAGGGGCTGACAAGATCAATTCCTCATTACAATTCAGGCTGAAAAGAATGACTAAGTGGGATGCTATTTAAAATACAAAACAATTCTGCTTTGTAAAGTGTTCTTTCTCCCTTCCACTCTGTAACTGGTAGAAGTCCTGGTTTTGGTCTTTTTTTTAAGTACTAATATAAACACACAGCCTACCTGCAGCAACCAGCCACACAAACGTTAGCAACTGTATTTAAAATTTATTGCATTTATTCTCATTTCCATTCTCTCAGTAATAACCTTAAGAGGGCTTTAAAAAATATAAATATGTTTAAACTGCTCTCCACTCATATTGTTCAGGAACTGAGGTTTATTGCCTTTTTGTGAACACATTTCAGAATCTCACCATCGCAATACTTCATACTTGCACATCTTTACAAATCCCACATCTCAGGCATTTCTATTTGCAGCCAAACCCAGGCAGATGAGAAGTGAGTCCTTACTTAACCCATACACACCAGGTATACTTGGCTACACACATTTCATCTACACTGTTACAAAGTGTGCACAGAGCCACCTTCAATCACACACACATGGATGTGAATAATCAAAACTTGCTTTTGTGAGGTAGAGGTGGAAGGGGAATGTGAGCATTTGGTAGTGAAATATGCAAGTTCAAGGTCACTGATGCTGTTTGCTACAGCCTGCTAATGCCAGTTTTATTAGAAAACCTTATGAGCATCCCCTTCATTCGTATTTAATAATTCATGTACTGCAGGCTCACAAGAACACTCTCTGGCTTTAAGAGGCTGACAATACATCAAACCTCACTTGCTTTGCTCAAAGCACACAGTACCATCCCTCAGTTAGTGCAAGGTCAGAAAATCCCCTTTCTTCGGTTTGTTCAGGCCCCATGCAAGCCTGGAACCAGAAAACACTTTGAATGCATCCCTGTGAAAGACAACAAATACCTACCATGGTTTGTTAGTGTTTCAGCTCTCTCTCCCTCCCTTTCTCCTTTTCCCTCCTCCTTGGTGTCTTTGCTAAGCACTGTTTTGCCTGACAGAACCTCTTCATAAGCCTCTCAGTCCCTTGACAGCTCAAGAGTTCATACAGCCAAGGTGCTCTGGGAGTCACTTTCTCTAATTCACCTGCAAAAAGAGAAAAACAACTTGAAACCAGCAGTGATGGCAGCAGGTTGATTCCAGAAGTGCTGGATGCAGCACATGAGGCGAACCACTGATCAGAGCACACCAGCTTCCAGATGGGACAGTCACTGATCCATTCATATCTGAGCAAACAGATGTCACTGTGGAAAGCAACTTTTTGTGATGTGCCCACACACATGTAACGACTTTCCCATGCCAATGAGGTTTGTCAGCCACCTGACAATCCCAGTTTCTGGGATGAGGAAGACAGGAAATCCACCATGGCAAACACACTCTGTGAAATGAGCTCAAGAAGTCTCTATTTTTGTGTCACATGCACGTTAGGAATCAAACACTACATTTAATTATCAAGAAGTAATTCTCTTTGGAAATCCCCAGTGCAGCCCTCAGTCCTCTGTCAGATGCTGCACAAGAACCAAGGCTTCAGGTTGCAATAACTGCAAGTTATTTAAAAAGAGATAACCACATTCTAACAAACTGCAGCCATCACACTTGTGAGGAGCTGAAATCACCCACACTGCCTGTGCAGCCCATGCACTGCCTTTCCCAACACACAGCATGGAAAAGATCCTGCAAGAGCAGCCTTCTTGTACTAAACTGGGAAACAACCCCAGCACTGGCAACATAAAACTGCAAAGAAATGCTCTGTGAGAGAGATGAGCAGAATAACAGAGCAGGTAATGTGAGAGAGGGAAGCCTAAGCTCACTGCAAATCAAAACACTCCAGTCCTTGCAGAAAATTCCTGTTTTCCTTTCACTACACGTATTGTTGCATCAGCTCTCCAGCAACGTCTTGAAGCAATTGGAAACCCAGTCAGTAAATTTCAGCAGATTGACACACACAAACGTTTTCCTTTTCTCCTGCATGCTGACCCCCCTTCTCCAGCAATGCTTTGCATATTGTGTGTCTGAGAAGCCTGACAATGTTAGAGATTAAAAGCATGTTTGGCAATAGCAGAGGGATAGGTGAGATGACTTGAAAGCTGAGGAGATACTTAAATTTGTGATGTGACAGGGAATAATTAAAATGTTGCATCCCACAGAGATTTGAATGTGACAGGGGAAAAGGTAACAGCAGATCCTGCTTCCCTATTTCCCTAGTTAGGAACAAATTAAGCAGGTTTACAGGACCAGTAGCTGTGGCAGCAAGGGTCGGATAGCTGTTTGTATGTCACACCACTGAACTGAGGATGTGGAATTGGGTAAAACAGAAAGCCAGACAATATTGTGCAGGGGCTGTCTGTCCCAGCAGCTGAAAATTGCCAAGGAAGAAACCCCAAGAGAGTTAAGTGCAGTCATACTAAAAATACTTGGGAAAAGCAATGAAAACCCTGACTGACCCCACTTCTCATCACAGAGGCTCTGTGCCCACCAAGGTGTATTAACACTCTACCAAACTGCTTCCCAGAAGCAGTCAAGGAAGGGGATGTTCTTTCTCTTAAGAGATCCTGGAAGTCAGACAGGGGCAGCTGGGAGGAAAACTAAGCAAAGATCACTCCTTTAGCAGTATTTATTTTGTGAGCTAGTCATAAGCTCTTCCACACTCAACAGCCTTTTACCATCTCCAGAACCTTTACAAGGTCATTTTGCTTTTTAATAACATTAATAATAACTTGAGTCAGCAGAAGCAAACTCTAGACTTTTATGAGACACATTTGTAGATAATCTATTTCAAATTATTTCTCTCTCTAAACTGAATTCCAGCTATCTTCACCTACTCTTCTTCCTTGTCACTCCCACATTTCACATTTTCGGTTTGTTATCTTCTGTGGTAGCTGTAACTTGGCAATTGCAGGCAGAGAGAAGGGCACTGGAATGTGTTGCTGACTTCAGCATATGCCCAGTACAGTGCCTGCAGACTCCAGCACCACTCCAGCCTGGTCTCCCTCCCAAGACTACTGCAAGCTGTTGCTTATCAGCTGGCCCAGGCTGTGGCAAGCAGATGGACAGAGAGAGCTGCTGAGCAAGTTCTGGTGCTCAGGACGTGCTGAGCAGCTCCTGTCTGGAGGGCCAGTCTGTGAGAGCATCCCCGGCTCTGCAAACACTCACTCCTCCGGGGCAGCCCTGCCCCTGCCCGGTGCTTCTCCAGTCCTTGGGAAACCCAAAACAGGCTGGAAATGAATGTGCCACAGCCACAGAGGGGTAATCTCTGCTGGGCTGATGATGTGAAAACACCAACACCTCTCCAAACTCTGCCTTAGCAGTGTTTGGAGCAGTGATCTGTTTTCTTGTTTTCAAGACAGATTCAGTTTTCAGTGAGAGTGAAAGTTGTTGGATGAAGGTATTTATGAGCTCTCTACCTGTCCTTTTTTTCAGCAGTGCATGGCTGAAGTCAGGGCACACACAGATGAATTACAAAGGGATCTTTAGTATAAAATTCAGAAAGCGGGGAAAAAAATCCTGAAAATTGAATTGAAGCTGATACATGATGTCTTCGAAGTCATTAACATCCTACGAATATTTCAGAAACACGCATAGGAGTGAAATCCTAATTTAGTTCAGACTTTGAGAGAACATTTTCAACAAAAGCACTAAACAGGAGGGAGTTTACTATAAAAGTACAGACACAATATACAGAATAAAGTACATTTGACAGCACACAGAATTAAATTAAGGAAAATCAAAATCAAATCTGCTCCAACCATATGGACTAAGGCAGCATAACACAGCTCAGCACCAAATACATCAGAGAGCATTATGTGAAGTGAGCAGTAATTCCATAAATCCAACAGCCTCATTCCACTAGCAGACTATAGCAGGATATTTGTTCCTGCATCCTCAGGGAAGTAACAGCTGATGCTCAGACTAAAAAGCACAATATTTAAATGTGTGGCTGTCTTACCTAGGGGCAGCCACCCACACTAGCAAAGAAACTTGTACAGGAAGCTCCTTGCACCACTGAGACCTTGGTGACCTTGAAAAAGTCACTTCTGCTCTACATCATGTGCCCCCTAAAGTGTAAAACAAGAGTAAATAATCTGTCTCCAAACCAGGTCACAGTGGAGCCACGCAGAGTCTGCAGTGTGGTTTAAAATCACTGGGGATTTGACACATTAGAAATGTTATTAAAACACCATGACAGTGTAGCAGCGTTTCCATTAAACATCCCATCCTTCACAGGGGAAGTTTATGCTTTGGCTCAAGACAAACGAAAAGAATTCCAGATGAGGCTTTTGTAGTAGGAGATACTCCTGCAGCTGCATTCCCAGGGGACAGACAGTTAAACAGCCAGGGGTGATGAATATGCTCAGCTACCTCTGAGTGCCTGTGAACAGGGAAGTGATAGGAGAAACAGGTACTTGCATTCCATGGGGACTGAAATACCAGAATTAGGGTGCTCTGAGCCTCTAGGAAGGAGACATAACTGGGCCTGGCACCCCAGTATCCCCTTGCAGCAGCACCTTGCACAGAAGCACTACTGGTGCAACAGAGAAGAGGAAATTGCGGTCACTGGACACCAGAGCTCCAAACCCCTCACTTCAGTGAGCTGCTCTCCAGGCTCCTGGCCAGGCCAAGTAGAACACCATAAAAATTGGTTTTAAATGCTCCATCAAGAAGGCACAAACTAACAGTATTCAGCAGAAGCATTATAAACACCCTCCATCTTCCCAATCTCCACCCCGACAGCAGTATCAGCCCAGGAGAACTGCAGTTTGCAGTACCCCAAGAGCAGACAGAGTTTATACTGACAGCCAGCAAGAACAACAGAGGTTGCTAATAACAAAGCAATGAGTATCTAACACAGCCCGAGGTGTATCAGACACAGTAATAGAAAATAACTGGAATTTATACTGTTTTTTGTTATCTTCAAAAGTCAGAATGAGAGGCTTGCAACTTCAAATTGGAAGTTTATTTTAGCTTCTGCTTTGCATTCAGGAGACAGGTAATTTTTCATCACACCACACAAAGTGCTGCTGAAAATATGTTGTGTTTTTCTGCAGTATAATTTTATTGCTGGCCTTCTGCCAAGAGTCTTTCTGGCAGCATCTCCCACGGTTGGAAACTGTGTATCTGGGTCAGAAAAGACAAGCCGCTTTTCAGAACAGCTCAATACATTTGGCAGAGATGCTGATATTGTAATTGAACTCTTTCAGCAACTCTCTTTATGATGTACCCAGACACCAAACAAAACAAGATCTGCAGTGTTGATTAATGTCAAAATAACTGACAGAGAAATATCAAAATAGTTTTCCCTCATGTTAAAAGTATCAACAAACCAGGGGGAACAGATAAGAAATACAATTCATGAGGATTCAGAAAGGAGTGCAGGGCAGAGAAATCTGCAAAATATGACTGACCTGTGCCTTGTGCAGATATTCACTATTTAAAATCCCAGCTCCTTGTATGGAACTTCCTCCTTCCTCACCACTAAGAGAAATCCTGGCCACTCAGAGCCCCAGCAGTATTGTGGAAAGCAGTGCCCTGTAACACTGGGACACATATTTAACAAGGCTCAGCCTGCTTCCAGAAGTATGCTCAGCATCCACTTTCACCTGGAGACTGTGTATTCATAGGAGTTTTATTATTTTCCATGTAATGCATTTCCTGGCAAAGTTGCATCTGGGATAACCTTTAGAAGGCTGGAATTTTCCATCCAAATGAATAATTACAAAGCAACACTACAGTTAGAAGCTGAAAAGGTACTTCCTCTGGCAAACTTACATTTCATACAACAAATACTGGAGTCTGGGATTACTCCTGCCTGTTCAGTTCTCATAGTATTTCAAGCAAAGGCTCCTGTGCTCAGAGATCTCTTGGGAGCAGCCCCTGCCAGGCAGCCCCCACACCCAGCTTTAAGTACCAAAGACAAGGTAGGCACAAACTTGAGAAGCAGACCTGGAACCACAGCACATGGAACCATCAGAACAGAGAAATCTAAGTCACCTTCCAAGGTCCAGAGCTCTGACAATGCTCCCACTGAAGGAGCACAGCTGCCCTCTTGCCAGCATGAGGAAGCTACTGCAGAGCTCCTGGAGAGAATCCATCTGTGCCAAGGTGGGACCCTCAGGTCAGAGATGCAACTGAAAATCAGTGAACACATGGATTCGCCTCCACTGTGGAGTAAGGAATGAAAAATGAGCCAAAAGAAATCACACTGGTACAGTAATTAAAGAAGTTGAAGAATCAAAGGCAAGCACTTGCTTAATCTAAATTAATGCATTAAGGTAAAGGAAACAGGGATATGCAGAGTGTAGCTCATATTTTTAGCTCCTGGAAAGGAGGTGAAAAGATGGTCTAAGGGGAAATCATTACCAGCCTAACAGGAAGGTTAAAAAAGGAACAACAGAGGCACTGTGTGAGCACATACGCAATCATTTGAACAAAAAAAATGCTCTATTTTAGCTAGAATCACACCATCCAGTCTCAGAAAGAAATAGACATTAGTAGAAATAACTCCAGCTATTGAATCGTAATGTATAAGAAAGATAACAGTTTTGTAAAGAATATAAATCCTCCTGGGACTGAACCTACTACAGACTCCCGAGGACAGAAGGTATTCACCACACTCCCCAGGTGGTCTTCAGAGCAGCACACCAGCTGCAGACCCCAAGGTATTTTTTACATAGATTTTTTACATCTCCCTCTAGATTTTTATCTGGCTTCACGTTCTCTGAAACCTGCACAACCCCGAGCACAAGCAGGACTACAGAGGGTCTCTAATGAAATTATTTTGAAATTGCCTTCACTTCCTAGTATGGGTGTTAAGATGCAAGACTAGTTAACTAGAGACAGACCAAGTGCAAAAAGTTTTGAAAACAGGCTGCTGACACTTAAATAACAAACTGACACATGAACAGTTCAATGTTTTTCCTGTTCAAACAGTAAGAACTATGCAAAACTGAATTGCCTGTAAAACTGAGCACTGCAGAAAACAAATTATCTTAAAGGGTGCATTTCTTGGCAAGTGTCTTAAATAAAAAGTCACAGATTAGATAGTACGTAAATAATGAATAGCAAAGTATTCATTTGAGACAAGGCAGAAAGCACCCCTGGATTCTCAATGTGTGTGAAGCACTGAACTGATTTGTGACTTGAGACACCCTAATGTTGCATTCCTACTTTCCTGGCTGAACTGGTCAAAGGAAACATGAAGGTACTTTGCAGTCAAAATGTGACATCCACACTCAAAATCATCTGAAATTCTTAGCTCAGACTGCATTCATTTACAGTTGAAAAATTAACTAAATTAATAACAGGATTACATTACACTGAAATGACACTCACCATCTGCAATGTCATTTTCCCAGAGACAGAGCTGGTTTAAGCAAAATTCTGGATCAATGCCTGAAATGACATCACATTCTCCAAAAGAGAATCACAGTTCTACCTCCTCCATCCAGTTTGTGCCATGCTGGGTCCTCACAACACCAGCCCCGTCCTGCATCACACCCCAGCACTGAAGCCTTGCACATCTCCCAACTCCCAGAGACTCCCCAGGTGCCTGGATCTGTGAGCCCTGCCTTTACCTGCAAGGCTTTCGCTGCTCCAGAAACTACCACGGGAAGCAGCCATGGTGTTGAGGAGATTCAGAACAGGGACATTCCTTCCCCAGCACCCTTCAGCTTCACTGAAATAGCTGCAGTGCCCCAGTTTCTTTGCTGCTGTGATTCATATCCCATAGAATATGGGATTCTGCGGGTGGACCTGAGCTGCAGCCCAGCAACTCAGCCGGGATGGGGGAACTGCCACCAAGACTGCCACCAACGAGGCGAAGGCACACACATGAAAAGGCTGGAAAACATGACATTCCCTCTGTGCTGCCAATAAATAAAATACAATTTCAACAAAAAGAAGGAGGCTGGAGTCCAAACTTTCCTACAGTAACACTGGATCTGCTTGTATTGGTAATTTGCACTTTCCATCCGTTCCATGAGGTAACGGCCAAACACTTGGGCTCTACTGCCTGTCCCCCTGCTCTGCAGCCCAGGCTAATGCATATCCTGGGAATTAGGAAAGAGAAAAGCAACGTGGATTCTAAAGCTCTGGTTATAAACAAAGCAAATTTAGCAATTCTTAAAAATAACACAATGCAAATACGTCTTTGAGAGTTGTGTTTTCCCAGTGTTTACATGAATTGTCAAAGCATTAAGAAGTTTTTAAGAATAAGTGCTCTCCTTCTGACTAAAATTTCAGCAATCCTCAAGGGTGAATTTTAAGGAAATTTCTCCCCAGAATTCCTTCCCTGATGTCAATTATACAGACCTTGTGTTTTTGGTGTTGCAAACCCCCCTGGTTACTCTACCCAGCTGCCTTTCAGCCAGTTTAAACATTCATGAATCTCCCCTGAAATGCATTTTCTAGTATGTCAGTCCTGCTGCCTTAGTGACTTTTTTTTTTTTTTAATTAAAGAGAGAAGATTTAAAAGGATTTGGAATGGGAGATCACTAGACTGTGAGTATTGTGTAAAAATCTCTTGTGCTCCCAGCCAGTGCACATCCTCCATCAGACTCTTCCCATGTTTTAGTTCGACTCTGACTCCTGAACAAGTTCAGGTTAATTTTTTACTTCCTGACTAATTGGCTGGTTTGTCAAAGAACACATTGTCAAAGGTTCTGGGTTACTAAAAGGTTAGGGTTTTAAGTATTTTTTTCTTGCTATCTCTTGCCCATCCAACCACGTTATTTTAAGTGTGATTTAATGTCACAACATGCAGTGCCACAGAAAGGTCTGAAACAGAATTTGTAACTAAAATCTTGTGCTGTTTAGGGAACAAAATTGGCTCTTTTGAAACCCTTCAGAACCCAGCACCAGCACCCCTTCAACAGAGAGCACTGGGGTTTCTCTCACTGGTACCCTGGTTGCCATTCATTTTCAGCCTCAGAACACAATTACTTACTTCAAATGCACGATAACCCTACCAAAAGATTTGACTTAGGTTACTTAGGCAGGAAAGTTAGCAACAATATGCATCAAAGTAAAACACCACACCAGCCTGAAACAGCAGAGACAGAACTGTCAGTTGTGACCTAAGTCCACCATTTGCTTTGGATAAGATCTTCTAGTAGAAAGTCCCAGCTTGGCTAGGAGGAAAAAAAAGAGCCACAAACATATTTAGAGATGTAAAAAATTAGTAAATAAAAACCAAAGTTCTATTGCCCTGGAAAACCATGAGTCTAAAAATAGTTTAGATTGGCTCAATCCAGCATCCTCTTGCCTCAGCAGATCTCCAGTGCACGCATGTGCTGTCAGATCTGCCAACTTACCTTGCAAAACTCATCTATTATTCCTCTCTCCAGTTCTCATGGCACAGCACAGCCATGGAAATGAAAAACAGGGTATCTTCAGCAGGGACCATCCGTGGCGGAAATTCTCAGTTTGTAGACCACAAGCTAGGTTACAAAATTAATTTCGCAGCCTAAGTTCTGTCTGTCAGTCTTAACCTGAGGAACATCTTGAGATGAGTAACGAATTCCACAGCCTTTTTTTGTTTGCTTATTTTTAATAGGTCATTGAAACTACCAAAAAAAAAAAAGTGTCTGTAATTCTGCATTCTCCAGTATCTTTGGAGAACACAACTGTGCTAAGTAATTGATCTCCAACTTGAGAAGCCACAGTTAATCTTTTTTTATCTTTTAAATTTCAAATAAAATCTGGGGCGAGAAAAAGGACCTCTCAGGATAAATGCACCAGTCCCAGGTGGATGGCGTTTTTAAGACCACAGACCCAACTTTGCTGGTTTGGCCTCTTTCTTTACATTTCCTACAGGGCTATGAATTAGTTTAATTTCTCTTTATAGATAATGATGTCATCTTTATTGTGCCATTCACAAGAGCACCAAAGACACTTCCAGCTGCTCATTTGCTAAAGAAACTTCCTCAGCCTTTCCATTCTCCCCCAGATGTCACACCCCACCCTCCCACCAGCATCCAGCAACAAATCTCTGAACAGCAAAACAGGGTCAACATCTTGGAGGCAGCACACTTGCCAGGAGCCCCAGGAAGCCCCTTGGGGGCAGGTTAATAACCCCCTGGGCAGGGCACTAACACCACAGCCAGGATGGCACACACACGGGAGTGTGGCACAGCTGCTGCAGCTCCTGGAGCAGGGGCAAACCCCACTTTCTCCGGGAGGAGCAAACAGCCTTGGCCAATCAATAACAGCATTCCAAGTGCTCTCAGCCTTGCAGGGACATCAGCCCACAACAACAGAACTCTCTCCCCAGAGCTCCCTTCATACACTAGAGTTGCTAAAAGTAACACTTGGAATTACTGGCCAGGGAAAGGTTGGAGAAAACAATCAAAGTTAGTTTATTTTGGCCCATTAGCTGCAGTTTGTGTCTGGCCACTTCAGTTCCCTGGATACCAGGAAAACCTGCTGGGCCTAAATGCAAAACTGATGGGGTTTTTGTAATTTCTCAAAAGGGGTTGTACTTGGGAAGTCACAGCCTGGCAGGGTAGGAGAGCATACAGTTCCGGATGCAGAGGCAGGATCAAAACCAGGATTAGAAACCATAGACTGAGGGTGTTCTCCTCAGGTGGGCACTGAGATAGAAACCCTTTCATCCCTCAGTCCAGATTAAACTGTAAATGTTTTTATTGCCTGCTTAGCCACCTGTGGAAATCTGTGTCCATGTCAAAACCATCGTTATACTGAACTCTGCTTTTGTCAGCACAAAATACCTTCCTGATTTTCAGTCCAAAACTATACTTTTAGTGATATAAGAATGTCAGATTATAATGCCATCAATCTATCTTATTCCACAGTTTAACAAAATTCATCTCTATAACCTGACACTTCTGTGTTAGTGAAAAAATCTTTTTTTTTTAAAAGAAGTACATAAATACTTTGTGCACTGAAAGAGCACTTGCTTCTACTGGTTTATGAGTTCTTCACTTGCACAGCTCCTCTGTTGTAGAAACAAAAGTCCTTGTATTGGGCCTTCTCAGTGATATTTGCAAACTCCTACACTTGTGTAACAGGGTGTTCAGAAACAGCTCTTACTGGCCTGGGAAAGTTAGGTCACTAGTTATTAACAGCAGAAATACATTGAAGAAAACAATAACAAGGTAAAAGAACATTCTCAGAAAAGCTTGTCGCTTGTTTTGACAGAAACAAATAGTAATTAAACACAGCTAACACCTTTTCACTGAGCATTTTGCTCTAAAGCACTTATAATTCACACACTGCAGGACCAGAAACAGAACAGCAGAACCACCAGTGCAACACTGTCAACACAAGGAAAGGCTGTCCCTGAAATTCAGTGGACAAATATTACCAGGCAATTTCATGCCTTACCAACACAAAATCCAGAAGTTAAATTTAGAAGCATGACTTCTGCAGACACTCAGATGTTTCTGTTCTAAATTTTCTAGAAATTGCAAATTAGAACTTGGCAGCCTTTAAAGTAACCCAGCACGTGTCTTGTGCAATCCAAATCATGGTCTGTCCTATTACTCTGCAAAACTGTTAGGGGAAAAAAATCATGCCTTTCACCACATGGTTTCAGACAAATGACAGAGACATTCCGTTTATCTCTGTGCTAAGAACGAAACTTAAGTACTGTTTTTTCCTCTTGGAATACTGCCATGAAAGTTAAAAGCTAATAGAGGAACCAACATTCTCCCCACTGAAGGATAAGCACAGTTTGGTGAACAACACCACTTACAGAACTGCAGTCCAAGTGGTTGTGGCCATTTTTCCCCATTTACCATGGAGAGAATATACTGCATTTCTAGACTGATCTCATTCCTAAATACTGCAATGAGATATCAAAGCATGCAGGTGCCACCAAGGTGCTTTGTGGAACCGGCAAACCCTGCAAAGTTTCTGCAGCCACTCAAGAGATAAAGTGTTTTTCAACACCACAAAGAATAAATTGAATGAAACAGCTCAGAGGTAACAAACCAAAGGAATTTTGGAAATTACTTCTCTATGTCCCAGTAACCACAGTGCTGCCCACCCTTCCCTTGCTAACCTGGGGGAGATGGCAACCCGCATGCTGCACTTTACAAGAGACTGAAAAAACATTACTCAGTCTTTCCTATTTTGACTGCAGTTATCAAGTTTCAGTGTACTTTTATTAGCAAAAAAACCCCAAAATCACACCTTAGATACATGCACAAGAATTTCACAACTCTTCAAACATCACTTCTCTAGTTGCTGTGATAGGTATAAATGTTGTGCTGTTTGCATGGAGAAGAGACCCCACTGCCCAAAAATTCAAGTGACTTGCCCAGGGTCACAGTAACTCAGTGGCAGCACTTGGAAAAGTGTAAGCTTTTCATTTACTACATATACCAAGCATGGAGCATCCTCTTCCCCTTTCTAGCTTTGCACCTCCTTAGGTTTCATTAGTTTAATTTGAATAGACACTGCATTCCTGGCTGTTTGTGTTATTCAATCTCTCTTAGAGGATCACGGGTTCCTCACAGGTCAGCTTGGCAAACTGTCACAGGAAACGCCTGACAACAATTACCTGTCCATTCATGAGAGTCAAATTAGCAATTCAATAGCTGAATATGGTATGATTAAACTCAGGAACCTAATTCACAATGTGTCCTACTTTCAGGCATCAAATTTTTTGAACACTGTGCTCTTTTGAAAGTCAAACTGATGAGGACTCGGGAACCTTGTGTCTTTTTCAAAAGAGGACAATGGAGCCCCTCTTTTGTCAGCTAGCAGGACACACAGAGTCTGTTCTCAGGAAGAAGAGGAGACAAAAAACAAGAACACTTCAGAACACTATCGAGGGACCTCAGCCATTGTGCAAGGTAAGGGGAAGCTTTGCAGCAGCTCCTCAGCACTGAGCTCTCTGCACACCACATCTCAGCAAATTGTTTGGCTTTGAAGAAAAAACCCAAAGGCTCTCTTTGCCACTTGGTTTTTCTAAAGCTCCAACTGACATAGGAGCAGGCTGTGGAAGATAAGAGAGTTTCTTCTCTCTCTCAAAAAAAACCAACAAAATAATCAACCAGTCAAAACCCAGCTTTCATGTTAGATACTGAGTGACCATCTAAAACACCCCAAACCAGATGTAAAGGATGGAGGGTCTGAGAGCTTCTCTCTTACAAATCAGAAAAACCGCTGGGAACTCCCAGATGACCAGGAGTGCACATCATGTCCCTGCCTGCACGCAAACCCCTCAAACACCAGTCAGACAAGATCCCTTCAGGCTGCTCAACACTGAGCTCCAACCATCCAACAGCAGTTTATAACTCCTGTGAGTTCATTCAGGATGCCTACTTTGATCTTTTCAAGAGATATTTCAAACTTTGTTAGAATATTGTCAGCTGGAAAGGACTACATCGATCACCTAGTCCAGCTGTAACAAGAGGAGCACAAATAATGAAAGCAGAGCAAGGGAAAGAAAGGAGAGGGGAAGTACAGTAAATCCTGAACTCCTCAACTCTCTGCCAAAATTCAGTCTTCTATAGACTGTGCTGTGTGATCAGGGCAAAGAGAACTCATTGAGACAAGGTGCACCTGCTAAAACTGGCACTAAAACTAGGCAGCTCCTGCAAATCAGTGGTGCCCAGCACCAACAGAAAGCAAGTCTTTGTTCTTCTGGCACAAGAGAACTCCTTTACTGCGAGTACCACATACAGTTCAAACATTTATAAGCAAAAGAAAAGAAGCTAGCCAAGGGATTTGTATTAAAATAAAGATTGCAGATTGCAGTGTGAAAGGAAACAGGGAATGTACCAGTGAGTCCCATGCCCAGCCAAGCTCTCTCTGAGCAATCCTTCCTCTGAAGGAGAACTGCAAGGAGACAGCCCGAGCCAACAGTTTCTACAGCAACTGCAGAAGTACCAGTTCAATGATATTCAAACCCTGCAGTAACTGCAGAAGCATCAGTAAATGGATACTCCAGAAGGAACATTTGACAGTTTCTCCTGGGCTCCTTCTGCCTCCCTGGGCAATCCATTGATCCCAATCAGCTTCGTTCAACTCTGGAGTTGCCCATTTCTCTGCAAATGCTTCTGAATCCTCTTTACCCTTAGTATTCTTTCAGCACACTTGCTCCCCTTCCAAACTTCACGGAACAGCCAACAGAGAAAGTTTTGTAGACACAGTGCTGGAAGGATGAGTGTCCTCATGCTGCAAGGGAGAGACCAATGCATCCATGTGTGGTGCTGCTGCAACTCCTCACAGAGGCTGGAATGCTGTTATGACAGTGGCACTGGGCTGCTGCTGCACCACTAAAAGCACATTTGGAAGCATCTCAAGGGGAACCAAAACAGAGGCCAGTTACCACCCAAGCACACAGAAAGGCACGTTACAAATGGATCTGCTCTATTTAAACACTAATGCAGAAGCCATACTAAGGAACACAAAATATTTCACCTATGCACTTGTAAGTTCTCACCTAAGAATTGTCATTTACTGAAGGATGTTTAGGGCAGGACACCTCTTATTCCCCTTTTAATAAATCACAGCACCTCAACAGTCACAGCTTCATCAGTTCCATACTGCAAGAGTTTTGGATCACACTGAAACTTGGCACTGAAGCTCAGGCTCCTGACCCACAGCAAAAAGTCAAACAAAATTGCTCATTTGTTTTTAAAAAGGTCAGGAGGTTTCCAGTTTCAGGCTCCTCAGTGTTCAGGGTGGAAGGGAACAGTATCTACAGTCACAACTCGGGGACATTCAGTATTCACCCCCTCTGCAAAGAATGGGCTTGATTGGAGACCTGTCAAAGATGCACTTTGTAAACTGCTCTCTTTTTTTAGTTTATTACCTAAGGCCACATCCACAAAACGAGGCTTTTGGTTATATAGTACTGACTCCCAACTACCTGCTTTTAAAAATATCCTTTATCTCCTGAGCTAACAAAAGGGAAGTTACTGAATTCTCCCAAAAGATAGAGGAGACCATATGAAAATATTCAATATAAAAGACAATCTCATTCCCACACTAATGGTAGGAGAAAAGAAACATGAAAGCAAAAATATTTTGTTTTTATTTTCATGCCTTTTATGATTTATCCAGATAGCACCATCACTATTGTGACTGTGACAGTTGCTATTTCTAAAATATGAAGAACTATGAAATCTAAAGTGGAAAAGCATCTTAGAAGTTGCTAAACTATAAGCATGCAAAGATGGGTTCTGGATCAAATATATTCCTTAGCAGGCTAGTTTTGAAGGAATAAAGACTGCAGTTGCAGACAACCATCTTTTAACACAAATTAGAATTTAAAAAATTATTTATTTAGCAACTATGAACAGTGTCAGGTTCCACAAAATTTGCTAAGACTGAAAATTCAACCACATTTTTAAAATTGTCGAAAACCCCCCAGTTACAGGAGGTTCTTATGTGCCTCCAAGGTGGGAGTCATGATTCTTTTCTCTTACACAAATTTAGACAACTGTGTTCTCTCTTCAGCCTTCTGGCCATCTGTAGAGATGAGGAGGTGTGTACAGATGTGGGCTCAGAGCAGAACAAGCTACTTCTCTGAGCTCATATTTTTGGCAGTCACCAATTTCACCCTCACCCACCAGAAGTAAAGAAGTTACCAGTTTTGTCTCCCCGCCCTTTTCCCAGTATTTGCCTTTCTTCCTGGCTTTTCTAGAACACTTGTCACCATATTTGCCAGAGTACATTTATTACTGGTTTTAAAATAACAGTTTTTGTGAGACAGGAAAATATTTCAGATCTTTATAGGGGGCACTTCAGACACGAAGAAATGAAATTGTGTGGTAAGTCAGCAGCAGAACCTGAAAAGGGGCCAAATGCTGCCCTAATCAATACTTGCAGGTTAACTGCCAGACATTCTTCACTGGAACACAGTGTTGCTCAGTGCCTGCTGCTGAAGAGTTTTACCCATTCCCAGTTTTGGAAGGAGTGCTCCCAGTTCTCATCCCTGCTCACCACACAGTGCAGTTCAGCCCTGGGGATGCTCTTTAAGGTCACCCAAAAGGCACAGCTGAGCACTTGAAAGGAGCAGATTAAGTCTCTGCATGACTGAAGACTTGGACAGCATGGCTGGGTAACCAAAGAAGCCCTAATCTATTTGCCAAATCCAATTACCTAGCCATCAAATCAAGAGATCATGGAGCATTAGGACATGGAATAACTGCTCACCAAACAGTTCTAGCTCTCTGAAAAGTTGACAGTCACTAAGAGCCCATGATGTGCAAAAGGCATCCTTCAAAGCAGAGGTGAGGAGAAATCAGTTCTTGGACATTTGTGTTTTCCCCTTATCTTCTGTTGAGCTAAACCAGCTATCAGAGTAAAGGGGAAGAGATTGGGATTGGAAGAGCAGTAGAAATCCAAATGTTCTGAGTCTCTGTATCTGTTTCCTTAAGATCCCATCAAGTATCCTACTTGGAGGTCCATGTTCTCTACTTGTTCCATCATACCACAGCCCCCAGCTTTCCAGTGGCTGTGTCTGTTCTCCAGTACTTCACTCCCTGGAGTCACAGGCTGTACATCGGCAGCTTCCCCTTCTATTCCAGAGTCTTTTCCATTAAAGCAAACCCCCCCAGATTATCACATCAAACATACAGCAATCAGGCAGAGGAGAGAAGGGAAAGTAGAAGAGCACCAGGAGGGTCACAGAGCAAACTCAGCCCCCATACCTGGAGAAAAAGAGCAAGTTTCCATATGCAAAGAGCTGCCCCTTTTAGCACAGCTGTATCAAAAACAGGAATAAATTGCTAATCTGTCTCCTTGTCTGCATACTGGGGAATGGCTGTCTTCAGCCAGGCCCAGCATCAGTCACACCTGTCAGAACATCCCACAGCTTCCTCAGCTGGGAACACCAGCCACACGCAGGTTGGGCCAGTGCCACCACAGCCAGGGAATGAACACCACATAAAGAGCTGTTATGTGCATTCAGCTTCAAAACTGATCAAACCCTAACACACGTTAGCACTTCCACATTCACTGATGTGATTTGTTTTACAGTTAACAAAAACACCCACAGCCCAGTCCCATGGACCTTACCCACACAAAGTGCCATCATTGGACCCTTGATGATCATGCTCCTACTCTGTCAGAAACACAGCACCAGTTGACTGTCATGGGGCAGCTAACTCAAATGCTTTTTATTTTCTTTTTTAATGTGAGCTGTAATTTGTTTTTTGAATGGATCTATTCATCCTGTCCTGACTGTAGGCCTTTACCCAGTCTCCAGGTGATGTGTTTGGTCCAGCTGGTCAGTGTCTTGTTAAGCAGGCTGTAAAAAGACTTTGCAAATCAAACACCTTTACTTAGGTAAGTACCAGCTGGCAGTTAAAACATCACCTATTTCAACAATGGCAACTAAATTCAGTGGAGTGAAGCATGTCAGCTTGTTTCCTTGCTGAATTTTGTACAGTCTCTTTAGCAAGCGAGATATCACATTTATGATTTCATGTTAGTTCCTCTTATGAAGAAAGATACCATGTTTATGGAGAGGGTTAAATTGGCTGCTACGCTGTAACAAAAAAACAAAGCCCTGCAACAAGTGAAGTAAATTTTTATGCCTCCTTCAAGATCCACCGTGACTTACCACAATCCTGTTATGGGACCCATCCCCTTTAAAATCCAGACTAAAAAAGATGTATTGATTTCATAATGTCAGTGGAACTGTGGTAAACCTTTTTTTGGCAAAATCTTGCTGGAAGGAATCAGGTGCTGTGTGCCCACAGCCTCAGGCCTCCTCAGCCTCTCGAGGGAGTGTTTTGCCAAAGCTCATCTCTGCACAGAAGCTGTGGGGCTGGGCTTCCCTCACACCCCTGGGCTGTGCTGGCCTTTCCACAAGGCGGATCCTGGAAGCTGAGAACTGGGATTAGGGAAGATTTGGTTTAGGGTCATTATCAACTCAGTCCAATAGCTCTGGACAAACATTCCCCATGGAATATCATCCCTATGTCTCAGGGAATACTAAAGACTCCTGAGGGCCCAACACTCAAGACACTGTGCCAACACTCCAATCTGCTGTGTTGCAAGTCAAACAAGAAATGTGTTCAAAGTGTCTTCCCTACCAAAAATCAGAGGAAAAAGAGAAAAGTACAAGGCCCTAAACTCAGCCTGCCCTTTTCTGCTCTTACCAGGGGCAATTCCTATGGGGCAACACCAGTTTCTCACCACTGAGTTAATTTACTGCCAAGCCAAATGCCAAGTTATGCTTTAAAATCTAAATGAATTCTGGTTCCTAAGATTTCTTCAAGTTTTGTGACATCTCACAGCTACCCACGAGTAAGACTGTTCTTCCAAACCAGATACTCACACATGAAATTTTTCAATAAAGACAATTTAAACTAAATGCACAAAAAGAACAAGAAGCAGCAAAATTTAATTTACTGGCATAGCCATACACACCCCAATTTTATTTTCTTTTTAAGCATACAATTAAGGGTAATTTAATTCCCCTGTGTAGGCATTACATGAAAGAAAAACATTATTGTAAGAAGAGCTTAGTACTGTTGGTACACAAACCTTACGACAGATAAATTAGACCTTAGGAAAACTGCATATAATTTACATTTTGTTATGTCAATCACCAGGAGCATCTTAGGGCTCTTAAATAGCACACCAAACCACAACATAAGGGAACCAATGTAAATCAACACATCTGGCAGAATCATTTAAGTTTCCACAATCCAAAAGATCCATAAAATGGATTTCATAAGATTATTCCTCTTCAACATCCACTTACACCTTTAAGTTACCAGCAGGTTATGACAATATTTTACTACAGAAGAGCTAAAGTTTTGCATAGTTATAGAAAAATCAACTACATAAGACCACAAGGGCATGGGGTTTATTAATTAATCCCTGCTCTTTATTAGTGGAGAAGCCAATGGGCAGATGTGCAGGTGGCCCAGAGGAACAGCAGCCTGGCTCAGCTGCATGGAAATCCAGCCTTGGGTTAGTCCCAGACTTCTTGGGTTTAGCAGCAGAGGAGGGACAGAGCAGCCCAGGGCCATGCTTTACATACCCTTCACAAACAGCAGAACAAATGACATACCCTGAATTTGTTCTGGGGCTTCTTCTATAGCCAGCACCTCATCCACATTCCAACACCACACAGGAAATTAGCAGAAAGGTCAGGATGTGCACTGCACAGCAGAGCCAGGAGCACAAGGCACCAGACCAACATGGGGTGGGCTCCAAGAATTCTGTCCCCTCCTATTCCAATGACCAGAGTGAGAGGACGAGAAATGCAAGGTAATTTAGCTACTAAATAAAGTCTAAAAATCCAGAGTGCAAGATGTTTACTCACTCATATAATTCATAAGAATTCCTCTGCAGGTTTTTTGTTAAGGGACATGAATTGAGGTTTTCAAAGAAGTTAAATAGGAGCACTGTCCCTCTGCGAGCTGACACAGACACGAACTGTGACACTGTTTTCTGTCCTCAGTGCTCAGTGAAAAACTTGCACTTAAGAAGGAAAAACTATACAAGTGCCAAGAACTGCAGAAGTACAACTGGAAAAAAATACTGTCTTTGGCCTTGCAGCTTGTATCAATTATTGCTTTTAACAAAAGATACCAGCAATGCCTTTCAGGTAAGGCTTCTCCTTCCTTAAACATCAAGTACAAAGCTTCTGTTTGTCAAATCACACTGCAAATACAACAAATGTAGTCGAACTATGGTTTCTACAGAAGGGTTTGAGACTCACATTTTTATTTTCTTTAAATCTCTTAACAGTTTTTTGATTTCCTCACTGCAGCATATTCAGCAGCAAAGCAATCTTCACTTGCCAGTACTGCTGGGCTACAGCAAATCCAGGACACAGCACCAGCCAAGTGCTCCTCATGTGGCTGCTGTCAGAGAAGTCCTGGCTCTCCCCAGCCCAATACAAAGTAAGGTACAGACCCCAAAATGCTGAATTCTGCTGTTGGCATGGTAAGAGACACCATAAACCCGAACTCACCAAGAGCTGGAGGTGAGCCCAGAGGTGCAGACTGACCCTCTGCATCCTCACCCACCCAGCATCTCCCTCAGCAGCCAGAACATCCCAGCACCTCCCGCCCAGCTGCCCCAAGCGCTCCCCTCACCCAGCCCAGTCTGTAAAACACACAAACTGCCACGGTTCTACTGTTTCTATTTTGACACTTTGACACATTGGCCCCTTCTAGGTGTATGTCCCGCACCCCAGCCCAGGACAGAGTTCCATGTTTTAACAGACACTTCACCAAGCATGGTCATGGTGGCTTTTCACACGCTCAGAAGCTTGTTAAGCAGCCAGAGCCTTTCCTACTCCCTCTTTCCAGCCATGGATATGCTCTTCAAAGAGCTCTATTTACATGCCAAGCTACAAAGCAACATGGAAAAACTGCAGCTTTTATGATTCTACAGTGAGGTTTTTCACAACATGAAGCAGCTTCTTAGACTACTTTTTTTTTATTTCCAAACAAGATTTCACAGTTCAAAAAGAAAAAAAAAAAAAATCTCAGTCCACCCACAGGCTTTTGAGGAACACTAACAGAGGGGCTTCAAAAGAAGAGAGCTCTGCGACCTTAAGCATTGCATTCTGAATGAACATCCATGGCAAAACTGTATTTTTATCAGAAACAAGAGTCACCAAAAGCCACATATTCACCAGAGTTTAAGCTGCTTCTCCCACATTTAGGTCTGGCATGGCTTGCCTTATGCCATCTTCTGTTGTACCTTTCCAACTGCTCACTGTCTCCTCATTTACTTCTGAACCTCAGGTTTGAAATCAGCTGTGTCTGAAATTCCTTCTAGGACAAGCCACAAAGCTGCGTTTGGTCACTTCTGCAGCAACATTGCTACCAGTTACCCCTGGGGCTCCCCCAGCCCCAACACACAAGTATTTCTATGCGGAATCTTTCTCTAGTTCCCCAAGAAATCAAGTCCTAGATTTCCACCTCTTACTTAGCCTGTCAGCCACAGAGAGCAAGAACTGGTGCTTTATCAGCATCTTCTTTGTGCAGAGATGAAAAATACTGCCAGTAGTTCAGCAGAAACAATGAGTCTGGGTGAACAGCCCATGCAGATAAAGTCCTTTGTAAAACCAGGACTAACCAAACTAGCAAGACTAAAGATTCTCTTCGAAGCAAATGCCAAAGCAGCACCAGACTGGCACCATCAATGATGAGGTTCTGAGGAACAGAGAACTGAAAACATTAAACTCTCACTATCAGCAATTCTACCCCCTCTTCTCCACATCTCTCCCTGCATTCTACACAACATGAAGCAAAGGAAAATGGTTGGAAAGCTCCAGACAGAAGAACGTTACAGATGGCAAGAACTTCCAGAGGCCAGGAATTTAGTAGAAGCTACAGCCAGCTGCAGTCTGCTGACACAGATTTCTCCTTCCTCCCTACACTGGCAGGAAATAACCACAGCCCAGCTTGTACACCTTCCATGGAAGAGGTGGGCTGGTTAAATTCTTGGAAAACTGAACAATGACCTTGAGCAAACAGGAATACAGCAATGCAACCTCTCCAGAGACACTGCCAGGCCTTCCTCTCTTCCCATTCCAAAAGTTTTAAGGCCTCCCCTGCAAGTAGACAGAACTGCTCCATACTCCTTCCTTCCACCACCGCTGCTTCCTTTGGTCTCAAAAATGGTTACTACGTCTTTAAAAACCAGAGAAAACTCAACCAAGTTTGCAAACAGTCCTTTCTTCTCCATTCTTTCTAAAGATGCTAAAGTATCCTGCATGAATGGAGGAAATTATTTTAATTTTCTGTCTTTGCCCTAGAAGGCCAGGCTTCAAAAGTTTGCTAGAACACAAGTATTTTAATTTAAATAGCCCAGCTATTTTAATTAACTTACAGTTTCATAAACATTTTTTGGAACTGGAGATCTGAAATATGTCATATTCCCAACAATAATCCCCACTCTCGTCTTTCTTTGCTTTAACCACACTTAGCATTTCTGAGTTGTCACAACAAAGTACAATAAAACTTTTAAAAACTGTTAACAAACTAGACGACACAGATACAGAAAAAAATTAATGCCAATGCATCTAGGACCTCCCATGTTACAAATTTTCTCTTCTGCCATACCCTGTGCAGGAGCTGCTTGGAATGCTTGCTCTCTTCTTTCTGTAAATCACAAGGCACCATTTTCAGAGCCATGTAAATAAATAATAAGACATTTAGCCAGATAATGCATATTTCTAATTTGACACAAAATTCAAGTTTTGCACTACTCAGTGGCAGGCATGTGACTCTCCCTGGTTATCCCTTTCACGCTCTTACTTCCAAAAAGGATAGTGGGTTAATAATTACAAAATCCAGTGCAAAGCAAATACAGAACGAAAGAAAAAAAAAAAAAAAAAAAAAAAAAAAAAAAAAAAAAAAACCCAAACAAACCATGGACCATAACATTCATGAGTGTGCTCAGAGCCAGGAGCGCGCCCGGGGCCCGGAGGGACTCGACTGCCCCGCGGGGCCGGGGCGCGGAGAGCGCTGCACCGACCGCACCGGAGCGAACTTCGGGCCGAGCCCCGGCGGGAGCCGCCCCGCCCGCACCTGGCCGGGACCGCCTGGGGACACCGCGCAC
>WEKY01047698.1:162148-334648 GCA_013390045.1 Picathartes gymnocephalus
GGTGCGGCAGGGCCGCGGCCCCTCACGCAGCGCGAGACCTTGGCGGGTTTAATATCCCGCTGCCAAATCCAAAGCCGTGCAGAAAGAGCAGGTTCCTAAATGAGTTGAGGAATAGGGTTTCCATGTGAGCGGTTGAGCTTGTGGAATCCTCAGTGGCTGAGGAGAAATCAAGGCACCTTCATGGTGTGTTTGGGCAGGTTGGGCTGCACAAGTTGTGTGGTGGTCAATGATTTCCATCTTTCTCTTCTAGAGATCAAGACAAACGGTTTCAGTTATCAGCTCCCTGCAGTAATTCTTCCCAATCCCAGACATGTGGCTGTTCTAGAGCAGATGGGCACTCCAGTGGAGGTGGAGGGAGCTCCCAGAGCTGATGTTCATCGCGCTCCAGAGCAGCCCTGACGAGCAGAACCTTTAGGTATGAGGAGAGACAGTTGAGTCTGATGGGATTTTCTTTCTTCTTTGTATGTATGTTACATAGAACAGTTACAGAGCTTCATAATCCTTCAGCATTCCATGTGCTTCAACACTCAAATGGCCAATATAGTCACTTGAGTGCTTCTGAATTTCTGTCAGATTTTCTAGGTTAAGTGCCTTTTCGAACTCAGCTTCCAGCATACAAGTGCATGGCAGTTGTATTCGATATCACTTTTTTATACTTTTCAAAACTGATTTTATACAGGCTGTGAAGATGAAACACTGGGGAGCTCTATTCCAGAATAATCAGTGCACAACGTGCTGTGCTGAAGCAGCCCCTGAGGGAACTTCGGCCAAAGGCTGTAGGATCAGGAGATTTGTGGTGCTGAAGTGAAACAGTAACTTTCATTCAAAAGGGTGATTTCAGCATTGGAGTGGAAGTGAAAAGCACGTGTGCTTTAATAACTTTACATGCAGGGAGATGTCTACCTTGTTCCAATTAGACTTACATTTTGTGTACTCCTTTGCAAGCCTGTGGCTGAAGAGTCACCCTGGTTCTGAACAGTCAGGCTTTGCTCTGCCTTTGTAACAGACTTTTATCGTGTCATGTTTGAGGATTGAAAGGAGAAACAAATATGAGGAATCTCAGTTACTGCTTTCATGTCTCGAATCGAGAGATTTCAAAGCAGTGAATGAATTTAGCCAAATCTCCCATGTGACCTTAAAATATTAGTGTGGGCCTTGAAAAGCGGCAGAATATAATAGCTGGAAATCAAGGACTGGTCCAAGAACTTAATGTAAGAATGGTTTTATTTGAAATTGATTGCATCAAATAGGGACACAGCACAAATACAGCCTGGAGAAAGGCTGCTGCGGGGGATGGTGGGATGGGAAGGGGCAGCTGTGAAATGAGTGGCTGTGCAGTGCAGCTGGAAATGTAGTGAGGAGGGAAGAATATGCAAGAGATGGCACCCCAGGTAGTGAAGTCATTGCAGAGGTACAAGAAAGATGTTTTCAGCTGTGGTCTGAGTGAAATCTTGAATTTTTCTGTTGAGTTTTCCCTTGGGCTTATGATTTGCCAAGAGCAAAAACACAGAGGAAAGGGGATTGATGGATTAATTTAGAATACAGGGGATTGAAAGAGCTTTGGCACTGCAGTACAAGGATATACATTTAACAAGGAAAAGAACATCTGAGGCTTGGAAGAAAGTTAACATCTGTCTTTAGGCTTCATGGAATAAAAAGGAAGAAAATTGAATTTATAGCTCTAAGTATAGTCAATAAAAGATGGGGATTGAATTGTGCCAAAAGCAACATGGAATTAAGAGTTACCTTGGTGAAAGTTGAAGTAATTAACAATAATTATGCTCTTTCTTGGGACAAAATACTGGCATAGAAAGAATTATTTTTTAAAATATATAACTATGACGGAAGTAATGTGTGTTTCATACAGAATTATTTCATAGAAATAGCTAAGACTTCATCATGTGTGCTTGAATGTTACCTGCATCCCTTGTTGTTTGCAAAACAAGATTATATTATTTATGCTGGCAGTCATTTGTGTACCTAACTCTTTACCAAGTTTTACACAATGCTTGCTAGTATCTGTTTCAACCCTGAATGATTCTCTGACTTTAAGCTAGAGCAAAGGAGATAAAATAGTACTGGAGGAAAATTAGACACCAGGAGAGGAGGAATCACACCATAAAATGTTGCACAGCGCTCCTCAAGTCCCAGAGCAGGCTCTGCAGGGTAACATTTCAGAGATCTTTTAAGCAAAAGGGATGAGGATCAGCTTGAAAAGCAAGCAAAACTGGAACTAAGGAAATGGGAAATACTTTCAGGTTATGACTAATGCAATTATTAGAGCGGCTACTGCAGGCATTGTGGTGGATTTAGCTTCAAATAAGAACAGAAGTTATGCCATGTGTGATTGATTCCAGGTTGGGTTACAATTTAGAAGTGCAATTAGTGAGTCATCGGTTACTTTATATCAATTATTAAAAACAACAAAGGTCTAAGTTAAAAAAAAGAATGCATGTCTCAATATGTCCTGCTCTACTTGTTAATTTTCTGATTTCACTTTCTTGTTTGAGGTGTCTGAGCTTTGCAGAGCCGTGGTACAGAGTGTTCCTTAAACCAGCACATGAATTGCTCTCGAGTGAAACAGTGCTCACCTGCCAACCCCTGTGGTGTGGCCCTGTCACACCACCCCACACTTACCTGCTTTGGCCAGAGCCAGCCCAAGGGCAGTGTCTGTGGTGACTTGCAGGCCAGCTGCTTCCTGAACCATTTGTAAACACGAGCGCTTTAATCTTATTTTTATAGGTGCTGTTTAGGACAGAGGGCAGCGCAGTTCGGCAGCTGACAGCTCAGTTGTTGTGTAGACTGTGCTGCCCGCAGTGCTCTGGTTGTGTTCTCACCCCATCTGGCAACTGCTGAATGTGTAAAACTTTTCTTCTGGTGGCCATGACAAAACTCATAGCAGTAAACACAGCTTTGAGGGACAGTACCAGGCTCCACGGGAGAATTGATCTGACCCAACAGAGCATTCCTCATGAAATAAGAAGGCCTGGAAGCAAATGATATTACCAACCTTCAGTGGGCATTTAATTACAGTTTCTAATTAATGTGATGCCCTAAATGGTCATGTGAAGTTTCCTGATCTGTAACATGGTGTAACATGACATATCAACGTGGGATGTTGGTACTTCATCTGGCCTTCAACATTTTTGTTGTGTATGAAGGTGCGTGTGCATGGGAATGTGAAGGTTGTGCCCATGGGAATGGAGGACTGCAGCTGATTTGCAGGACATCTTTGCTGTGTGTGCTGTGAGAGAAAAGGGGCAGAAATAAGGTTCTAGGCTTCCGTTGTCCCTGAGCCTGTGGGGTTGGCAGTATTGTATCCAACAAGTTACATACTGCAATTTAAGGGTGTGAAGTTGCAGACTGAGCACTGGTCTGCAGCTCTGCTCTCTGGACAGGCCTGGCCTGTGTGAACAGACATCCAAAGCAGGACTGAACTTCACAGAGCTTCACAGTTTTCAGTCTTTATGCTTTGTAATACACATTTGAGATGTGATTCTGTGATCGCTGAGCCTTCCCAATGCTTGTGGTTGATGTGGTTTGCACTTCTGTGTTACTGGGCTTTAGACATGCTGAACCAATCTGGAAATCAGCTGTTCTTTCCATTTGTGGGTAGGACATGATATGTGTTTATCTCATATCAATATGAGATAAGTATTTTCACTTATATCAGTGGCAAGTAGATAAATATTTGGGGATATATGTACATCCTTTCTAGAAAAACAGAGATAGAGTTGTAAGGATTGTTGTTTCAAGGAAGAGTGTGATTGAACCAGATAAGGGATGACAGGACTTTGGTGCAGGTCCTTAGACAGATATTTTAGGGTGGGTTTTTTCCTTCTCCTTTGAAGTTTAAGATTGAAAACCTGCCATCGTTCCAAAGCAGAAACAACTTGGGTGGCCTTTTTATCACTAATAGGCAGAGCAACTAGGCAGGACTGACTCCACTGAAAAGAGGCTCTGTCATACAAGAGGTTTTCCAGGTCAAGATTAAAAACAAAACAGTTCTCATCACATGAGCCTTTGTATTGCACCCATATTTTCTAAATGCTATTGGCTTATCTTTAATGTTTATGCTGCTATCAAAAATAAACCCAGCTTCTCTCTCCCTGGGTGTTGTATTTAACATCAACAGTGAATAGGCTTTTTCATTCCTAAATGCTAATTTCCTTTCTGTTTTCAATCTGTTTCTGGTACAAAAAGTTTTTGTTTTCAGTGGGTTTCGTTTCTTCCCTCTTTGGTTTTTTAACTGCATGTTTTCTCCTTCCCATATCTGTTTCTGTCTTGGTAATCACTATTTTTTTGGTGGAAGCAGTAGCTGAGTGTCTGTCAATGACCCTGAAGCCTAGAACTCGAATCAGAGTTTGAGTGCAGCTGCCAGCACAGTCATAATAATCTGAAAAAAAAAAAAAAAGCTTTACCAAGATTAATTTTTCATCAACAGACAGTGGAAGACTCTTAGAAATAATTGTAATTGTCTCACTTTGAACTGTGGTCAGAAATATGGTCTAAAAATGTTGCTATAATGAGAATTTTTGTTATAATGAAGTAGTGTTATAACTTCATTAAAAATGTTGTGATACTAGAGCCAGAATTCAGTGGCATTTGGAAACTGCTCCCAAGTTGTACCCTTGGGATAAAACACTGACCTTGCTGAAGCTGGTGAGGGTGTTTCCTGAAGGCAGCAGCACCCGACCCAACACAGAACGTGGCTTGGAACAGCCTCATGTTGGTTCATCTCCAAGTGGCTGAAGCTCCAGAGCAAACAGAGAAGGTCCAGTACACTGAAGCCTGCATGTGACAAATAGGTGTTGAGCAGCACCAAGGACTCTTTGCAGTCTGCTTTGTCTCCTCTCTGATGGTGTGCTGTCCCCTCACACTGCACAAACTAGAAGTAGCCTTTCCATATTTGAGACTCTGTACTGTGTACCCATGAAGCTGCTGCTGAGCTAACTAGTTCTGCCACATAATGTGATACATGGAAAACAGATGTGCAACAGATCCAAGTCGTATTCCAGACTTTAGGCATCTACCTCAAAATTTCATCAACTTTGATGTCCCAAAATGTTATCTATATGTGGATATTTAGTAGCTGGAGATGTCAGTGAGCTGTGACTGGCAAATGAGTTGTGTGTCTGCTGCAACACTGAGAAAGATTTGGATGCCTGTGTCGTAGGAGGTATGGAGACTGCAATGCTTGTTGCTGTTCCCAAGAACAGAACACACGAAGGGGCTGCAATGCTCCATCAGGCAATATCTCTAACTTTATTAGAAACAGATTTCTTTTATAGTGCACATCGTGACAAACTATACATGATTGGCTAACAATCACACTCTATAACCTTATAGGCTAAATAGTGTAAATAATTCTCTAAACCAATCATGAGTAAAACACGTATTCATGTAGGTAGCAGGTGTTACGTGCTTATTTAATTGTTTAGAATTCTTTCTCTTATTGTTGTAGTTCAGAGTGTGAGAATGTTTATACTTACAACAGAGAGACAGGCTGCTGCACAGCTATAGCTAAGATCCTTCTCTTAGCTGTCTTCTTGCTTCCATAATGCTGACTATCAATTTTGAAGTGTATCAGATTTCTCTCAAAGGGAAAATTGAGCCCAGTCTGTAAAGATGTTGGACAGCCCAAATGTTTGGACTAATAGTTATCCTTGAGCATTTACAGTAAAGGATCTCCCAGGGTTTACTCATCCCAGTGCAAGTCCAAAATGGTCAGATTAGGCATTTGAACAGAAATGTACCTGTATTTTGGGGAGAGCATATTTTACATGTACTTTCCCCATTTCAGTGTAGCACACCTGTGAGTGTGGAAATGCCTCTTTATACAGAATGTTGTCTTGGCTTCCTACCTTAGATTGGAAGCTTCCCATCAAATCTTTGTTCTAAGTATGTTTGCATTAGAAGTGGGAGGTTGAGCACTGTTGGTGTATCTGGTATGCTGGTTGTTCTTTTTGTTTTAATTAACCTGCCAAATAATTTTACTGTGTGCATGTAGTGTTACACTATTGGGCTTTCCTGTTACAGATGCTGTGCAGCAGTTCTGCCTCATGCTCTGGTGTTCAGACTTTCTATCAGTTAACTCAAATAAATGTAAAAATTCTATTAGATGCAAGTGTTCACAGAGCTATAACTTTTTATTTATCCTGCTTGTTCTTTGATGACCTAAATTATTTCAGCTGTTCTAATTACTTATTTAAGGGCTATTGATCTCTCAGGGTTTTTTGTGGGAGGACTTAAGGAATAGTGTGTCTCACAAGTAGCATTATATTTGCCTGCAAATTAAGGGAAGCAGACAGACTGTAGTAACCAGGCAGGTGTCTTATTTTAGGCTAAGTTTTATGTGAAATATTTTTGTACTCATTTGAATGCTAAAGAGCTGGAGTTACTGCCATCCTGAGAGCACAGCTGTGTATCAGGCAGCAGTGTGTCCATAGTGGAAAGCCCCCTAGTCGTGTTCTGAAGGTATTCAGCAGTTGGGGCCCTTTGCTAGAAACCTGGAAGCTCAGGTAGAGGGACTTTTAGCCTTCTCTGTCACTGTGGTTTGCAGTGTGTAACACTAAAATCTCTACATTCTTCTGTGCTTTAGTTCATCCTGGCTATGAAATGAGGGATAGTGGGGATTTGCTGAGGGTTTAGAGAGCTTGCTTCATAATTTGTGTTTGAAGCCAGCATGGTGTATTTATTGTAGATATCATTTAGTGTAACATGGTTTTGTTATCTGCAAAATTAAAATATTTTTAAATTATGGGGAAATGTAAAATGTGAAAGCCAAAGGAAAAAAGAGATTCTGCCGTTTCCTTTTGGTTTTGCTGCATTGTGCATCTTGCAGTCAGTCCCAACCTGTGTTAGCACTCCTGCTGGATAACGATCTGCCCTCCTCCCAAGGGACAGCACAATGAAGGCAAAGCTGCTCCTCTCTTCTGTGCTCACTAATTGATCTCTGGCTTGGCCACTTCCAGCAAGGTCACAGAACTGGCAGCTACAAAAACAGTGTTCTGTGGAAAATTTAAAGGGGAAGAGTAGAAGTGCCTAGGATGGAATTATAATTTTTTTAAAATTCATAAACCATTTATTGGATCTTCTGTTTTGTTTCTGCAGAAGTCTGAAACCTGGAAAGGACTGACAGCAGAAGATTGTCCATTGTGACCTGCACCTGCAATTTGTGAGTGAGCCCTATCCTGCAAATTACTCTTTTCTCGCGTTGTAGTTCCACTTCCATTTTTATTAGAACAGAGCACGAGTATTCCTATTCAGATCCTGTAAAGGCAAAATGATTCCTAAACAAGTATAGTGTGATCTTCTCAAATTTTTTTCTTTGCAGAAGGTTTGTCGTGCTGGCCTTGAAAGGCATGCATGTGTTTGGTTTTTGTTTGCTTTTTGCAAAAGTGCTTGTAATCATTCATGCTGCTTTCTCTGAGCTGACTCTTGATTACTTCAGGTGCTTTACCATTAGAAAGGTGATGGAAATTTGGGGTTAAAAACTTTGACAAACAGCAAGCCCAGGCTGTCAGTGTGGCAGTGCCATGGTGTGTCACTCACTGAGCACTGTGCCAATCCCTGTCACTGTCACTGCAGGGCCCCTCTGGGGCTCTCAGTGCTGGGGCTGTGCAGGGCTGGGGCTGCTCCTACAGCCCAGACATTGCATGCCTGGGTTAAAGCTTGGTGCCATGCCCCATGGAGCAAACCCAGGGAGAACTGCAAATAAAAACGTGCATTAGCACAGCTGAAGTGCTTAATTACTTGAAACGCAGAAGACTGTACAGGGTTTGAATAAAGGAAATGGGCCAAACTGTGTGAAGGCAAGGCTGGAATACTGAGGGCAGAATGAAGCTGTGCTGTATTATTAGGGGATTCATGAATGGTGTGGCAGAGAGGGGAAAAGGGGCTTGGTTTACCTGGTGTGATCTAAAAATATATGGAATGTGCTATACAGAGTCATGGCTTTTGTAGCATCTTTAAAGGATAAAATATGCAGCTTCTCTGAAGTGGGGGAATGGCAGGGTCTCACAAATCAGGCATTCAGAAGCACCTTGTGTGGAATACTGTTCATTCACGTGATCCAAATCACACTGAGTAGCATACATTGTCTTTGTAGTTGCTCTCAATAAGCTGATAATTCAATTATCAGCTAAATACTGAAAGATTAGACACAATGTCTTTGGGAGAGGGGTGTAGAAGCAAGCTTAACTTGATTATTGCATCAAATCAATTTTCTCTTCATTGTGAGTTGAAGCAAATAGTTGGTGGTTCAGAACTCCTTATGCTCCTTTTGTTACAAAGAACTCTGCCAGTATTTGGTGTTTTAACTGTTGTGTGAGATATGATACCACAGAGAGGGAAGAGAAAAAAATTAAATTGTGTTAAATTGTCGTAAGCCCCCAAGCTGATGAATTGGTTTGATAGTATTTATTCCACTAGAACTCGAAGCGATTAATTGAATAAACGTTTGTTTGAATCTTTAATTTGTCTATAAATATGTATAGTAATTAATGAGGAGGCAAGAAATCATCTTGAGAGTCACCTTGAGCGGAGGATGAGCATTCCCGGTGCATTCCTGGGAAGCAGCGCTGTGGTGCCGGTACCCAACCTCTGCCACCGCGTGGCAGCTGCAGCTCAGTGCCGGGCCAGGGCTGGCTGCAGAGCTGCGCTGCTCCCGCTCCAGGGAAGGTCATTGTGCCTCAGGGAAAGACAAAAGCACAGATATTCCTCCTGCAAAATCACACCTGGAGTTTCAGAAGTTTTCCCTGCACAGTCCAAGTGTCAGCCTGTGTGTGCGGCTGTATCTGAAGTTGACAGTGTCTGTTTTCTGCATGAAACTTGCTTCAGGGAGCAGGGTTTAGTGTTTTGCCCAGTGCAAGGTACAGTCTAAGGTGGAAGTGGGGTGGAGGTGGAGAGATGTTCTTTGTTGATGTCTGGCTGTGGAAATGCATAAGGACAGACTAACCTGTAAAACTGTCTCAGAGGATTAATCTTTTATCCACTATCGCTTCTCTAAATAGTCTGTGTTTATTCATGTGTAATACACAACTGTGCATTGAAAGTGAAAAATAGTAAATAGAAAAAAAAAGCAAGTGGAAAGAACAGTATGGAAGTAAGGACTGAACATGGAGGTTTTGTATTCCTACATGATTTGTGTATGTGTACATTCGTTGTAGATCCACTATAAGTAGCAACGGCAGAACTTGGGATAATGGTTATCGTTGACTAATGATATAATGATTAAAGTTGACTTTTGTTTCCAAGGGACCTTACAGCCAGATTAAATGACTTTATAAGAGGCAATTAATATCTGTCCCTCACAAAAATGGTGAAGGTGTAAATATTGAATTAGAGTAGCAGAAACAGTCAGTCAACAGAATGGTAAAACTGCAGACTAGACAAATACCATACATTACAAAGCACTGACTGAATATGAAAGGCACGATCTGTATTTAAACACTTGACATTAAGTAAGCTGGGTTTTATAGGTTTAAAGTACCTATGGATGACATTATTCTTGAAGAGTATTTGGGCTAACTAACGGTACAGCAGGATCTAGGAGAAGTGTTTGCTCACCAGCAATGGAAATGTGCTCCTCTGAGGGGGCAGCAGGGGAATGCTGAGTTGGATGAGACAGCTCCTTGCCATGAGAATGGGCAGCAAAATGTCTGGGAATGACAGGCTTCCAGTACACTGGAGAGAGCCTAATGCAGAGCACAGTTGTGTCTTATCCTGGGGAGGAAGTGCCAGTGCACAGTTCAGCTTCCTTCCACCAGAATTCCTGCGTGCCCTCTGCTCCATACATAATTCAGATGCAATGCATAATTAAAGGACTATAAAGCCACACTTACTTTCATGTATTTAAATTACTTGATGAGCCATAGATGGGTTTTGCCCTGTCTGTGCTTTTGCTTTGCCTGTTTCTCTAGTTTGTTGAAATAATGGGGACCACGGCCCAGTGAGTCAGCAGCTCCTGAGAACCACTTCCAAAATACTCACCAGTGCCAACTGTCAGGATTAGTATTCTGTTAGAAAAAAGGATAACTATATAACAAAGTCTAATTAATTTGCAGTATCATATATTCGCTTGCTCTCTTAGCAGCATCTTTGTAAAGTACAGCCTTTTCAAAGTAAAAAACCCTAATTTTGAAGGGTACAGGTCTCACAGGAACAGCAGAAAAGCTCTGCCTTGAATGGCCTAGACTATCGTCCTTCCTAGGAATAGTGTCTGTGTGGCAGCTGAGCGTGTATAACATCTGTTTTCTCATACAGGTCTGCAATAAAGACTGGTTTACACGTGGAATTAAAAGAGAAAACATCAATCGTACATCTTGAACTTTCTCCCTGTTCCTTTCTGTTCTAGATTCCTTCTCTTTAGATCAGTAGTTTGTGACTGGATCACATGATGGTATTTCCAGTACTTCCTGTGCTATAATTGCTCTATGTGGAAAGCATTTCTGAGGTGCCCTGGGCCTTTGCATTTCAAACATTGGATATGTAACATTTTATATATTTAATCACCATCGAGAAGAGCGTTTGGATCCAAGATATTTAGAACAACTGTCCGTGCTATTGCAACCCACTCAGGGCCCTGAGGGAGACCTATGAACAGAGAGAAGGCTCAGATTTCTTTGAGTAACTCGGTATTGCCAAATACTTTGGTTTGCTACAGCGGCTGGGTTATGGGATGGAGAAGTATTGGGAAGATCTGTTTAGAGATTCAGGAAGGAGCTGCTGCATTCTGCTCTGAGCACCAGAACTGTGAAGAAAATATAACTTATGCTGAGTATGAGGTATAAATCAATATCTGAAACATTCTTCAAAAACAGAATTGAAGGCTGACATCCTTTTAAGCTCATGGCAGGAGGAACCTCTTTGCTTGAACAAGTTACAGTTCACAGCAATTTTAATACAGTATCTCCTGGCAAAAAGACTAAGTTGTAACATCTCCAAAACTTTTATAGATGAAACAGTGTCCTTCAAAATCCACACCACTCAGTTAAATCTTGCTAGCATGTGTTGTGATGGGGATACATAGTCTTTGATAGTCTGTATTAAGCCTTTTCCATTTTACCTTGATAACATTTAGTTCCTTCCACTTAGGGGATGTTTTCTCTTCTGTAATTTTCCATTTTTTTCACCTCCTGGAAACAAACAACCCAAAGCATTATTCTGTCACTTGGCACCTCTCAAGAGCTCCACTACTGTATGAATGTTCCTGCAAGCAGTTTAATCCAGGGCTGCTTCCAACACCAAGCCATCGGTCTGCTGTGGTACTGCTGTAGCCCTCACCCTGCCCAGTGCGAGGACTGCCCAGCTCCATGGTGTGGATCCTCAGCCCATCCTTGGGGTGTGTCAGACTCTCTGTCTCTGAGGTTAAGTACCTGTGCTTATCCCAGCCTGTAGTAATTGAGGCATTTTTCTGACAGGTCACTATGAACAGGATTGCACAGTACGAGGATCTCAAGCGAAGGGGCTCTCACTTTTTTCTTTTTCCTGTTTCACACTTTATGACACCTCCATCTGTTTGCTGTTCTGTGCTTGTATCATTGCTGTGAAAAAATAGTGCCATCACATCTTTTCTTCTCTCTAAAGTCAGAACAGATGACATAAAATTTCCCTCAAAGCTTGCATGATCCAGTGGTTTTGATTCACTGGACAGCTGTTATTCAGGACTTATTCCCTCTCTATATAGTTTTTCTCACCTTTGACAATCTCATGACCATCACAACCTGCTGGAATGTGGAAGGACAGAGCTCCCTAGGAACCCTTTCTGTATCCATGGGTTTGTACTGTCTTTCCCTGGGTCTCAGTTCTTCAGCAGCAGGGTCTGATCTTAATGATTCTGCTCTGATGGAGAATTTTGAGTGTTCTGTTTTCCAAAGAGAATCCTTAAAGAGTGTGATGTGGATTGTGGAATGTTTTGCTTTTCCTGTAGCAGTGCGTAATTGTTTTTGAATGCCTTTCCCTAAGCAACTGACTTTATTTGAAGCAGTTGCAATTGCTGAGTTCATATTGCTGCTCATGTCAAGGCAGCTGTTGGGGCAGTTCCTGTGTTTGCAGTGGCAGAGCAGAGGGGAGCACACTCATGTGGTGTGATGGTGCTGCTGAGGGGTTGGGGAGCAGCAGTAACCTCCTGACCCTGTGGAAATACAATCCCAACAGCAGCCCTGGTCAGATACTCCCCTGAGTGAGGCTGTGTGAGCATTCTCTGAAAAGTGAAATGGTCAGAGCAGACACAATAACAGCTCCATCAAATATTGATAAAATAGGATTATTAATTAGAATAGGGGTGTAGGATTAAAATGTCCCTTGAGTTGCATTCCCCATTTGATGTGAGAGTGCAGTTTTGTGGTCAGAGAATGGGAAGCTCAGGATAACTGGAGTCTTTTCTCATCTTTTCAATGTGTTTGCTTAATGTCCGTAGTGGTTCAGGGGATATATAAAACTATTGACCAGAACGGCTAGAATTCTGGTATGCTCCTATGGTGGCACTGCTGGGAGTGAACTTTACAAGGATCTCTCTGTTCGTGTATTTTGGTCTGATTTGTAGCTCATAAAAAAGAAAAAAACCCTCTGACCAAGCTGATAATTTGCAGTCCTGTTGTCCTGGAGTCTTGTCCTCCCTCAAAGAACTGCATGGCTTTGTGAGAGGGTGAAAACACTGGATCAATTCCGTGGAGCATTTGCCACTGGACCACTTGGCCCTCAGGTGCCATGGAGGATAATATTTTGCTTTTGACAGTGTGTGTAGTGCTGAACTAAATAGATATCAAAGCAAAGAGAATGAATTGAATTTTCCAGTTACACAGCCCTGATGTAAAAAGGAGCTTTCAATGTCTCCCACTTGAAAAAGACACCGCAGGTTAGCTATGAGATTTCCTTTTAGAACAAAGCCCTGATCTGCATCACTAATAACAGCCGAGGTCATTAAAATAGAAAGAATTTCCCTTTGAATTTCTTTTGAACAGTATGTGCATTCTCTGTCACTGGTGTTAGTTTTTCTCTTCCCACAGTTCTGGTCCATCAGGACAGTGTAGTAAGGATTTATTTTCCTCTTAATGTTCTTCCTGGTTCTAATATTCTACCTAGAAGAAGTGGTTTAGACCTGTTATAATTATACAAGTTCTGTAAATTCATTCTTCTATTCCTGTGCACAAATTGTGCATTCTTGGGTCCCTCAGAATGTGTCTGTGCAGCAGCAGTTTAACATCCCTATGTGCCCCAGGGCTCTTTTTGCTGATAAAACTCTCCAATCTGAAGCATCTTCTTTTTTTTTTTTTTTTTTTATTTTCTCTTTCCCTTCTGAGTGTTTCCCTGGTCTCTCTAGAGCCATTAGATGCTCTGACTATGCACTTCAGGAGATCAATATGCTTTTGGCATTCACAGGCATTATTATTCTGAGGCTGTACAGCTGGTATGTATTCATCCTATTAACATCTGCTCAAAATTCCCAACATCCCAGCACAGCTAACAGAGAGTGACCGTGTTGTCCTTGGCCAGGCTCTGTGCAGTGGATGTTGACACCTGGTTTATTGTTGGACAGATTCTACTTCCCTTTTTACTTTGTTTTAACCTCATTTCATCCCTGGAAGGTCCATTTCAGCTGGAGCTGGATGAATGAACTGGGAAGCATTTTGTCCACTGCATCTTGGAGAACATTACTCATTCCTCAACATTTGGCACATTCGTGATCTGCATCCATTTTAGTTCCTGCCACCTACTGTGGTGACAATGTCCAGTTTTCCCAGAGGCCTCGTTACTGAGCAGACTGTGCGTGAAGTCTGTGAGGGAAAGCAGAGATTGCAGCTAGAAGGAAAATGAGGCAGAGCTTGCTGATTTTATGCAGAATTCAGAGGTGTAATTTCCATGTCAGAGGTAGATGCCAGGCAGGACTTTGAGGCTCCACTCATCTTCAGAGCTCACAACTCACACAGTGCAGCTGCATGTGTTTGTTTTCCAGTTCCAAAATACCCCGTTCTCCCACTCCCCTGTTTGGCCTTCCCAGAATACAAATTCCAGCATGAGGAGGTTCCTTGAGCCGGGCTGTGCTGCAGGGCAGGCTCCCTCCCTCTGGCTCTGAGTGTCAGTCCCTTTGGTTTTCCCCCGAAGCCCAGTCTGGCTCCAGGGCTCTGGCAACGCGGAGCTCTGAAGCAAACTCTGCTGATCCAACCTTTGCGGCTGCTTTGGGGCTGGGAGCACAGACGTGTCCTCCAGCAGTGCCAGAGCCACCCTGAGCCCCGCTGGAAAGTGGCTGTTTACAAACGTGTTGGATCATTTGTGGCAAAAGCAGCAGCAAAAAGGCCTCTCAATAGTCAACATGCCTTCAAAACACCCTCAGATCTTGGCAATGTATTGGGCACATCCTCCCTGCTATAACATTTTACTGCAGAAAATCTTGCCTGAGACCCTTTTTACACCATTGTGGCTGCCTCCAGTTAGATGATCGACATTCTCATCTTCCTATCTGCCAGAGAGGCCCCTTCGAAGGGATTCACCTCCGCCAGGCAGCTGTAAGCAGGGGATGAGGATCAAAGGGCATGAAGTTGACCTGCAGCAATCCAGTGGGGGTCTCACGTAGATCAAAGGGGACATCCATGGTCAGAGCCTGACTTCTGTGACTTCCTCGAGAGATAATTTGGCAGGAGTGTGGCCCTGTCTTTACCACAGCCTCATCTGTGTGTGTTTGAATGGTTTATCTGTTGGAGAGGAAGGCACTGATGCTGTGCACATGCTGGATATCTTTGTTATGGTCCTTACAATTTGCTTTTTTTTGGGATGAGGCATGTCATGAAGATCTCTGAACAAGTAGCAGATGCTGCAAACATAGGTGATTTCAGACCTTAGGCAAACATGTTCATTCTGCCCTTGTCCTCTGGACTGCCTCCCTCTTCTTCCTCAGCACTGCAATTTTATCTGAAATTGATGATCATGCTCCAGGAAAGTGAGGCTGTGCCAGAACTCTGCACACCTGTGCCAGTGCCCAGACAACAACCCTCCTGCTCTGCCTTGTCAGCCCACTTTTGCCATTGCCCAGAACTGACCAGTGTCACAGGCTTAGGACTCTAGTGTTTATCAGGCAGCATGATTTGCTTGCCAGCAGTTCTGATCGGCAATGACAGGAAACTAAATTTATTGTGTCTAAAAAATGCAATTACAATGTCTCAAGACTGGAAATTTTATGTGATTTTGCCAGGTTTTAATAGCAACTTTAGAGTTTTGACTCACAGCCCAAACTCTGCCTTGGCTGCTCCACTGTGGGGATGTTGCAATAGGTCTTGCAGTGTCCAGGGTGCTGCTGGTACAGTCCTGCAGCAGGTCAGGATGTGTCCAGTTGCTCTGGTTCCCCAGTGCTGCTGTAACTTTCATTTATATCCAGCTCTCCTGGTTTCACACGGAGGCTTTGGTGACTTTGGCAGTGCAGAAGGGACATCTAGTGGGCTGATGGGAGAGTGGGGACAGTGCCTGTTCAGGGCAGCAGAAGAGAGCCAATTTCCAGTTAGAGGTTGGACTCTGGGGAACCCTTGCGTGTTACACACCAAACTGTATTTGAACTTCTCAGTGTACAGAATTGGCCTGTGAGTCTAGAGGCTTGAAATTCCAAAACTTGAAGTTTTTAAAAATATTCCTGGCACTTTTCAGCAGTGACAGAAAACAGGAGAGTGTATGGAAGCAGTCAGGTTTGGCACAATTTTTGAGTGGAACTGGAAGGTTTTTTCTTTACTAACTCAACTTCCCAAGTCTGCAGCCACTGTTAGTATGGACTCCTTTGTGTAATGTTGTGCCTAATGACCCTTAGAGGACAAAGTTAGGGGAAAAATCATTACTTTGATACTGACGGCTTCCATTGTTCCATTCCGTAAAATATATTTGCGCCCAGTGGTTCCAGGATGGTGAGGAGGGAAAGTGAGGCTCTGTCCTCTGAGGCAGCTACAGTGTGCATGTGACGGGAGATAGGAATGGCTTTATTCGTACCACTGATATTTGCTGGCCTGTCACAGGTCTCCAGTACCCAATCTGCAGTATTAGGATTATTTTAAGCCCTGTGTAAGGAAAGATTGTGAAACTCATGCAAGTGTACATTGTTCTTTGAATGAGAAGCAGGCTTTTGCTGAGGTACTTTGGTGCATGGTTCTCTCTGAACTTTTTGTTAAATCTTTCTATAAATCAGAAAGATTTATAGGATTGTTTGGTGACAAAGGTACAGAAAAGTATAGAATAAGTGGGCAAGATGATCTTCTGAGTACCCCAGACCTACTTTCTCCTTTTTCCCCTAATCCAGCTTGCCCACTGCTGCCCCATTTCCATGGCATGCATTTCCGGCTTGCAAAGGTTCCTGCTCTGGGCTGAGAATAGAAGCCTTGCTGTTATGCTGTCCTTAAATCTCTCATAATGAGTGTTACAGCCAGGAAAGCAGCTGTGTCCTTTGGCTCTAGTTGTAATACTATGTTAAAGAGCAGATTATGGTGACGCTGCATGGCAGCGATGCGGAGGTAGCACAAACCGTGACCAGTTTGGGGAAGGCTTTAGCAAGGATGACTAAGGACTTGGAGTTTATGCTTTAGATAACAAATCCACCCAATTGTGCTCCTTTGGAAATGTAGTCAAGCCTAACAAATCAGGGCCTTAACAGAGTTGCATTAGGGTCCTTTAATTGGACTAAGCTGATTAATACCCCCATTGGCTTTTGCATGCCCAGGGGTCCAGCACAGGAATGGTTTCCTGTTTATGCTGGCAAAATCTCATAAAATAGCAGCCATGAACATTGATAAAATTAAATTCTAGTATCCTTACAGGTAGAAAATGTATTAAGATATTTTGATTATTATAAGGAAGTTGTATGTTTTCCTCTTCCCTCAATGTGGCTTGTGTTCCACAAGTTATGGCTCTGTCCAGGGTTTGGGGTATCATAGGCCACACAGCACAGCAGGAGCAGCAGGGCTGCACCAGACCTCAACTTCTGTGGGACGACCTCAGTTTTCTGTGTGTGGGTGTTTGTCACACTGATTCTGTTTCATGAAAGCTGAGCAAGTCCTTCAGGTAGCCTAGGAGCCATAAATTACCGTGGATAGGTGTGTTTTCCAGGTGTTGTGAAGTGTTGCACTACTTGACTTACAGCAGTGCCTGGCTAAGAATGGTGCTTTGTTGCCATGTTAATTGTGCAATGATTCACACGTGTTTGCTGTGATTTGGAAAAGGTGGATTGCTGGGAGCATAATTCACATAGGTGAGGCAAGAATATTCTGAGCAGAAAGATTCTGCCCACATCACTGTTTGGTTACGTCCCCTGACAGCAAAACCAGAGTCTAAGGAGAGAGAAATGAGTTCCAGATGGTGTGGTAACTGACAAGAAACTAATACTGAGGCTGATCTTGAGAAAACAGACTGAGGACACCAGAGATGAAAGAGGGGGCAGGGTGGTCCAGATAAGGTTGATAACACATGATATATCATCTTTGGAGCATTCCAAGGCAGGACAGTGAGATGAACCATTTGTTCCTGAACTGTAGAGTCTGGGTGGTGGAAAGGCTCTTGCTGTGGCTGTTCTGCTTCTGCATGGAAGGTAAAACCCCTGCAGTAACTATCCCATTTCCATGCACAAATCCCACCAGCCTCTGCTGCCCTGCAGGGATGCTGGAATAACACAGATTACCCACTGTAGGATTGCTCCTATTTTCTTCATGTGCAGCCTAGGTCTGTCTGCACCAATTCCTTGCTATCTTGCATATTTCTTGTTTAAACCAGGAATTTGTCTGGCATCTTACCTGTGTTCTAATTTTAGTTGTTAGTGAAGGGTGAGGCAATGTACTTAATTCTCATTATAGTTAGTTTAATCCAATTGTGATGTGGATTTAGAGGGACTTAGTAGGTCTCGGCTGAGTGTGGGCTGTCCTTTTCTGGTTACTGTCATTAAACAATGCACACTGATAACTTTTTCCACTTCTAAAACTGAACCCCTGTATCTAAAGGTGGTATGATTTGATGCCTGTGTTTGGCAGATACCTCTGTTGATCTCTGTAACTGTTCCTCAATTGGGCAGAGGGTTCCTGTACATTTTGTGAGTTCACCTGTCCTGTGGGATCACCCACCCCATGATGAGACAGCAGTAAAGACTAATGTGGACTAAGTCTGCTTTTGGGGGTTGACAGAGTGCTTTTGTCTTATTTCTCTTTGGACAAAGCAGCCTCTCTCAGAAAACTGTGTTCGATCCTCCTATGGAGCTTGTAAATATGAGCCGATACAGAACCCTGCATCCTCCAAACAGCCTCGGTCCCGAACCAGTTCCGAGCGCTGTCGCGGCTATGGGGGACACACCAGGTGTGTTTTCAGCATTCCGGAGGGGCAGAGAGAGCCCCCCGGCCCCGTTCCCTGGAGCCCCGAGGCGCGGTGCAGCGGGCGCAGTCCGCTCCGCGCGATCCAGGCAGGCTTTGCCGGCGCTCCCGGCGCGGGCTGCGGGGCTCTGTCCGCGGGCTCAGTGCTGCTGCGGCCCGGCCGAGCACGGGGCGAGCGGCCCGCGTGGGGAGAGCCCGCCCCGCACCGTGATGTGGCCACAGGAGGGGCTTGCTGGGCTCCAGCTCCTGTCTCTCCCCGGAGGGGTTTAGAACGGCCACTCTTACACTTGTCATGGAATTAAAGAAAACTACCTCCAGGCCGTACAATGCTGCTCTGCTGCTGCCACTTTTCCTCTTGTTTTGGGGTAAGTTTTTGTCCTCTGTGCCTGATTCTTACCCAGCTACTATGCAGTAACTTTGGATCAAATCTATGACCTGCCCTTATATTGAACAAACTGGCATCTTACAGTTAGATTTGTAGCCTGAAAACTTTTGTCTGGAAGATAAGCAGGTATTTCATTCGAGACATATTTTTCTTTCTATTTATTTCTTGTCTCTTTTCATCTTTCTTCCTGTGCACATATATGTATGCATTTATTCACAAGAACTAAAAGTAATTAAGTGTTCATGTAATTAAGTATTCAGCTATTATAGCAACCATTTTCTCCATTGAAAAGGTCTGAATATTTTGGTTGTACCCATACAGAAGAGAAACACAGACCTTTATTTCCGTCCTATATACTCTAGAAGTACATCTGGGCACAGGGGAATGTGGTGCCAGATACATCTGGTATAAAATGTGGAGGGAGATCACAGGACAGGAGTGTTTCCACTTGGAAATTTTGAACGAAGCAGATCCACCCTCAAAGTGCAAGAAGCAATGAGGTAACAAAAGAGTCTATGACATTGGTGGGGAGAGTTGTTTTGTCTTGTGGTTTTTTCCACACTATAAACTAATTTTATAGCTAAAGAATCTACTTGAGTACACTGGGATTCTCCAAGTTCCCAAGACCATGTCTTTTCATTGACACCCTTGTATACAATATCTTTTGTTCCCTGAAAAATAGGTATCCCTGTTTCTTCTGGAATAGGTGCCTAGAGCTCCGCTGGGCCTAGACATCTGTTTTAGTCATCTAGGGATTATAAGGTCATGTCAGGAACACGTCCAGCCTTTTACTGGAAAGTATGATTGGGATTGAACTGCTCTCGTTATCCTGTCCTCAGCACTGCCAGGCCAGTTACCTGTAGGTACAAGTCAGGTGTGGTTTCTACTGATCAAGTACAGGGATGATCCACAACATGAAGAAATGGATGTAAAATATGGAGAACATTGAGAAAATACAGTCAGAGCCTTTTCTCTGCTTGTGTCCGCTGAACACAGCACTTGCCATTTTCTTGCATTAGTAGATGATGTTTATGTAATTTTTGAGATTTGGAGAAAGTTTTCAGCTTTTCCTCTGATTCCCCAACAGTGTCCTTTTTTCCTTTTGAAGCCTCCCAAGATTTCCTTTGCTCTGACCACCTCAGACCATGAATGTGAAAGTCAAAATACGTTGTGATTTTTGTAGCTTTTTTTCCTTTCTCTTCCTTGTACCAGCTTCTTTGTCTAGTGTGTTTGCTGCAAGTGCCTGGAATTCCTCTGGCCACGGGGAAGCAGCAGGACTGTCTTTTGTATCTAGTAACCATAGCTACTGGTTTGGAGTGTGAAGTAATTACGGTGGCTTTGTGTTGGGCAGAGGCGAGGCCGGTTGCATGGATGGATCACCCGTGTGTGGCTGCCAGGCTGGGCCGTGGCTCAGAGAGTTTGTGCTCTTTGCCCACTGCACTCGTGGCTTTTCACTCCTGGAGAAAGCTCTTCTCTGGAGCACTGATTTGCTGAGAATGTGGCATTCTTTTGAGTGCAGGTGGAGGACTCTTCTTGCTGCAGCCAGCAGAGCTCGAAGGAAGTGCTGATTTTCATAGGCTTTCCACCTACTCCTATTTTGCAAGGGGAATTCTGCCAGATTTTAACTGGAGTGAATGGTGCTATTTAGATAACACTTGTAGGTTGTTAAGGGCATAAAGAAATGCCCTTATGAACCATATCACTACTTCTTTTATTTCTAATTGACTGAGTCTAAATGTCATTGAAGCAGAGAGTTCCTAAGCTACTTGTTCAAAATTTTTGTGGAAATTCTGAGTATGCAGTTGGCCTGGTGCAATCTGTACCCATCAGAGCATGCTGCAGGCAGATCCTCACTGTCTCCAGTTGTTTAAAAGAAGCCCTGGAGGGGCAGCGGTGCAGGCTCCGCCTATGACTCCCCTTTTACTGCTGCTGCATGTATAATGGGAACACAATAGCTCCCAGCTAATTCCTTGTCTTTAAAGGAGATTCTGGAGGGCAGAAGAGTGTCTTCTCATTTCTGCTCCCACAGCTCCAGCCATGAGCAGGCACAGGAATTCACGTACTTTCAGCCTGGAAGATGCTTTGAACGCCTGCTGAGGGAGAGCATGTGCAAGACAAACCTTTTTTGCTATCAGCTCTCATGCCAGCTCTTGAGATTAACTCGGACATAGGGACAGTTTAAGGCTTACTTCAAAACCGGGGAACAAACAAAAGCAATCTTTCCAGCTGTTTTGGTCATTGTCAGTATATTTAAATAAGAATTGGATATTAAAGCCTGTGACTCACTCTGGTGAACTGAATACACAGGAAAGTCCCTGTCCTTGTGTTTGATCTGTGGAAATGACTGAGAGATCAGAGAATGTGTGAAACATGAAGGTCAGCTTGGAGGAGTGTTTATTAAGGGAAAATACTGGGGTGTCCTGAGCACAGAAGATCAAATAGTTACTGTGACAATATATTCAATGCTGTCATAAACCAGGGTTTCACAGGTCCTGTCTTCCTCCCAGTTTTGGAAGCATGATAATAGGAGTTACACCTTCAAATCTGCAGTAAAACAGTGAGCAGATAATGAATACAAGCTAACTGGCTTATTGTTCTGTGGTAAGAATGAGTTCAGTTCCCTGAAGTGGTATTTCTGAATAATGCTGTTAATGCCTTGGGCCGTGGTGTTGGCACTGCTGGGCCCCGTGCATTGGTGCCCACTGTTTGGCACCTTTTAGCAATTCACTGGGCAAGCTGGGGGGCAGAGAGCCAGGAATCACCATCCTACTTCTTTGAGGGGGTAAATAGTCTGCATATTTCACACTTCTTGTGCCTGAATGAATGAAAGTCTAGGTTGAGGCCTTCATAAATTCTATATAAATATTTTACACCAGTAGACTGTGTACATATATCTGGCTTGAAAAACTCTGTCACACCAAAAACACTGTGTACAAATGTTTGGAATTTGTTGGTCTCCAGCGGCAAAGAGAAACAATGTCAGAAGCAGTCTGGGAAATGATGGACACACAATATCTGAGTAAAACTGTAAGCTGGCCTGTGTGCAGGGACCTCAGGAGATGTCTCAAAGTTGGTATCCAAGGTGGTATTTGGCTGAGACATTGGGCTGGTGTGTTTAACCTACCAAAACTGTACAAGAGACATCAAAGCCATGAATAGTAAGGCTCTTTTTAAAACTGACTTTTTCAAAAGACACTCTTGGCATTGCTGGGATCCCTGGCATTTTGTCAGGCCATTTATTCAGTATTGTCTTAGAAGTCCTGCCTGCTGATTGCCAACACTGCTTTTGGATTAGCTAATCTTTATTTTTAGGGTTTGGGTTTTTTTGATCATAGTGCCATGCCCTGCTTCACATAAATTATCAGATCTGATAAGCTGATAACCTGAGACAGTAACAATAATGTTTAGCTTCAACCAGCAGATATATCTCAGAATCCTTTCTCCCTTTTAAAAAATGGGGAGGAAGAACTTGACTCTGGGCCTCAGAGCCACCAAGTTACTCCAGCAGAGCTGGGTGGTGGGAAGCTGCTACAGTCCAGGGGCTTAGTAATTGTGATCAAACATTGGTGTTTTGGAGGGTTTCCCATTCCCACATCCCTTTTTCTGAGGCTAAATAGAAAAGCCTGCTGGTAAAGCAGCTGTCACAAGTGCTATTGCTGTGTTAAACAGGACAGGGAATACAGTTTTTGGAATATTTTGGGCTAGGTGAAATATCACTGCCAATTATTAGCATGTCATGAGCTCGTCAGCAGGTTCAGTTTCAGGCTGTGTTTTCTGGTGCTGATGTTACTCAGAGCAGGTGCTTAGCTCGGGTCTGGATAGAAAGATTTTAATCTCTATGTGTCAAGAAAGAAATGGGGCTTATAAAGCCCTAGGGATGTGTGAAGCCACCTGAAGAGGCCTTGTACCCTCCCTGGACAGGTACATGGAAGGTGCTTCCTGAAGAAGGATTTGGTTTTATCCTGCCATTCCCTTCCATAGCTGTCCTTCCAAAGTGAACAGGGGTGGGGAAGAGAGAGGGCGAGTATGAAAACCCCTTTTCAAGCCTGTCTGTTTCCCTTTCTGGTTGTGTGGATCCTGGGAAGAGGCCAAAGTGTGTCCCCTTTCCACTAATCCGTTACATTGACCAGGATAGGGAAAGATCAGCAGAGGTCAGCAGGGATTTACTAATATAAGCACATGCCTTCTTGTTGTCATGGAGACCTAACTCTCCATTCCTTTATTCAGAGTTTATTTAGTACTTGTGTTGCTCTGAATCCTTTCTGGTGGAAGGGTTCCCTTTCTACCCTTGGCCTCATGATCTTTCTCCAGTGGGAGGTGTGCTGGGATGAGTAGCAGGAGCACAGGCTGGCTGGTGAGAATTGCCCCAGGCTGGGGTTTGAGCAGTTGTGGTTTGTGAGCTTGGAGATCCCTCAAGCTCTGTTATTGTTGTGGTGCAGCTGGGACCTGTGATGCTCTGGGAAGCCTGCTGTTCTCACCTCTTGGTTGTAAATTGGGGGTTTTTTCAGTTGTTGTTGTGAGTAGAGCAGGTAAAAAACATCTGAAGGAAGCTTCTTTCCACTTGAGGTGGATCTGGCTTGTCCAAGCTCACATTCAGTTTTCGCTAGGGCAGGAAATAATGTTATGGCAGCCTGACTCTTCTGGGAGCTGTGTCTGTGGTTATGAGCATTTTGCACAGGTTGTGCACAGGTGATGGTACATTTTCATTTTTCACCCAGTGCAGGGCATGTGCATGAACAGGTATTCAGGGATGGGGATTTCCAGTAGGTACCACTGCCTCTGCTTGGATTTTTTTTCTGTCCTTCAGTACAAAGGAAACTGAGCTGATAACCCCAATGCTCCCTCTTCCCTGCTGGAATTTTAGGAGATCATTAAGACACCTTTAAGGTAGTTATCAGTGCAGCACTGAGAGCTTCCACAAGGTCAGGTGTGTCTGCAGATTGGCAACATCCATCTTCTATCAGAGTTACCCAAGACTTTGAGAAAACAAACTTGTGAAAAGCAAACCCCCAAAATAGAAGCCAGTGAGTAATGCTAAAGCAGCATCTCCAGTCACAGAACTGCCTAACTTCTCATTAATTTCTGATTTTTTGTGGTTAGAAAACTCACTGTTGCAACTTTGACGAGCACGTAGTTCAGGTATAAATTATACGATTATTAAAGTCAATTATTAAAACAGAGCCTGGTAATTCAGCTTGTTTACCTTAAAGAGTTACAAAAGGTCACAAACCTCATCGTTTGGGGAAAATCTTTGTCAGCTACCTTTAAAGTGTAAAACCAGCCCTGTCCTGACACAGCTCAATGAATGCTTTATATGGGACTCTGGTAGCCTTTGAAGTTCCTCCTAATCCACGCCTGAATGCCTGGAACTGTTCTTCAAAGGACCTGTGGTCTCCTCCTGTTACAATTCAGCATAGGCTTGCAGGATGGTATGACTGTAATACACTTCTAATGCTTTTTTCCCTTACAAACATTACTAATTCATATTTGTCTTGTGAAATGTAAAGGAAAACTTCTGAATGTCATTGTTAATCCAGCAACAACTACTTCAGTGAAAAACTATAAACTCTTGTCATTCAGTGATTTCCTTGACCTGATTTTCACTGTGTTCATGAAGCAGCATAGTCTGAACTACATGTTTTCATGGTTCTTATATTGTGCAGCAGTAAAAGCTAATTTATTCATTTTTCTTATTAGCGTTTGGTGCATATTCTTGTGCTATTCACATTCATATAATAATCTATTCCAAAACTGAGAGCAATAACTCTATGTCCTAGGACTGATGGTTGAAAAGGACAAAATTAGAACTAAAAACATCAGATGTGCTCTTTGTCAAGCCAGAAGTTCAGCACTGCCATGGAAGGTGTATTAGGGTTAGAATACATTCACACAGGGGCATGTTTTGTCCTTGGGAAATATTCCGTATTAGTACAGGCGTGCTCTATACAGGGGAGTGTGTGATACCATCTGGGGTTGGTGCTGTTAGTATGCCTGAAGCCTCCACTGAGTCAGTCAAACACGTGGGGGATTTTCTGCCAGCTGTAGTTCACAGAATAATTTGCAGTTATTTAAATAAGTTTCACTTCTTGTGATCTACACTGCAGTGTCCTCAGCCTGTTCCATGTCTGCCCTGTGAGCTGTGCTGTGTTACTTCAGGATATCTGTTAGAGAAAAGGAACATTTTCCTCCAAAATGCGGTCCTGCTGAAGTACATTTATTAACCAGTGCTATTGTTCATGGTCACAGTGAGTTTTAAGTAGATCAGAGTTCTTCTTGCTGTTCCTTCACTGCTGGCTTTGGTAGCAAAGAAGGCCTTTGCACTTACCAGTGAAGCTTTGTGTTGTCTGTAGTTGAGCTGTATGATGGACCAAACAAGAGAAGGTACCAAAAGGTATGTCTGTTGTGAAAGAACTTTGGGAAAGGCAGGAAATAGCAAAGGGCTTTGATGTTTAGCTTTATTTGCAAAAAGCATTTTGCCTGTGTTGTTCTCATGGAAGCAGAAAGCCATGCATGAGCCTTGGCAGTGACTCAGCCTGGCTATGCCAGCAGTGCCTGGGGATTCTGTGGAAATGGGAATTTCTTTGCCGATGGAGTGTGCTGCAGCTCCTTCCCAACATGCACCGGACTCTTTTATCCCAAACTGTGCTTCTGGCCTGTGGAAAGTGCAGGCTGGGGCCGGTTACTCATTAAGCCTACATATCTCCTGCCTAGTAAAGCTCTTTTGCGAATAGTTTCCTGGGCTTCCACTCTAATTGCCACAGAGATTCCAGGCAGATTCCGTCATCCTTGTTTTCTGCCTGACTGGGAATCTGAGAATAAAAGGGTTGATGGCAGAATAATGGGATTGCTGGACAGTGCAGGGCTCAGCAGCTCTCCCCAGCATCACATGAGAGGGGAAGGGAGGGGTGGGCCATGGAGATGATGCTAGGAAGAGAAAGAGCTGCCTAAATCCCTGAGCAGCCTCCCTCCCCCAGCAGCACGGACTCTTAAAAGAAGACTTAGAAACACTACAGTCTTTGGTGGGAGGAATTTGGGCGAGGTCAGGGCAGGGGCAGGCTTTTGTAAACCAAAGTCTCCTATAAATCCCTTTCAGTCTGTGCCTCCACCTTCAGGTACAAAGAGACTGAGGAGCTGATGGGGTAGATTTGATGGGAGCACCACTGACACGGATTAACTACCGGGGGTGGATGAGGTGCACCAGAGCAAGGCAAACGTGACCAAAACTGGGCCGGGATAATGCTGGCACCAGTGAGAGAATGTGGAGGTCAGCTGGGGAGTGATGCTGAGGTGTGTGATCATGGCAAGTCCTTAGCATGGGGCATGGCAGGGTAAAGCAACATTCCTCATGGAGCAGGGAGGGCTGAGGGAGCTGTGGGGATTTGGGAACCTGCCCTCTCTCCACCTGCAACTTTGTGGGGTTTATAGAGACTGAGCCTGTCACTCCCTGGGCCACAGATGCATAGAGATGGCAGCAGAAAGGGTGAAGAGCTGCTTGCCCAAAGGCTTTGAGTAATGACTTGACTTCCAACACCAGGGAGGTCTGGATTGTCTCACAAGTAGCAATTTCTCAGATACCATTTGCTCCTTCATGAGCTTTATCTCTGCTTTGAGACCATTTTTCATAGACATTTTTCAAACATCTGCTATACAGTTGTTTGCAGATTTACTTCCAAGTTTGGGTGTTTCATAACACTTATGCAGGAATCAGGCTGGGATATCTCTACCAGACAGTTTCTCTCTTATTTATCCTAGAACTGAGCAGAATGAAAAGCTCTGATCTCAGAAGGCTACAGTGGGATGAGGTGCTAATGACTGCTGCCTTTGTAGAAAGCGAAGTTCTCTGTTTGCACTGCCTTTGTCCCTTTATTCTATTTTTGGTTGGTTTATGTCTTTTGGAAAGTGCTTAATTGTGGCATCGAATCCAGGGCATATATCCTAATTCTAACATAAAGGCCACTATCTCCTGTGTCCTGGGCTGTCCTGCCCTTTTGCCAATCTGCCCCTTGTTTCAAAAAGTAAACTTAAAATTTCTTTTGGAAAAGAAATGAGGATTCCTCCTATTATTCCATTCTGCTCCATTTTGAAATATCTACGTTGAACACTTTTTGTTGTTTTGGTTTTTATTGGGGGTTATTTTTGTTGTTTTTTTAATATCGTGTATCCTACATAATCTCATTTATATTAACTAAATTTGCAGTTCAGTGGGCACGTCCCATCACATTTCCGGATGGTGGAGTTGCTTAATGGGGCAAGAGCCTTTTAAACACTGCCTTTGTGGGGACAGCAAGGCATTGTAGCTCAGTGCGAATTAACTGATCACATCCAAATGCTCCCAGTTTAGGGGAATCTGGTCTCAGCTTTAGTTCCTGGTATCTGGTTTTTAGACTGGTGTTTTGGCTCAGCAGGTACTGATCCAAAATGCCATCAGCACGGTGATCTCAGCAGTCTCTGTTCTTCCTTGCTAAAAATGTCCTGCTGTGTAGATTTACATGTCTAATATGGGGAGAAGCTGAGGGTCAGTGGTTATCAACCTGAGCTGCCTGGTGTAATCAGAGACTCTGTGAAATGTGCCCGTTTGGAGTTTGCTTTGGGTTATTTATGGGAGCATCTTTAAATCACTTCTGGATTAGCTGAGAAAAAATTATATTCCCAGAAGGAGGAGCTGGGACATACAGGGCCACAGTTCAATACCTGAACTCATCCTGCCTCTCTGGATTTCCAGGCACAAATGCTGTGCCCTGCCAGTGAAAGGGGTCATGGAATTTTACACTAAGTTAATCTTGTGAATGGATTTAAGGTGATATGTGTCACTGCTCTCAAAGTGACTCATGGATGAATAAGCACAAATGAAATAGTTCGTTTGTGAGTGTCTCCTAAAAAAGCAGGTACCTGATTACCCATATTGGGAAGAGATTCCTGATTGCCACCAAATGAAGGGCTGTTGTCTTCTTTATAGTAAATGTTTGATTCTCCAGTATCCTCATCTCCTGGCTAGAGCAGCCCTTTGGAGTGTGGAATTTAGGTGGGCAATCTCTGAGCTGTATGTGGGGATTGGCAGAACTTTTTACTTTAGAGTTACAAATGCTGACTTACAAAAGTCTCTTTTCTCAACAGGAACTTCATACTCTGAGAATGACAGTGGCTGTTCCTCATCCCCATGTGAGAATGGGGGGAGCTGTAAGGATTTGGAAGTGGGTTACCAGTGCACCTGCCCTGTGGAGCCTGTAGCCTACGTGGGCATAAACTGTGAACTCCTCTATGATGCTTGCATGGAACATGACTGTCCTGCCCACATGACCTGCACCCGGACTCCAGGACTGCTGGAATATGAATGTGTGTGTTTGCCTGGCTCCGCAGGTGCTGTCTGTGACAGTGTTGATGAGTGTGAGAGCAGCCCTTGCACAGACCCTCGGTTTGAATGTGTAGATAGCCCGACTGGATACAGCTGTAGGTGCCAGCCGGGCCCCGGCGGAGAAGGCTGCCAGGCAGAAAGCTCCGTGTGCTCCAGACACCCCTGCCTGAACAACGGCACGTGTGTGGAGGCTCCGGGCGGGTACCGCTGCCTCTGCCAGCCCGGCTTCAGCGGGGCCACCTGCGGGGACGACATCGACGAGTGTGCCTCGGGGCCGTGCAGGAACGGGGCCATCTGCAGGGACAGCCCGGGCGAGTACAGCTGCTTCTGCGTGCCCGGCTTTCAGGGCTCCAACTGCGAGATCGACATCGACGAGTGCGCGTCCCGGCCCTGCCGCAACCACGGCACCTGCCTCAACCACATGGATCACTACGAGTGCCACTGCGTGCCCGGATACACAGGTACGGCCGGCCCGCTCGGCCGCCTCGGGGCTCCGGGGCTGGGGCGCTGCCTCACCGGGGCTCTGCATTCCTACAGGCGCTGGGGCTGGGTGTGAGTAATGCTCTGGGGCTGCTTGCAGCAGCTTCTAGGCAGTGCTTGAGGCCTTGAATTCCATGGATGGTATGGGTGTTGAGAGACAGGGATCCAAGAGTGGACTTTCTGAGACTGGAGTACTAGGCACAAAGTAGCTGTGATTAAATAAAGGGAGATATACATAAAAAGATATTTATCATTAGGAAATGGGTACTTAATGTTTCCAGGTATACCTTAACTTTGCCAACCTGGCCTCTAATTCTTCGTCCTATCCAGCAGGATTTTTCCAAGGGAAGTACTTGTCTTTTGGAAAAAAGTGTCTTTTAGCTGCAGGTTTCCAATTCTTTCACACCTGGCAAATGTTTATTTGGCATTTGATTTAAGTGTTTCTCTTTTGTGCATCTGTGCCAATGGTGACTCAGAGAAGAATCCACACCTGTGAGTTATCTGTGAGGGAGGCAGTGGGGGGGCTCTCCTTCCCCCAGCCCTGCTTATCAGAGTGGAATGGGGTGGAATGTGTCCATGTCTGCCTGGTACCACCTCGCACATGAACTTTCTCAGCCTTCCTCCTGTTCACAGACTGAAGTGTTTAAGGAGTTGGGTTGCTGTGTAGGAATGCTGCTGATTAACAATGGAATGAGGAGAAGTTACAACATCAGGATTGCAGTCCCTGATGCTGACTCACTCTCTGATAAAAATGAAGAGAGATGAAGGAGAAACAAGACAGAATTTCTATGTGGGCCCTAAGTTTACTGGTGATTTTGAGTATCAAGCATAATTCTGTCTTTGCAAATCAGTTTCTTTTTTTATCTTTTTGCTGAATCCTCAATTCAGGATTGTGGGATTCCCTGCCAAAGGCACGATAAAGTGACCCAGGCAGCTGGAGGCATTTGTTGTGCTTCAAATTGTTTTGATGTCAAACATGAAACTTAGCCTTGGGATTTAGTTCTTCATCCAGAGGTTCGAGCACTACTGTCTGGCAAGGCCAGGTTGTTTCCTGGTGCTTGCAGCTGGAATTTGGGTGAAGGAAGTTTTGTGTGGGTATTGAGGGGCTTGAACCAGATTAGGGGGCCCACATTCCGCTAGGATTAGGATGGCCATGCCCACTCTGTGGGGAGCCTTTGCCAAGGAGGGCAGATTAGATGGATTGATAGGTGCCACTGTAATGAGTAAGGCTTGGAGGTGATGCCAGGCCATGGGCAGCTCAAAGAGGTAGAATATAGATAAGATAATTGCATAGAAATCTTTCATGAGGTCTTGTTCTGTCAGGGAAGTTGGACTTTGTACCAAACAGGTGTCATTTACCATTTTTTGTGACCAGGAGTAGTGGAGCTAACGCTGAAATTTTAATAGCATTTCCCAATAAAATCACTTCTTAACATCAGGTATCACTGTAGCCAGTGTTTTGCACTACTTTAGTAATTTTTCCTGGGTATCACAAAGCAAGTTACAAAAAATTGAAATAAATGGAACAATATTTTTGAGAAGCAGGTAGAGATCACTCTGGTAGCCAGCTGGGGTTGATAACATGACTCTTGTGATTTCATCTCAGAATTCCAGGAGGCACATATACATTTCTGTGGATTTGTAACACAGATACTTTTCTGTTTTTTAACAAAGGTGTGAACTGTGATACTGAAATAGATGAATGTGCTTCAGACCCTTGCCAGAATGGGGCCCTGTGCAATGATCATGTTGGGTTCTACACCTGCACCTGTGCACCAGGTTATCAAGGAACCCAGTGTGAGGTGGACATCAATGAATGCGAGAGCCAGCCATGCCAGAACAATGGGACATGTCATGACCTCATTAACAGGTGAGAAAACAGTGATGGGGGGCAATTAGACACCAGGACTGATCTAAAGGTCTACTCAGTGCAACCTGTGAAAATCAGAGTAGAAAGCTGTGGAGGGAATTGGATTTAGTGTTTTGTATATCCTAGCAGCAGTAACAATGATTTGTGGCAGTAAGGGAGAAACCCCCTCCCAGCAGCAGAACTCCAGGGGTACTTAAAGGAGGGAGGAACAAACACAAAGAGAAGTGGTTTGCAGAGCATGAACAGCACAGGCAACTGCTGAGAACATACCTGTGTGTGTGAATTTACCTTTCCACAGGTAAGGTGTGAGCACTGACAGCTGAGCCCTTTTGCCCGTTTCTCACCTGGGGCTTTGCCGTCCAGGGCAGAGCTGATGCCTTGCTCTGTTTGGTGCCCCACAGCTACCGTTGTGACTGCAGTGACACAGGCTTCGAGGGGGCCCACTGCGAGCTGGACATCCTGGAGTGTGCCTCTGACCCCTGCCAAAACAGTGCCACGTGCCTGGAGGGAATCAAGGGCTACAGCTGTGCCTGCTGGCCAGGTGGGCTGGGGGCTCTCTGCTCGTGTGGTGTGTGGGCACACGGCTATGGACAGCATGTGCTTGATTGCTGTGTTGAAGAAGTAGAGAATTAATGATCATACTGCATGGCCCTGTGTGAGTTTTCGTTGTCTGGAATAGTGAGGCTGCACTGCTGCCCTTTACAGGTCATCCCAAAATCCAATTGACCTGCAAAAATCACCCTGCTTCTCAACCATAAAGTTTTCTTTCTGTTTTCTGCTGTTTTCCATCATGAGTTCCTCTATTACGAGGTGATGCTTTCCTGCAAATTGATGATTTTGGGTCCTGTATTTGACATAGTGGAGAAAGGAAAGGGCCTGGGGACTCCCTGCTAGATGAGCTGCTGGCTTGGGGGTCTTAGTCCCTCCTTTGAGTCCGCCCCAGTGTTTGGGAGCTGAGCTCCAGTGCAGTTGTGCTCGATGCTGACAGCGGTGTCTCGTGGCAGGTTACACCGGGCAGGACTGTGAGGAGGATGTGGATGAGTGTGTGACAGAGCCCTGTCACAACGGTGGCCTGTGCCTGGAGCTCTCCAACCCAGCCCATTACGGGACACAGCCCCACTTCCCCAGCAACTTCAGCTACAGCCAAGCGGCTGGGTTCCTGTGCCAGTGCCAGCCAGGCTTTACAGGTGAGCTGCACAGCAAATGTTCATCCTGTCTGCAGTGGGTGGTGCTGCTGTTTGAGGAGATGAGAATGGAGCAATGTTATCTCTGCAACAAAAATCTCTTAAAGGCCTGGTACTGCAGAGGGGCTGGCAGCCTGATGCATCAGGAATGTGCTTCTGCTCCCATTGCAGGCAGCTGAATGTCATTCCCTGTCCAAGCCTGTCTCCAGGCTGAGGCAACAGCCTGTGCACTTCCCCATGCTGCCCTGAATGCCCTCTGGCTATGCAGGTGCCAGAGTGTTTTCCCTTTGTCAGTCTCTCATGCATATGGCAGGATTCATCCCTAGGGAGATCTCTGAAATTCCTCATCAGAGGAAGCTGATTCCATGGAGTCACAGATAACTATTCTAGGTGTTTCCTTAGTGAGACTACTCTCATGGCAGCAACTGTATAATCAGAGTGGGACAAGAGGGGTTTCTTGGCATGGTGCTTTTGGTGCTAGAAGCTCTGTGGATGTTCCATTGAAATATCACCCACTCCATGGATTGGAGATATGTATAAAATGCTGGATTTAACAGTTAGGGAAATTCCCTAGTGGGAAGGCATAAACAATAATACTTCATTATTTTCTGAGAGAAGTATGAGTGTTTGGTCCACTATTGTACAGATGGGAATGGTTCTGATCTTGCCAGTGCTTGAGACTGGAAAATAATTTCATACTTCATTTGCCCCCATTGTTCTGTGCTGGTGTCTGTGTGCCAGTGCCTGCAGAGACATACTAGACTTCAAGGAATTCTCTTGCATTTTTAGATGAAAGAAAAGAAGTGCAAAACTTATGACTGCAGTTGTCATTTTTGTCTCACTGCTGCACAAGTGCACTTCGGAGGCCTGTTTGTGTTTTCACTTTCCAGGGGAGACCTGCTTTACCAACATCGACGAGTGTGAGTCACAGCCCTGCCAGAATGGAGGGCTCTGCCAGGACCTGGTGAATGGCTTCCTCTGTCAGTGCCTACCTGGTTATTCAGGTAACCTGGGGAAGGGGTGGCTGGAATCAGATCCTTCTGGTTGGCTAGTGCTGAACTGCTGAATTGCTGCCTGGCTGCAGGATTCCAGGATGAGAGGGCAGGACTGAGCTGGACTGGGAATGTGCAGCAGGATGTCTGCAGTTCAGAGCTCAAATGCCACAGGAAAGCTGTGTGAGTGTGGGCAAGGAAGTTGATAGGCCATGAACTAGATTTGGAGATCAACTGTGTAGAGTCTAAGATCAGGGTATCCATGACATCTGTATCCTGGAGTGGAAGTTACCTGGGAGAACTGTGGGGGGTTCTATACATGTAGGAAATATATAGAAAAACAGCCTTTAAATAAAAGAAGGGATGCTTAACATTCTAGTTGTCACAGATGGTACTGGCTGTAGCAGATTGGCTCACCAGCACATAAACATCTGTAAAACATCTCCATTTACTAACACCCTGGGATGATAAGAGCCAGCCATTTTTGGCTGAAAGCAGTGATCTGCTATGTTAAGAGGTCAAAAGGTCTCTGTGATGTGAGCAATGGAAGCCTGCTCTGTTTACAAGGGAATGAGGAGTCTGGATTCTTCCCCAAATGCCCTGCCTGACTCTAAGGGTTCAGTTTGCTGGTTGAGAATTTGGGAGATGGTGAATGTCAGCCCTGTTGGGAAGGTCCTCTGCTAACTGGTACTAAACGTCATTTTTCTTTAAAATATTTGTTCTCAGTCTTCTTCATCTTTAAATTCCACATGTGTTGGGCAATTTAACACCAGAGTAGTTTATAAGAAAGGTGATCCCTGCACAATCCTGGATTTCTGGATTTGAGATGAGGGTAACTTCTCAGTGTTACCAGGCTGCCATCTCGTGGGAAAAAGAAACACTTGAAGCCAGAAGAAAACCCTATCCCTTAACTTCCAACAGCAGGTAACAACATTCCAGAGACTCTCTCAGGCCTTTATGGCATGGGAAAATTTTCTGTTTTCCTTTTGTGGTTGCAGTGGTTGAGCTGTGTTGGTTTAATCCTGCCCAACTCTTTTCTGGGAAGACCTATTACTTTCATTCCCAGCATGTAAAATCAGCTTCTAGTTAACACCTTCTGTAACTGAGCTGAATTATTTGTGGGTTTTTTTGGCCTATCTCATTTGCTAATTTAGGCCAGATCAAGAAAAGTTTGCTTTTGTAGATAAGACCTTTGAAAATCAGCTTTTATCTAAGCTTGTTATCGCTGCTTTCTTGGGCAGTTACAATGCTGTACTCATGAACTGAGATCTTGTCCAAAGAGATGGTTTAAAGTTTATCCTTCTTCTCAGAATTCCCACTCACATCTGTGCCCTGTTCTCTTTTCCTCCTGCAGTGCCCCAGCACCCTCACAGTGCTCAGAATTTCATTGTGCTTTGCCAAGCTGCAGATCTGTTTAATCCTTTCCAATTCTTAGTGTGCTCATGGACAGAAAAGCTGACAGAAACACGGGCTGATGGGCAAAGGAGTGCTAGAGTTCATTCTGTTGCATCAAATTTGAGTTCATTAGTACTTGAAGGGGATTAGAAGCAGGTTGCTCTTCTGGAGATTGCTTTTGGTAAAGGACTTTGTCTCAGCTGAGGTAGTTCTGACACATTAACACAGCAAAAGGCTGGGAGCAGTCTGTGAGATCAGTGAGTGCGTGTGGAGGAGTGAAGCTGACAGGGAAATAATAGCAATTAATCTCCTCTCCTTTGTCAATTAATCCCAGTACAGTCATGCTGGGTAAACAGCTTATTACTTCATATTAGGATCACAGAACAACTTTGTGAAGCTTCCCATAATGTTTCTCTTCAAAACACATTTCTGTGGCAGCTTAGATCTGCCATGAACTTGGGTTTAAGCTGCCTCTGCTGATTAAAGTGAACTTGCTACTCTTATGAAGAATGCTTTTTTGAGGTGGCAGGGGGTTCCTTCTGGTTGTTTGCTTCTTCAGTCTGAGGAATTTGGGGAGTGTTGGGATAACAATGCAAGTCAGGAGAAATTCTTGCTTTGCAAATTAACTCTCTCAGTGCTGTCTCAGTGCAGTGCAGGCAGATGAACCTTCTGAGATGTGGTTGTTGCAAAAGTGGTGCCTCATTCCTGAAAGGACAACATAACAGGTCCTGAAGAATCTGTTCAGCACATGGATTGTACTTTAGCAGAGGATATAGGTACCCTGAGAGGATACAAGCAGTATGAATCAAAAGATTGCATGGGTACTAAATAAAATATGAAGGAGAGGGAATCTTGCATGCTCTTGGAAATTGTGTCAACTGTGGCCAAGAGACAAAGCGTATTAGGAAAAGTCTGTTTTTAGGGGGAAAAGAAATCCAACAAAACTAATTCTTTATTTAATTTTTTTCAGAAATTGTTTCAGTCCATCAGGTATTTATTAGGCAATAGGTTAGGCCAGGACAGGAAAAAGACAGGTACCTCCATTTGACATGGACGCTGATTTTTAACATACAAGAATGTTATCACTGAAGTTTGGATCATTCACTCTTCAAAAGCTTTTCAATGGCCTGAGTGCTCCCACTTGTGCTAAAGCTGTGCTCAGCCAGAAGAAGAGGCTGTGTCCTGCAGCAGGCACTGTGGCACTGGGCAGCCATCACAGACACCCAGCCCGGGGCAGGGACACCTTGTGATCATGGGAACATTCTGAGCATTTTGCACATGGCTGAGGAACACTTCTACTTTCATGAGAAATCAGAAGGTGATGTAGTGTGAATGTCTCCCAGTATAATTGGAGGGCTTATTGACCATCTCACTTTGTTCAGCCATAATGTCTTTGTCTCCTTAAAGAAGTAGAAACCTTGTGTGCAGCAGCTATAAATGGTGACTCTGTGAGGGTGCCAGCCCAGATCAAATGGGCCTGAATTCCTGGGTCATGGGTCAGGAAATAAATGGGAGATGCTTCTTCCTTCTAACCACCTTTGGATAGATTTAATTTTTTTGTGCAGGTATTTCTTAAATCAGATTTGTTTTAGAGACACAGCCTCTAGAGCAAGGGCAGCTAAAAGGTTAAGATAGTAAAGAGATTAGAGGCCTGTTCCCCCTTCAACCAAATCCCTTTTGGTAAATATAGCTGAAGGGAGCTGGGCAGCACTTGGTGAGGCTCCCCCCGTTCCCTTCTGCTCCATGTTTCTTCTCCCTGCTGGATCACAGCTCCATGTTAATCAGACCTTTTGACTTCCCTGTCATCTGATCAGAAGACTGCGAGTGCTGCAGTCCAGAGCCTGCTTGTGCCTGGTGCCAGGTGAGAGCAGAATCTGTGCTGGGTGCATTGGGGTGTGATGGATTTCCAGGCAGTAGTGTCCAGGTAGTCTTTGTGTGTGTTTGTGGAGATAAATGTGTGAGTGCATAAACCAAAATAGGCATCTTTTCGAAGACATTGAATGTTCTTCAGTCTTCACAGTTGTTACATTTTATTGTTGCAGTAGTGGCTGAATGTGCACAACTGTCTGTTTGTTTTCTCCTGAACAATAACAGAAGAGTCTGAGTAGCTAACAGAGATAATGTTCCAAATCTGTGCTGGGATAGGTCTGTGTGTGTACAGGTCTGTGGCTATCTGAGAACTTTTGACTCCAAACAAACACCATATCCCTTCCACTTCAAGTATCTGTAAAAGTGACTGGCATGTTTGGATTGAGTAAAAGTACGAAAGTGAAATAGCTACAGGAGTTGTTGGAATGCTTTTTTTAATATCTTAGTGATACTGCTAATGCAGATTCCAGACACTGACATGTGGGAGGTTTTGTTTGCTTGGACCTGACATTGTTACAAAGAGAGACTCCAAGTTTGGGAAAAAGCTCACAGATAACATTTCTTCACAGAAATAAGAAACTTCTCTGGTTCCTTACAACACAAAAATACAACTCGGCCTCCAGAAATTTTATAATATGAAAGTAACTATATTAAAAAACAAAACAAAAACAAACCCCAGAACCACAGAGGGAAAAGGAGACTGCAACAGCTAATTGAAGAAGGTGGCTAATGAGGAAAGAGTTTTGATTGTGCAGTGCCATGTCTGAACCAGTACATTCAGCATAATGCAGGGAATTTCTTTCCATCAGTTTGACTTCAGAGAAACAGATCATGGTCATTAAAACCTGAGACTTTTCTTAGTGAATATGGCGGAGTGGAAATGTCTGTGCTCAGAGATCCCTGGAACAGGGCACAGGGAGGAGGAAACCTACCTGATGAACCCTGATTCCCTCAGTAATGAATGTGCAGCAGGGCCCAGGTTTGCTCTGCGTTTGGAACTCCCCTTGTTCCTATGGTTTAGATATTGCACAATGGTGGAAAGGCAGCTTTTTGGCTTAGCCTATAAAAAGAACATTTTGGCCTTATTTGCGGAATTTGGCAGATTCACCTGGAACACAGCACGGGCAGGAGATTGTCTTTTGGCTTTGCCCTGCTGAGCGGAGGCTGTGGGCACTGCCGGGCACTGCGGGGAGGCAGGGAATGGGAATATGCTGGGAGCACACATTCCTGGTGTCAGCACAGACAGGGGCCAGCTGGGAGGGTCAGAGCCGGGCTGGATTAGACCTGGCGCAGGGCAGGGCTCGGCTCCCCCGGCTCTTTCGCTGCAATCCCTTTTCGTGTGAGTGGCACCAGCGAGCGCCTGCACACACTGCCCTGTCAGCCCAGCCGTTTTTGTTATCCCTCCCCACTTCACCCCCATTTTTTTTCCCTTTACTGTCACCAATGTCCACAAGGAGTCGGCCATGAAATCTGTACTGATTGGCGTGATCCTGAAGGGAATTTTTCTGCTAGCAGGTAATGAGATGTGTACAGTGCTTGCAGTGTGTCCTGCCTGTGTGCGTGCCTGCCCAGGGCAGGGGGCTGGGTGTGCGATGAGTGGTGGCTGGAGGCATGAGGAGGAACCAGAACTGATTAGAAAGGAAGAATGTTTTTATTTTGAAGAGACCTAAAGTTTTGTTTTGAAAACTTTAGGGCGAGGAATTTCCTTGTTGCACGGGTGTGGCTGACAGCTCCACAGTCGCTGTGCTGCAGTTCTGCCTTGTGCTGCTGTGTCAGAGCCGGGTGTTCCGAGGCACTGGGGCTGTGCCCAGGTGAACTCTGGAGACGCACAGGTGCCTCTCGGCTACTTCTGGGAAACGTTAGTTTTGCTTTTTACAGAGGTTTCTGCAGTTTTCAGTTCTCCTTTATTGGTGGAAAACTGCCTTACTGAGAAGCAGCTTTTGTGGTTGTAACTCAGGACAAACCCTTTGGTGGTCAGTGCCTTCCCCAGCTCCTCCCGCCCCGAGCAGCAGCGCGAGGTGGGAGAGCAGCAGAGCAGGGGTTGCCATGGAAATGGCAGTAATTGTGCAAATATAATTGTGTCGGGGTCCATTTGTTGCGGCTAATTCTCTGCCTACCCCCTCTCCCTCCCCTCCTTTTTCCTTTTGATAATCATAATGCAATCCCTAATTAGGATGCAGCAGGGAACGGTCGTTAGGAATTCAGCTGCCTTACGGAGAGGGCAAGGCGGTGCTGGCCGGGCAGCCCTGCTGAACTCCCATGTTCCAAGGAGCAGACCTTGTCCTTCAAGGTTTTTTGATATCTGACAGCTAAATTAGAATATTTCACCTCATTTGTGCTTATTCTTTTAACATTTTATGTATCTGAAGTATATGATTCTTACACTGTAGAGAATGAATCTTTGCTTATTAATAGCATCCAGTAAATCATTCCCTCCATTCAGGCAGTGGTGAGCTGTGTGAATTTAATCACACTTGCATCTACAAAACAGGACTGTTCCCACCACAGCGGTAACACTCTGAATGTGGTGCAGGATTTGTATTTGAATATTTGAATATACTGGAGGCTGTGAAAGCTCAGCCACTTCTGAGTGTTTCTGACTTAGCCCCTGTGGGTTGGTAGCTTGGGACTGTTACCTCAGACACCGCTGAATTAACGGAATGTTTGAAACCCATGACTCCAGATAGCAGCCTTTAGATACCACTTGTGTGATTTTCAGATAACAAGTTCCACTGCTTTGCTATTGTTAGTCTTTAACTAGATAAGGAACTCATTAAACGTTTGAAATTCTGCTAATGGTGTAATGAATCAGATTGGCAACGTTGCTTTTACTATTGATGGCTCAAATAATAGTAAACATTTGAGCTATGAAATTTAGAGTAAACAGAGAAGACTACAATTTGTTTACAAGGAAAATAACTTGGTTTTGTTACTTGTTTTTGTTGAACAGAGTAATCTCCCCCACTTTTATTTTTTTAAATATATCTGAAAAGGGATGCCTATGCTGCTCTTAGAAAAACCAATTAGTGTTGAACAACTTCTTAACATCTACTTCCCAGTGAGTCTGCAAAGACACAACTGTCCATGTCTTGGAGAAGATTGGAATAACGGATATCCAGGAAATGATCTGTACTTTTGGAAAGTGTAGTGATGTAGCTCCAGGAAAAAAATTGTCATTAGCCAGATTTTTAGAACTCTTGTGCAATCTCCTTTTCACCCATTTCAAACAAATAATCTAAGAAATCAAACCAGCTACATCCCATGGGAAAGCCTGGTGTTTAATCAGCCACCAGCCTGGGGCTGTGCACCCACCCTGGGACTCGTGGCCCACCTGGTGTGAGGCACTGGGGGCCTGCAGGGCAGGAGCAGCCCAGGCAGGTGCTCCTGCTGCTGTGCCATGAGAGAGCTGAGAGCTGCTCAGGCTGGGAATGTGGAATGGGAAAATGGGCCTCTCACTGCCTCCCAACCTTCTCAGAAATGCAAAAATTCACAGCATCTCTCCTTTTGTTATCTAAAAAAATGTTATCTTCCCCTCAATGCCTTGGTAAATATCAGCAACTCTGATCTGAAATAGCAGCATCTCAAGGGTGTGGGACTATACCAAACCTGTCTTTCCTCATTCAACAGCCTCTCCCCTTAAATCTGACTGCAGACTTGCCTCCTGCAGCTTGGAGAGCCCTCCAAGAAAACCCACTCCCCACAGTTACATTGCTCTACCGATTTTTCCCAGTTGTAATTGAAGTCTTCCTGTCTGCTCCCAAACTGGGATTCTCTAGGCCCAGTGATGTCCCTTATACTCTTTTTATTCCAACACATTTCCTTCATAGCTTTGTGCTGCAATCTTAATTCTGTCCCTGCTGTTCCCTTGCTGAGCAAGCCCAGCAGTAAGAAGAAAAGGGCTGTGCTGAGGTGATGAAGATACTGTTGCTTACAGAACAGCTCTGGCACAGCTGCGAAGTGCAGAATCAGAGCCTTGCATTTCTCTTTCAGCACTTCCTAGAGCTCTGTCCCTACACTGGCATGATCGGACAGTTTGGAGCTGGAAGCTGGTGCTCATCTCTCTGCAGAGCTCAGGGGACAAACCATCACTGCAAATATTCAAGAACCTGTATCTTTGCTAAGTTTTTATTTTTAATCACATATCAAGTCCAGCTCCAGTGCTCCTAATGCCCCATCTCCCCTCACCTCTCTGCCCCAGGCAGCTCTCTAATCTCTTTGACACACACATTCTGTCTAGTGGCTTTTCTTTACAAATGTCCTTTGTGTTTTGATTCCCCTCCTTTGTGTGTGAATTCCTTCTTTTTCTTCCTGCTGCCCCCGTTGTGCTTGCTGGCTGGATCGGGTGTAATGCTATTAGATTGGGATAATCCATGCTTGGTTTATCTGTGGGACTGTCTCTGAAGATTAGTGAAAACCAGCGTTATAGGCTAGATAAAGTGAACTGGTTCAGGGCTCTTCTGTCAGTCTGGGGATGCTCAGGAAAATGACAGCAGATTTTCATTAGCCAGATTTGGTAATTTACTTGAGCCCCATTGGGATCCATGTGCTGCCAGGAGACAGAACTGCAGTGCAGGACCTCACCCAATTCATTTCTGCAGGACTGGGCAGAACTGAAACCAGCTTAGTGCCAGCATGGCAGAGTGCCTGTGGAGCATGTTGTGTTTGTTGTTTGGTAATGAATTGGGTTTTGTGAGTTTTACAACTGGTGAGTCGTCTTGGAATTTGAATTTTTTTAACTGCGGCTTTCCAGTAACTTCCCATTTTGCTGCTGTCTGCAACACTGGTGCCTGGAATGTGCTCCAGTCAGATCTATAGACCTAACTGGCCTTTCAACATAGCAAATCTATTAAGAAAAAAGCATAAATTCCTTGTCTGTGCTGTTTTGCTCCTTACATACCTTCTGCACATTGATTGCCTGTGGGGTTTGAGCTTGGGACAGCACAGCAGTTGGTGGGGGGATTTGGACTGACAGGCCAAAGCTCTATAAATAGCACCTGGGAGGACACAAAAGTTTGGTTTTCTTGCTCTTGCATCATCAGCAGGACCCTCTGAGTGAGTGTGGGGCTCCTTGCTGGCAGCTGCTCCCTGGAGAGAGCTGGGGAGGGCTGTGCCTGGCAGGCTCTGGGAGGGAGTCCCAGTCCCACGGTGAGATCCCATCTCTAAATCTCTTTCGCAGGTGTGGAATGTGCTGTTAACATCAATGAGTGTGAGGAGGGTCCCTGCAAGAATGGAGCTGTCTGTGAGGATGGCATTGCTGACTATTCCTGCCACTGTGCCCCTGGCCAGGATGGCATTTCATGGGGAGGGAAGAACTGCTCTGTCCAGCTCACTGGGTGCCAGACGCACGACTGCCAAAACGAGGCCTTGTGCATCCCAACCTACCAAGCTGAGAGCCATGGCCACCTGTGCCAGTGCCAGCCTGGTTTCTATGATGCCACATGCTCGACACCAACAACGTTTTCCTTTGCTTCCAGAGGGTATCTCCTCATTGAGCTGCCCGAGAACAGTGAGAGCGGGAGGGGCTCAGGAGGAGCCAGCGTGTCCCTCCGCTTCCGAACCACCTTGCCCAGTGCTGTCCTTTTTTACCGAGGCCGTGAAGCTGAGTACTTGTTCCTGGAGCTCTTGGATGGCATCCTGCATGCAGAGCTGAAGAGGGAGGATGTTGGGTACCCGCTGCTCTTGGAGGGGCTGAGAGTGGACGATGGCCAGTGGCACAAAGTGGAAGTTGTTGTGCACAGTATGGTGCAGCTGAAGGTCTGGCACAGCTCTTGTGAGGCCGGGGTCTGCCTGCAGAGCTCTCCTGTCCCACCGGGTCCTGCTTTGATCCCACGAGCCTTCCTGGATCTGTATATTGGAGGTGCTGAGGATCCAATGGCCAACAACACACGGAGCCAGCAAGGCTTTGTAGGCTGCCTGGAAGACTTGGAGGTGGATGCTGAGGCCGTGCTGCCGGCGAATCTGCCGCTGGGGGAGTCGTCCCCGGTGAAGCCGGGCTGTGACCGCACGGAGTGGTGCCTGTCCCAGCCCTGCTTCCACGGAGGGCTCTGTGTGGACCTTTGGGCCACCTTCAGGTGTGACTGTGCCAGGCCCTACGGAGGTCCAGCTTGCTCATATGGTAAGTGCCATGGGATTGATAACCTGCCAGCTCAACAGGTACTGGAGAAGCTTGGGTGTTAGCTCTGGAAACAGGACTTCCTGCTTGACCAGGGGGCAAAAATAAAACAAAAGCCTCTGTGAATGAAATTCTCACTGATCCCTTTCCTATCGCTTGCTTCTGCAGGAATGACTGTCAGTTTTGTGATACAGGTTATTCCTGGTTGAGCCAGAGGCTCTGACTTCACCTTTGTAACAGATCTGTGTGAACACAGGGGAGCAGTGAAGTTTTACTGTGCAAAGTTGATCTTGAGCTTCTGAGTTGAGGATGCATAGGAATGTATTGCTTTATAGATAAACTATAGAGTGTTAAAGGAAGCTCCTTGACAGTTTTGAGTTCAAATCATATCTGTTTCCATTTTTTGCTCCTGCAAGACTTGTATTAGTATTGGGATTTTTTTCAACGCTTCTGAGCCCTAAATATGACATGTACTACTCTTACGAAATTTACAAATTTTAAAAGCAACTCTGTACCTAGAAAGTCCTTGAGTAAATCTGCTGGATGGGCAAGGGCTCTGCTAGACTTGTATTTCACTCTCATGCTTGAATTTGTGCCCTCCAGAGGAAGCAAGGACACATTCACCTACTTCTTAGTTTCACAGACCTGTGGGGAGGAGCATCATTACCCTGGCACACGTGGAAAACGTTGAGAAGAAACATTTGCCCCCTTCGTAAGGAGCTGCATCCCTGTTCCAGCTGCATTCCCTTTATCTCTGAGCTAGAGTCGGTTTCTTTTCTCTTCCAGAGCACCCAACAGCAACATTTGGCCTAGAGAATTCCACCAGCTTTGTCTCTTTCACCCTTTCTGAGAGCCTTGGTGCAGACTTCAACCTCTCCTTTTTCCTGCGGAGCCGGAAGCCCAAGGGTTTGTTACTGCAGGTCTGCAATGGGACGGGCCCCTGCCTCACCCTGTACCTGAGGGATGGCCAGCTGAGCATAGAGATGTCACCTACAGACACTGTGACCTTTCCAGGGAATGTGGTTGATGGGAGAAGACATTTGGTAGCCCTGTCCTTCCAGGGAGGCTCTGTTGGTGCTCTGCTCACAGAGTCAGACACATTTGTGGAGCTGGGGCAGCTGCCGGCACAAGCCCTGGTAGCAGGCTCGGAAGTGTTCATTGGGGGACACCCAAACCCCAACAGTGCTGAGCTCTGGGGGGGCTATTTCAAGGGCTGTTTGCAGGACATCCGACTCAACAGCCACCAGATACAGTTTTTCCAGGTGGAAAATGAGAGTTTGTCAGAGGAACTCAACAGGACTCAAACTGGAAATCTTGTGAATGGCTGCATCTCTGATGACACTTGCAAGGTATGTGCTGTGTCTCATTTGTCTCTGTGTGTGCAGGGGTTTATTGTAGTTCTGTGATTACACAAAAGTCTGACTGTTGCTGATACCAGAAAGAGAAGTTTTTTTGATGTGTTGAAGAGCAAACGGTTCTCTGTGCTCTCACCTCACTCAATATGCTACATATGATTTAAACACTGAGTTTTCTCAAGCTCCCCTGTACTTTTTGTGGTTTTAGAACTTGGGCAGTGGCTTTTGTGCTGCTCATCTCCACTTTGCTGAGCCTACATAGGTTCCAGACTCCCCTCCTTAACCTGTAACCTTGCCAGCCCCTCCCTTCATCTTGTTCAAATTGCACAGCAACCTCTTCTTCCCCAGGAATCTGCCACTTCAGCAATAGCAGCTGAAGGAGCTGTCTCCATGTGCCCTTGGACCAGAGCCTGGCTCTCCTCTGTGCCACACCTGGTGATGGGAGGCCATACCCCCAATCTTTCCCCTCTTGCTTATGGTGCTCTGAAGTATTGTCACACCTGTGGTGTTAGGGGTGTCCCTCTGGAGACAGAATTTTGTGAACTTCTTGGGAGCATCAGTTTGTTTCATCTGTTCCTCATCTGTGCTTTTGTGCCTTGTTCTTTGCCAAATTGCTGGAGTTCCTGTTGGTCAGTGCTGTGCACATGGAAGAGCAGGGGCTCAGGAATTTCTTGTACAGAGACCCTTGTGCTTCCCTCACTTCTCTTGAGTCACTGTTCCATTTCCCTTCTCTCTTGATTCAAATGCTGCTTGTGCTCATCTTCATTGTCACAATTCTACCAGATTCTCTTAGACCTCAAGAGGAATTACCCTGCCCCTAAATTCCCCTGTTTTGTTTTTCAGTCTGAGCCATGTCAGAATGGTGGCAGATGCATTGTCACTTGGAATGATTTCCATTGCAGCTGTCCAGCAAATTTCACTGGGAAATTTTGTGAAGAGAAAATCTGGTGTGAAAGTGACCCATGTCCTGAAGCCACCACCTGCATAGACGTTGTGGCAGGATATGTGTGTAAGTTCTGTTCTCCTCCTTGTGTGTTGGTAAAATCCCCTCTGTTGCCTGTCTATAATCAATATTCCCAGTTTGTGCTGTTGAAAACAATACAAACACATGCTGCAGGAAGGGCACAAAGTGGTGCCCAGGTACACACTGCTGCAGGCAGCACGGGCTCTGTGGGCTTGCTCCGGGTGTGACAGAGCACAGCTGAGGAGTAAAAATTGCTGCCTAGGAGCTGGATATTATTACAGGAGGTGGAATTGTAAACAGGAAGAGCTTTAAGGCTGCCAGCAGCTCGCCTGTAATCCTGCTCACACTAAGCTTAGGGGTTCTTAGGGAGAGAACCTGCCAGGGGTGTGCCATTGGTCTGGCTCAAACAGGACACCAACTGTCTTTGAAATCCCTCATGCTCTCCCCCTTTATTTATAGGTCTGGCTAATGCAACATTTAATAGTTATGCTGCCATAGAATTTACCACCAACACATCAGTGACCAGAACTCTAAGCAGCTTCCATGTGGACTTCAGAACCAGGGATGAAGATGCTGTTCTGCTTCGGGCTGTGGAAGAGGTGGATTCCCTTCAGGTAGCCATTAAGAACTCCTCCCTGCTTGTTGACATCAGGAGTGGGAACAGCATTGAGGGTGTCAGCTTCCTGAGCCCGCAACCCGTCACGGACGGGGCCTGGCACAGCATCTCCGTGTCCATGGAGGAGCCGGCCGCGCTCTCTTCCCGGTGGCTGCTCCACCTGGATGGGTCAGTGAACGTGACTCTGCAGGGAAACGCCGGCAACCTGGACTTCCTCAAGAACAATGCCTTGGTCGTTCTGGCCGAAAATTTCACCGGCTGCCTGGGCCGGGTGCAGATCGGGGGGATCTTCCTACCCTTCCCGGCCCACCGTCCGTACCCGCAGCCCGAGCAGTTCCAGCGGGCCGGCCCGGGCAGTGTCCAGCTGGGCTGCTCCGGGGCTGACGTGTGCTCCTCCAGCCCCTGCCTGAACGCCGGCACCTGCGAGGACCTGTTCAACTCCTTCCGCTGCGGCTGCAGCGCGGGCTGGGCGGGGCAGCGCTGCGAGGCCAACATCGACGACTGCCAGCCCAGCCCCTGTGTCTACGGGGACTGCGTGGATGCCGTGGCAGATTTCCAGTGCGAGTGCTTCCGGGGCTTCATCGGGAAGAGGTGCGACATCAACGTCGACGACTGCGTGCGGCACCAGTGCCTGAACGGAGCCACCTGCGTTGATGGCGTTTACGGATACTCCTGCAAGTGCCCCCCTCAGTACTCCGGGCCTCGCTGCGAGTAAGTGCCAGGGCTGCTTTGATACAGGGGGTAGAGGAGCCTCCAGATAAACTGGACTTTTACTTTGGGACACTTTGGGAAAATTTTTCATTGCAAGCATCTCGTAGATAAAGAACCTAAATTCTGCTGTGACTTGGAAGGTGCTGTCCAGGTCCAAACCCTCACTGCCAGGGGCTCAGCCTCGTACAGGATAAGGTTCCTTCCTTTTGATGTGGTTTATCTCCATCCTTTGAAGGGCACATACTCTGGCCTGTTGCCATTTCCCTCTAGCACTGCCCAAGAAGTCCATCTTCTCTGTGACTTGACTCCCCTCTGCCATATTCCTATGCTGATTTAAAACAAAACATCTTGTGTCAGTTCAAATGGAACATGGAGTTAAATACTGACATGACTGCGTTTCAGTTATCTGATCTATCCAGGGTGATTTTCCTGTTGTTCCTGCTGCATTCTGGTGCAGACAGTACCTGGTACAGGGATTATCCTTCCTGAGGCCTGCCTGTACTGTTCCAGCACTGTCCTGTCCCTGCCTATATTTTCATTAGCAAGAACAGGCCTGTCTGAGAACAGACTGAGTACTGATAGAGCTCCTGTCTGTTTCCTGGGCATGATCCAAGCAATACTCTGATATTATGGATGATTTCTGAGGTTATTCCCTTTTCCAATTGTGTCAAACTCCTTCCTAGAAATACCAATGACAGTGTTTATGACCGTCGCCAGCCCCATTCCCCATGAGCCCCAGAACACTCTGCCCTTCCCCAAAACCTGAGTTTTCTAAAGGCTGTCCCTTGCTCTCCCCAGGTGGCCGTTCCCCCCTCAGCAGTGTGGCAAGAACTTCACCTGCCTGAACGGTGGCAGGTGCATCACCGAGAGCTGGGGAGCCAACTGCTCCTGCAGGCCTGGCTTCACTGGAAGGAAGTAAGTGCTGCTTTGGGAGCCAGTGCTCTGGTCCTCATCTCAGTGGGTGGCAGAGCAGGGCCACTACTTCATCCTCCTCCGTGTCCTTGTTCTGTCAGTCAAACAGCTGCTTCTAAAAGGAACATGAGCTGTTGCTTGGAGCAGAGGGAGGCTTCAGATCATCCAGCTGCCAACACCAGTTTTTGCAGTGAGAACTGCTCCCAGGTTTCTTCAAGCACAATACCTGTGCTGGAGACCTGTGCTGACCTCAGTCCTACAGAAACCACAACAGGAGGGCTGGTGTGAACAGGGGAGAATTTCATGTTGTTTGACTCCAGAGAAAGCACCTGGAAAAGCAGCAATGGGGGCTTTTCAAACAAAAGAGGCTTTTTTAGACTGGATGATCTATGGCACAAGAATGTATGTGACAATTCTAATACCCTCTTCCTTTCCAGCTGTCAAATCAACATAAACGAGTGTGACCCGAACCCGTGCCAGAACGGGGGCACGTGCCGGGACTCTGAGAACAGATACGAGTGCGTGTGCAGCGCCAGCTACACCGGCGAGCGCTGCGACATCAACGTAAGCACTGCCCGCTCTGGGGATCCCGCCTGTCCCTCCACTCTGACCGGGGGGCCTGGGGCTCTGGGCTCTGCTCCTGTCCAGCCTAAAGCACAGCTGGGGAATCCTGAATGTTTTTTTCTCTGCAGTGCTGCTGCTTATTGGTCTCCAGCATATAAACAACTGCAGTAAATACTCCTCAGTATATGCATCTGCTGCCATATGGCTTTTGGGGCTGTCTCCGCACATTTCCATAGATTGCACAACCCTTTGGACAGTAATCCAACTCCTGCAGTTGGCCCAGGTTCCTGGGGAGTGGAATTTCTTCTGGTGTTTTATCTTGGAGAAGAGTTACAAAACACCTTCCCTCTCCAAAGATCATCTGAGTAGAAATGGATGTTTGAAGAAGGGAGGTTGGATAAAGTCAGTCCAAGAGTGGTTTGGGTCTGTGTGAAGGAGCTGAGTCCTGTCCCTGAGCTGCTGCTGCCCCGGCCCAGCCAAGCTGTCCCCGTGTGCATAATCCAAGTGTTTGGGGTGGGGATGGAATCCTTGCTGGGGGGAGGTGGGATCCATACCCCTGCTTTCTCTGGGAAGCTGTTGCATGGACAGGCAGCTTGTTGGGTAACCTGGGAATGTACTAACCCATCCTGCATGGAAAGGGCTGTGTGCCAGGCGGGGTTTGCTGCTGTTGCTGTTACCCAGGGCTCTAATGCACGTGCCAAGGTCACCCTGACATTTCCAGTTTGCATGCATAGACTCCTTAAGGCATCTCTATCTCCTCTGTCCCAGGACACTTCTTGTGGATTCCTTGTATTCATTTTCATCAGCTCCCCCTTCCTTTTCTTCACTCTTTCCTTTCCCTCTTGCACAGCCAGGCCCCTGGTGGGGCAGGGAGGGGCTGGGGATGGTGCTTGGTGCCACCAGGGACACCTGGAGCTCAGCTGAGCTCCCTTTGCTCTCCCTTCCCACAGCAGCAGCTCCAGGGGCGCTGGACTAACCCGCATGATCCGGAACTAACCCCGCACAGCGCTCGGGTTTGGGCAGGCTCAGGGAATCCACCTGAACTTCAGGCATTTGAAACGGGCAGAAGGGTTTCCAGATCCTCTGGGAATGTTCCTTCTTTGCTTTGTGACATAAGCATAGACTGAATGGCATCCAAAAGCTGTAAATAATCCAGCTTGAATTATTTTGGATTTAGCTGTAAGGTGGCTGATACCATTGTTAGCAATAAGAAATATCTCATTTTTAATCTTATTGTCATTTTAAAGCTTTGTTTCATGACAGAAATTCCACAGTGGCTTTAGTTATGTTGCTGTCTTCCATGCCATCCTTGATTCCAACTAGAATCTAGGGAATTCTCATTTCTCTCTCCAGTGCTTGGTCTTTTTATCATCTCCATCTCCCATCCATGTCCTGACCTCTTCAACATCTTCCCCTTCCTGCTGCAAGTTCTTCAATTCTGTTTCACAATTTAACAGCTAAATCAATTCTCTGCTTTGCCATTACAGGCATCATTGAACTTTTTTTAGTATCATTCCCCTGCTTGTGAAAGTTTTTGGGGTTACTGAAAATTTATATTACTCTGCATTAACTTTAAAGTTGTTTTTTTGGGGTTTTTTTTTGCAACATTGGTCACAACTTTGCCAGTATCACCTGTGTTTTAGTCTGATATTAATAAGAAGGCACCTTTAAGGACTCCCACCACAGATGCTGAGTAAACTGGCATTTATATCTTAAGGGGCTGTCCTGCTGTGAAAACTGGCTTTTTTTTTTTTTGCTTTTCTAAAAATATTTTTCCCTCTAATCTGACCATTTGGGTCAGTTATTGCAGTTATTGTAACCACTGGAGTTTCATTGTTTCTCCATTAATTTCTTTTACAGAAAGGGACTCCAGGTGCTCTCTTCCCCTCCCCACTAATTGAAGTAGCTGTCCCTGTAGCCTGTGGCTCTGTGCTGCTCCTCACTATTGGTCTCATATTCATGGTTCTCACGGCAAGGAAGAGGCGCCAGTCCGAGGGGACCTACAGCCCGAGCCAGCAGGAGGTGGCAGGAGCTCGGCTGGAGATGGACAGTGTCCTAAAGGTGCCACCTGAAGAGCGCCTAATCTAGGCCCTGCCGTGCCCAGGACCTGCACCTGCAGGGTCTGCCTGGACCTTGAGCTCTTCCAGCAGTGGCAGCAGCAGCCCCACCCCACCCCAGTTCCCCTAAGGCCTGGTCACGAGGACACGGACATCACGCATGGGGCAGCCGTGCCCAGAGCGCTGCCCCAGCCGGGCCTGGCTGCGCTCCAGTGGCTCCGAGGGAGCCTCTGCCCTCCCTCCTGCCCTGCCCTGGACTGGCCATCGCTCACCTCAGCAGGAGCCCAAGTGGCTCTGGCTCCAGTCCCCTCCCAGGCAGGAGAGGCACATTAAATCTGCCTTCCAAGGCAGGGTGACCTGAGGCACCTGTGCAGGTTCAGCTCCCTCAGTCCTGCTCAGGAGCTGGGGGAAGGTCATGGCTGTTTTGTATATTCTGCTCTGGGTTTGTCAACAGCTGAAAAACATTCAAACTCAGCTCAGGTATGTGAGGTTTTCAGAGTCTTCAACAGCAACAGCAGCTGTGACCTCCCTGTGACAGCCCTGTGTTACAGGGAATTGTCAGGAATGATCAAAATCCTTGTATAAATCAGTGTTGAATGATGTGCTGCTGTTAGACATTCCCACGGGTACCAAGCAGGGACGGGGCAGGCAGGACTCCGGGGGTTTGGGCCAGTGCTGGAGCTGCCAGATGCTGGACTTTGGGTGTGCATGGAGGGGAGAGGGGAGCAGGAGAAGGGTCACCAGCCTCCTGTGCAGTCCCTGGGCTCTGGGGGACAGGGAGGGGACAGGGCAAGGGGGAGCTCCTGCCCTGCACCGCTGTCAGCACAGCGCAGCAGAGGGAGGCACTGGGTGAGGGGTGTGAAATGCAGCAGCGCCCCGGTGGAAGCTCTGAGTAACTCCCTGTTCTACCACAGCAGCGAGTGTGGGCGCACCTCAGCCATTCCTCCGTGGTGGGAGCAGTCGGGGCTGCCGGGGCTGCTCTGCTCCTCGCAGTGGTTGTAGCCACGGCGATTGCCATGAAGAGGAGGAGAGCGACTCAGGGAACCTACAGCCCGAGCCGGCAGGAGAAGGACGGGGCCCGAGTGGAAATGTGGAACGTGATCAAGATGCCCCCGACCGAGCGGCTGATCTGAGCCCGGGGTCACCAACGGAGGTGCTGCCCAGGGGCCGTGGGCTGGGGGGGGACAGCTCTGCAGGGCCCTGAGCCTGAGCTGCTGCACGGCCTCAGGCGCTGCCCCCTGGCACTGCCCCAGTGCCAGGCACTCACTGCAGCTCATTCCACAAACCATTCCTATCCAACTGCTCCGGCGGCAAAAGCGGCAGCGCTGGGGAGGAAAAACCCCACAGCTGAGGGCCAGGAGAGGAGGGGAGGGAGCAGTGGCTGTGGCACAGGGGGGACACAGAACCGGACAGAAGATGGGGTTGTGTCACAGCGAGAGCTGGCTGGGCCCCTGCTCCTGCAGGCAACAGAGAAACCACCCTGGCAGGTCCAGTGAATGGGAATTAAACTGCTGTATTCAGAAATAATGGGAATAATAAGGGTTTTTCAAAAAGACACATGCCTGTGGCTCCTCTGCAAGGCTAAGCCAGGTGAGTGAGTGGTGGGAAATCCTTCCTAGAGCTGCTGCTGCCCTTCCAGCTGGGCCAGAGCTGGCATGGCACTAAGTCTTACTGGGCTGTGCTGGACAGGGCTGCTGGAGCTTTCCCTGAGACCAGACTAAACCACAGGAATATTTTAAGTGCCTTTCTGATCCTGAAGTGCCAGTTACAGTTAAACCTTTCTGAAAGGAGGATGTTTCCTTGTTGTTTGATCTGGCTCTGCCACTCCCGGAGCAGGGTCTCGGAGCTGACCGTGGAACTGACCCATGCGAGAGCCAGGGGCTGAGCATCAGGTGGTACTTACTGGGGTGAGGAGGGGAGAAAGAGTTCTAGACATGACCTCTCTGGACTGATAGGTTTTTGGTACAGAAGAGTGGCATTTAGTCAACCAATCCTTTAAGCCAAACCAGGGTTGGTGTAAGTGACATAGCATCTGCTTTCCACTGCCCTAAAAAGGGGTTTGATTTTGTGGCTTCAATTCTGTGTTGCTGTTTTAGCTGTTGAATGTGTGGTTTCTTCTTTAACATAATGTGGCAGAGGCTGTGGAAGGAAATGCAGCACAGCAGGCCAGGTATGGTCTAAAGTCATTAGTGTTTCAGGATAATCACTACAACTATCAATGAGGAATATTTTAGAACAGTGTCTGCTTTTTAATCTCCAAAATACTATTAAAAATCAGGGTGGGAACCTGCCCACTGTAGCTCATTCCCACAAGAAAATGCTGTTTATTCCGGTCTGCTTTTGGATTTATTTTTTTCTACTGTAGCTGTAAATGTTTCTGTAATTCCAAGCAAAGGGAGGAGGATGGAACTACTGCTCAGATGTGTCTGTTTAAGAACAGGTGTGTCTGTGTAAGAACAGGTCTCTGCACACAGGCAGCTGCTGACAGAAGAATGAAAATTTTAGAAAATAGAAAAAACCAAAGGAGTGGGAGACAATATTTTGTCTGTGGGATGACTTTCCCTCTAGTAGAGGAGAAGAGTTGAAGGTGTGATCCCAGCTGGCTGCATCTGGGAGGCAGCTGGAGCTGGCCGTGACAGAGATGCCCTGGCTGCAGGTGGAAGCCTGTGGCTGCTTTCCTGTTTATCAGCAGTGGCTCTGCTGGCACTGGTCCTGGCACTGGTCCTGGCACTGGTTCACTCTGGGCATTTTCCAGCTGCTCTCTGGGGAGGTCCAGCACACTTCGGGAATGGAGCCGGTGGCACTGCCTGGTCCCCTTGTGTCAGTGGGGCTGCAGGAGCAGGTGACTGGGGTTTTCCTGTGGCTTTGTGCACAGAGGTACCAGGGCAGCAGAGCTGTGCCAGGACAGTGGGGCTGAGGGTCTGCACTGAGCTGGGGCTGCTCAGCACAGACAGAAACCCCTCCTTGGCCCGAGGGGAGTGGGGCACTCCTGGCAGGAGCAGGGGTGGGCACAGCCCTGGGGCCCCTGTGGTGCCAGGCAAAGGCTGCTGTGGTTTCCTGCAGCCCGGGGGGTGCAATAACCTCCAGGGGGGTCTGGGGTCCCTCCCCAGGGCAGGTTCTGCTTCTGCTTTTTCACTCCACACTTGGTGTTTACACTGTACAGAAAGGATGTAGAAGAGCCCCTGTTCCTCCAGCCCGCGGGGTGCTGAACACCAGGCCGTGTTCCCAGAGCTCCCCGAGCTCCTGCAAATCCCTGGAGCCCCCGGCAGGTCCGGCCGTGCCCCACAGCGGCTCCTCAGGGCTGCACTCCAAGCACCCAAAGCCAGTATTAGCAAAGGTGTTAAAATATTCTGTCAGTGTCTTGAGCATTTCTGCAAAATAATTTATGGAAGGTGGGTTTTTTTTTCAATAATGAACTTAACTTTCTTTTGATATTTAATTTTTGAATATATTTTTTCACAAAACTGGACTTGCTGTAGTTAATGATCATGATCCTGATTTCTTTTTTAATTGTAAATTTTATAATTTGTAAATAATTAGAATGTCCTTCAAAATAAATTTACAATAAAATTTGGTTAAAAACAGACTTGGTTGTTGACTTGTGACTGTTTTTCCCTGAAGAACACCTGGCTGTGTGGATGGCTGATCATGGTCTGTGCCATACCCCCTGCACAGCTGCAAACCTCGAAGGCTCTTCACAGTTAAAGGATTCATTTTGTGATGATCTGTCACATGTGGCCCAGAGCCCTGAGCACAGGCCAGAGTGCAGAGCTCTGCCCAGCAGCAGGACAGAGCTGCTGCACACCAAGGGAGGGAGCTGGGGAAACCTCTGCTCTCTCTGTTCACCTCACTGAGCCGCATTTTACCATTAATCCCTGACTATGGGCAATAAAGAGAGAGACTGGGGGCAAGGCCCTGTCCATGTGCAATGAACTGGAAGGCTCCACCCAGAGCGAGCAAGATACAGAACTGGTTTCACCTCCTGTGCAGCAGCAAATGCATCACAAACTCTGAAGAGGTTTTTCTTGTTTGTTTTTTAAATAAACATATTTCTCATGGCAGGAAGCAGCTGTAAATAAGCAAAGTGGTACCAAACACAGGCCGAGTACAGGAACCTGGACAAAGTCGAGTACAAAGTCACTGATGAATAATACCAGGAACACTTTTTATGCTGGATTAGCAAAAACATCCAAATTCCTTCTAGCACAGAACCAGAGCTGGTTCAGACAAGCAAACTGTTTATACCTGGCACTATCAGGAATGAAGCCTGCTAGGCATTCCTGAGTTTAAATAAGACAAAAAATCCCTAAATGCTGTCCTAGGGATAGTTCAATTCCTATGTTACAAGAAACCCCTAAAAAAGTCTCCTGCTTCCAAACCTTGCTCCAGAAGTGAGGAAAGTCACAAAGTCCTTGTCCTCCTGGATCTCAGAGGTGCTCAATAAAGTGGAGGGTGAATAAATGGGTGTTAATACTCTTCAGTGCCCCAAAACTGACTTAGCAAATGATCCATAATATGGGCAAAGTAACCAGAGATGGAAATGAACTGCAGTGGGACAGAATTTCCTGAGTGGTTTTAAGCATCTGTGATGGACTCCTCAGTGTTTGATCACTGTGTGACATTACCGAGGTTAAACAGGAGCCCTGATTGGCACAGGCAGGATTGTCCAGTGCCCATTCACATCCACCATAATCCAGAAAGTTTTATCATCCAGCTCGTAGCAAAGGAGCTCTGAAATGCCAGACTGAATTATATATAACATTCTTATTCTGAACTGTATAAAATAAAATGGAACTTGTATCTTAGACTTTAAATATTTTACTATTCAATACTAAACCCATCTGTCTTTCAACACAAAAAGAAAATACAAATCCAAGTGAATGGCTTGTCAGAGGAACAGCACTGTACCATAACAGAATATTCCTGGAATACTGTGGTCTTCCCAAAACCGGCAGCATTTCAGATATTATTTTTCTTTTGTACAGCCCAGACTCGAACACAGAGACAGCCATTCCCATTCCCCAGAGTAAGAAAACTTCCAAGATTACATGAATAAAATAGATACACTGGAAATCAGATAAAGCTTTACAAGAATTTCCCCATGTGTCCAAGATGATTTCCTTTATCAAAGGCTCAATGGTGACGTGATTCCCTCTGCGAGAGTGACAGGTTTTACACCAGAATGTGCCCAGATACAAAACCAACCAAAAAAGCACCACTGAAGTGAAACAGAAATGATCAGAGACAGCAGCTTTCCTGGGGGATGCTGAGGCTCGAGTGAAATGTCTGGAGAGTGCAGACAGGGGGCTCAGAACACCCAGCTGAACGTCCCCTGCGCTCACGGGGCCAGGCGGGGCCAGCCCGAGGCTCCAGCGAGGCCACAGAGCCCCGATCCCCCTTCCTGGACATGCCCTGCCCTCAGCCCACCGGCCTTCACCTGCACTCAGGAGCTGGGAACCTTGATACCCCAAGTTTTTTCTCTTTTTTGTTTGTAATAATCAAGTAAGATATTGTTACATTCCATTCATATACTGCAATTTATAATATTGATAGATAATATTAAGATACACATATATAAGAACTAGGATATTCTTTATGGCCTCTATTTTCTGATGTATTTAACAAAAACAAAGTAAAAAAAATGAAAACAATTGCTGGTGTTTCCAGTTTCCCAACAGAGATGCAGGACCAATCCCTGAGCAGCTGCTCTGTGCTGTGGTTTCCAGGCCTGTGACAACTCTGCCCTGGCTGTCGGTGTTCAGGGAGGGAGTCAAGAGTGCCACCAAAGCCCATGTGACAGCACAGCTCCAGGAGTGGCTGGGGTTCAAGGAGCACAAACAGAGCCCGATGGATCAATTCAGTGCAGCCCACAAGTCAGGTTGGTTTGCTGGGCTTTGCAAGTGGAAACAAACATTGCATTTCTGTGTGTAACGCCAGAGAAACTGATGCCCATTCACAGAGGCAGGAACGAACCCCAGCAGAGTGGGCTGTGTCACGCTCCAGGTGTGCCAAGGACTGAAAATACAGGGAGGGAGTAACTTGTGCCTCAGTAGTGCTGCCTGAAAAGCTGTGTGTGGAAATCCCAACCCAACCCACCTCCCCTCATGCTTTGGTCAGTGCAGGAATCCCAAGGTTCGGTGGCAGGGAGTGAGGAGCAGTGTCAGGGACTGGGACAACGGGGGACTCTGACCTGTGGGCAAAAAGCTCTCGAGTTGAGTTGCAGCTCAGCGATGGTCCTGCAGTGGTCCTGACAGCCTTCCTTAAAAGAAATGCTTGGTTTTATGCTGGCTCAAAAAAACCAAAAAATCCCTCTGTCACTTCCAAAAGGACACCAAGGCCATGGGGTGTGTCACTCAAAGGTTTCCCATCGCTTTCTGAGCTGCTCAACCTTACCTGGTGTGGGTGACACGTCCTGCTTCGTCTTTTTTAAGAGATCTTCAAATGGATCTTTTGTCTCCTCCGATTTTGAGGACAGTAATACTGACTCCAAGCCCTTGGCTGGCCTGGCAGAGACCAGAGGGGGTTCACTGGCCAGGAGTGCCAGTGATTGTTTGGGATCTACCTTTGTGCTGGGCTGGCCCACCTGTAACGTTCGGGGTTTGGAGGGACCACCCAGACACAGGGGCTGGAGGGAGTTGGTGGGAGAAGGGCTGTGACTCTGCAGGAGCAAGGATCCAGCTGCTGGCACAGCTGGAGCCTGGCTGAACAGATTTGGCATGGACAGTGTGGCCATGTGGGGCTGAGGTCTCTGTGGTGGGTAGAAGCTGGCAGTAGGGGTTATGAAGCTGGAGCTGTATGCGTGACCTAAGGAGGGGGTGAAGGAGCCCCTTGGGGGTCTGACCAGGGACACTGGGAGGGCTCCTGGCAGTGTCTGGGTGAATGGATTTGGGGAGGGCTGTAGAAAAGGTGGAGCTGGGGCACGATAGCCAAGGGGCTGGGCAAACGGTGCAGCTGGAGGAGGCACAAAGTCACTGGGCAGGGCACTGAAGGCGGGTGCGGGGGTGGAGCCCGGCGGGGCCGAGCCCTGCGGGGCCCTGCCCGGCCAGCCCGCGGTTCTCAGCGGGTCCAGCAGGCTCAGCAGGAGCTCGCTCTCATTACCTGCACCTTCTGTCTTCACCCGCACGGGCTGCAGCATCTCAGCAGTGCTGGCAGCACTGCACAGCAGCTGGGATGGGTGAGAGGAGGAATTTACAGACTGCTGCATTTCGGGGTCTAAGGACACATTCCCAGCCCCAAAGGGCTCTGGGATAAGATCTGAAACCAAGTGGCTGCGCCCATGAGGGGTGAGGATTTCCGCTGACCCAGCTGGAGCCTGGTGCTTGGAAGCCCTGGGTGCTGGTGGTGGTGGCACGATCCCCAGTTCTGGAGTCTTTCTTCCCTGTGGCCTTGGAATGGTGATGTTCCCTTGAATGGCAGGATTGGATTCATCCTTTTCTGCAGGAGCTAGACCACTGTCTCTGCTCTGGGGTCTCCTGCTGATGGGGGGCATGTTACCCAGGGCAGCCAAGGGTCTCTCGGGTGAGCTTTGGGAATATTTGGTGGGAATAGCCATATCATCATGGCCCATACTCCACAGCTTGTTGTAAGGGTGGGACAGCTTCATGCTTGGCACAATCCTGTTCCTCTCGGACACACCAAGATCCATTCTCTGCAAGAGAGCAGAATAAACCTTAGTGATGTCCTCACAACACAGCGCAGGAAGTGAGCTCAGGCTGCTGTGAGGGAAGAGGATCTGTCCCCAGGCTGCCAGCAGTGCAGAGGGACAACAGCCTGTGGCCAGGAAGGACAGACAGGAACCAGCCAGGACTCTGCAGCTCCAATTCCAGCTCTGCCTCCACGGGTTAGTTCAGCTGGGACATGTGCATCTGTCACAGCCCAGTAAGGAGCACACACCTGTGTCCAAGATACAGAAGCTGAGAAGCCTTAATTGCTGCATGGAAAAAGCTGACAAATGAAATATATGAATGTAACACTAAATTCAATATTATTATAAGGTAGAAATGACATTTGCTTCTTTAATGTCAGATGAAGGTCTTGGAGTCTGCTTTAGTTTAACACTTTCTGAGCTATGTTCCTTCACAAACAATCCCATTTCTTCAGAGGGAGATTGTTCAAATGATGCTTAGCCCAAAATAGCCAGATTAAAAGGAAAAAACTTTGGAGGGGACCTGAAAATTACCAGCTATTCATTACCACTGCTGACTATGAACTTCAAAGACAACTGTGTGTGACAGCCACTGGACAAACAGATTCTGAGGAACAGGGCAAACATTCCCTCCTTCAGAAGCAAAGGCTTTAGAGGAAACAGTTACTATAACTGAGTCCCATTTAAGCCATTTCTTAATTCAGAAATTAATTCTGAAACACATGAGCAAATCCCTGGAAAATAGATGATGATGATGATGATGATGATGATTATTATTAGGATCTACCCAATAATATGAAAAGGTTCCTGAGAATGAGCTCTGTGCCACCCCCAGGGCACAGGCACCGCCTGACCTGGTATTCGAAAGAGCAGCGCTGCTCCGCCTCCTCTTTGGGCGTTCGCAGGTCCTCCAGGCTCTTGGCCTGGCTGAGGGGCTGGGGCTGGGCTTCTACTTCCAAGCTGGGGAAGATGTCTTCCAGGAGGTTGACTTCTGAGGCCTTGCTGGAGAGCAGAGGGCTCGGGGGCAGCGGCTCTCTCGCTTTATCCGGGCTGCCCATGTCCTCTCCATCGGCACTGTCCGACTCCTTCAGGGCCCGGTATGGCTGAGGCCTGGCACAGAACCAGAAATCACTTTGCAAATCACCCTATTTCTAATTCTTTGCTTTGAACACAATTTCCTAAGGAGCTGGATGAGTTACAAAGAGCTCCCCAGTGGCAAATACAGCTCAGAGAGCCCCATGCAGAGCAAGCTGTGAGCAGTACCCAAGGGCAGGGGGACATGCAGAGGGGACCTGGCACCTGAGGGTGCTCAGAAGGGCAAGCCCCGAGTGGGAAGCGCTCAGAGGAAAGCTGTGGTCATGCAGGCACAGCCAGGCTGAGGAGGGAGCCCTCGGAGCAGGGATAATGGGATACCAGCTCCCCATGCTGGCTGTCTGGGCTCCCCTCAAGCCAGGCATGGCCTCTGCACCCCGTGTTTGCAGGCTCTGACATCCTTGGGCCTCGAGCTAACTCAGCACACAACATAACTCAGTGTTTTTCTGCAATAATTGGTAACACTGTGCAGGTTCCAATGATTTCATTGGTGTCATCTTATCAAGAAACACCACAATCCATTATGGAGACACCTCTTTTACATTCCCAGCCAAGACTGAGTTAGCAGGATGCTTCTCTTGCACATACCTCAGCAAAAAAACAGAACCAGAACATTTGCATTTTGGTGTGTGTACAGAGAACAGCAGCACGATGTGCATCCAATTAATAAAAACAAGTGCCACACATGGCTGTGGGGATTGGCACTTGACTGGCAGCCAGTTGTACTGTGGCATTTAAAAAAGCTTTCAATTAAAAGAAAATATTTGTGAGACCTGCAAAAACACATCCTATGGAAAAACCCTCCTCCCCTTTCCATATTTTATCATAATACATCTATATCATGCAAATTCACAGAGAGCCCAGCTGGCTTCCTTCCCCAGCACACCCAGAGCAGGCACTGAGCCTGCACCAGGACAGGGACACTGCAGGTACAGGGCAAAGGAAGTGACAGCACATGGCCTCAGGGCAGGGAGCTCACAAACCTCGGCGTCTTCAGTCTCACATCACTCGGGGTCACACTGCAACCCCCCAAGGGATATTCTGCAATCAAAACTGGTCTCCTCCACCCCAAACACGAGTAGGGGAACATTTTCTGGCCCTTTCCTACCGAACCTCCCCATCCCACCTGCCTGCAGATCCATTCACTGTCAGACTCTGAACTTGTGTCTGCAGCACACAATGGATTTTAGCACCTGCAGACCCCTCTGTCCCACTGGCAGCCTCCTTCTCCAGCCTGGTCTGACCCAGCTTGGCTGGGCATCATCTATCCCCCAGCTCCTGAACTGCCTGAATGTGGCATCATGTGGATTTCTGAAGCAGAAGCTCACAGTAGCCTGGCCCCTCTTCCTACAGGTTCTGGTCTAACCAGTAACTGCATTTGTTAAAAGAATGAGTGCAACTCCATGCAATTTATCCCCCTTTCATCCCCTAGAAATCCTCAAGCAGGCAAGGTTAGGATATAACAAATCCTCTGCTGACATTCAGTGAGGGCTCAGCCCAGAGCTGCCTGCTGGGATTGGGATATTCAAATAGGCAGCAAGAGGGATTTAGAGCAGAACCTGCAGCTGGCAGGGCTCCCCACACCTCACACGGGCACCCTGGGCAGGGACAGAACCCTCCAGCCACAGCATCAGCGAGCGGTTCTGGCCCAGCACCTTCTTTCAAGACTGAATTACAGAGGTTTGGGAATTCAAAAGTTGAATACAAATAGAACCAATAAACTTCCTCCTTCTTGTATAATTGTCAGATTGTACTCAAAGCCCTCAGAGGACACCTGCAAGGATGTGATACCTGACAGACCAAAGAGGTTGGGATCAAACAGATGACACTGGAGAAGGCTGACAACTGCACTGGAACGAGGCTCACAGGACAACCCAAAAGCACAGTAGCACCACACAAGAATGAATGGTGGAAGGTTTGGACAGGAGTACAAGCAGCATGTTGGAACAAAGGACAAATGGAAGGGTGACATCCCACAGAGCTCGAGTCAATGGAAGCCCATAAGCCTAGTGTGTTGCTGCAGTGTCTCATGCAGGAGGATGCTTTCTCATGCTGCTCAACATCAAAACAAACAAGCAAGAGAAATGTTGGTCATTCATCAAGCACTGTACAGAGACCCCAGTTTTTCCAAAATCCCAGTGCAGGAGCAGGTGCCCTGAGCAATGCAAACCCCACTGTTTGAAGCTGGTGTGGACACAACAAAAGAGTAAAGGATAGACCATTCGAAAGGAGCAGAGAAGAAAAAGTTTTCAGAGAAGCCAGAGACAGGATCCTCTTCTTGCTGAAATTCATCATCAGAGGAGTCCTCAGAGAGGAAGACTGTATAGTGTCGCATGGGCTTTACCAGGCTGGGGAACAGGAAGAGAAAAGGAAGTTATCGAGTGGTGACAGTGACAGCTCCTGAGGAGAGAAACCAGGGGCTCTGGGAGACCTGACCCTGACTGACTGCAGAGCAGAGAGCTTGGCAGGGAACACAGAACACAAAACACAACCCCTCTGCCAGGGGCATGGCGCTGTGGGGTGCCCAAGGGCAGGGACCGCTGCCCGCAGCCACACCACCGTGCAGGGACAATACAGAAACCCCCTTTCCCACCACGTTCCCTACAGAGCTGGGCACCTCTGTTCAGAGAGCTCTGCTCCTCAGGCTCTCTGAGCTCTGACAAACATTAGATTTCCCTCTCTGCTTTACAGACATTTAGTGTGATGCACAAGAGAAGCTGACTCCAGGGCACCAGTTCATACTTGTATCTGTTTTTCACATTTGAAACTGCTTCACTCCAGAATAAAACCCGAGCTGTCCAAGGATTGGTATGAAATGCAGTTTGTCAAGTAAGGTGTATACGTTCCTTTCCTCACCGCTGAACTGAGAATCAGTTCTTAAAGATTAGGTCAGGAAAAGAGAAGTTGGGACACTGCAACCAACAGCCCAAGAGGGCCAGAGCTGCCACTGCCAATGAATGTTTATTCAGTCAGGTCAGAGAAAATTCATAAAAAGTCTCTTAACCAGTGCCAGTGGCTGCAGCCGATAGTGGTAAATCACAGTCTGCATTGTTCCAGTTAAAACGGGTGCATTGCTTTCTTTCCACTCTCCTGCTCTAACAGGTAGCCAGGGGAAGGAGGTGGGGCCCACTGCAGCCCCCGGGGCCGCCAGCGCTGCCAGCTGCTCACGGTAAAACCCCCGTGTCAGCCCCGGCACCGCTCCGTGCCCGGGCTGCCAGCACCGCTCACGGTAAACCCCCGTGTCAGCCCCGGCACCGCTCCGTGCCCGGGCTGCCAGCACCGCTCACGGTAAACCCCCGTGTCAGCCCCGGCACCGCTCCGTGCCCGGGCTGCCAGCACCGCTCACGGTAAACCCCCGTGTCAGCCCCGGCACCACGCGGCTGGGATGCGCTCCACGGCGCCGGTAGCAGCGCGGAGCGGGGGCTCCGTTTTAATGAGGAAGATCTGCATCTTGGGAGCTTTTTTCATGTGTCAGGATGCGTGGACAAATCAGCAGCACATCACACTGGCCAAAAATGAAATGCTGACAAATGTAGATATTTCAAATTTAATTGACACCTAAATGTACTTGAGATAGAAAAAAAAATATGTACAGAAAATGGGAGTGCAGGATATGGGAATTAGTAAGGAGAATTCCGTAATAATTTTAAAGGATGTTCTGGTTATGAGAAAATTAAATTTGTATCTTTTATTATGGTATTGCTTTTTCCTGAATATTGCGATTATGGCACAAAGGGGTGTATAGACTTGTCATTACTCTCCTAAAAAGGACTCCCCAGATTTGAGGAAGAATTCTTTTTTATTGACATCGTTTCTTAAAGAACAGCTACAGAAGAGCTCTAGGGAATTAAAGAATTTGTCCCTCTTAGCCAGTAAAATGCAGAGAATGAGGGATTTGGATGCATGGGCTTTTTCTTGCCGCTATGAGATCGGGGGCTTGGGACTGAGGGGATTACTCGGAAACTCTTCCATGTGAGCACAGCACAGACCTACCCTGGAATTCCTTCCTGCAGATCCTGCACGCTCAGTGCCAGAGCTCCCTGATGGCAAGGCCATGGAAAACCTTCACCACCCCCAACTGCTGCGCAGTGGGGCCCTGAGAAGCCGGGTACACCTGGAATTTCCCGTGCCCCACGAGCCTGTCCCATCCCACACAGCTCCACCGAGCTCAGCCCAAATCCCAGGCAGTGCCCGCTGGAGCACTCCCAGTGCCAAGGAATGCAGAGCTCCTGCCGAGCCCTCTGGGGTTGCTGCAGGGCCACAGTGACCTGTCCCAGCTCAGGCTGCGCCCCCAGCTCTTGGAAACACATTGGTTTAACAACAGACAGGAGCTGTGATTTTGGGTGCTCTTTGCAGTCACTGTTCCTGATCCTCTGTGCTTTAATTGAAGACTGATTAGAAAATCAGCACAGATATCCCCAAAACAATGTATTTCTTTTACACACATAAAAAGAATTAACTAATGTAACTAAAGACATAGATTTCCTAACCTTCAATGCTACTAGGTAAAACAAAAAATCTGTTTTATGGTGTTTTCACTGATTCTAGTGTTATCCAAGAGAGAGAAAACTGTGTGAGTTTTTAAAAGAGACAACACCTCTCTTGTTTCCATTTCAGAACACTTATACACAGATTACTTCTTACTGGGACAGAAAAAAGAAAGTTTGTGGGAAACATCATGAAAATTCTGTATTTTGTGAAAGCAGCTGAACTGTAAAGACTCACTAAAACTAGCAACAATAAACTAGACCCAAACAAAATAATTAAAATACAATATACTTCCAGCATTGATACAATGTTTACCATTTGTGTTTATGTTTATCTGTGGTCTGATAGTGGCAGGAATTAAAGGCACAGTTAGCAGTGAGCATCGCTGAGATGTTTGAACCCAAAAATTCAGAATCCTCCATAGGAACACACAGAAATGTTAAATTGATTCAATTATCCTCTACCTACATGCAGTGAGCCATCAGATTAAATATTAAGAAAATATTTTAGTTTAAAAATCCCCACAACCTCTGTGCAGGGCCAGCACAGCCCTTTGCAAGAGCTGCATCTGCTCCACAAGAGGGCAACCAAATTCCACGGTAAAATGGACAAATACTCCTGGTACAAGGGAGAAATTACCGTTCAGTTCAGGCCAGCGCCAGAGTATGCCCCCACCCTGGCATGGCAGGAAAGAGTTATCCATGCACTCATGCCCCTCCAGCGTGTTTGTCACACAAGTAGTGTCCCTTGGGCTGTGCTGGCAAGTTGAGAACATTCACAGCTCAGTACAGGCATTCCCTGGTCAGGGTCACCCCTGAGGGCCCATTGCTAACTCCACTCTGGCACTGTCAGGAATCTGCAATATACCCCTTGTCGTCTTTGCAAAAATCCCTGGCTGAGTGACATTAGTGAAAGTGCCTGCAACAGCCTCCCTGAGGTAACAGAACATGCCTGCACTGGTATGCACCACAGAGACCCTGGAAACCAACACCTTTTGTCCAGGAGCAGTGGACTGCAGCAGCACAGCTGATCTGGAACATTCCCCCTTCACTGCCACAGCTAAAGAGGGGATAAATTTGCTGGTACTGTGCAAAGTGAAGCCCTACAAGCCCTCACCACAGCGCTCACACAGATATCCTGGTCCTGTTAACGCACTCTAGAGTCAGACACAGCCCTTTCTGCCATCATTGTCAAATAAACAGTTCTGCACCATTCAGCTACAGCCCGACAAGAACACTGCATCTGCAGGGCTGGAACTGACAACTTCCTAGAAAGAAAAGTGCAAAATAAAACAACAAAGAAATGAACAAACCTCCAAAACCTGAAAACTTCCACTGACGAGGCTGATCAGAATGTGTATAACCTGGCAAACCAGAATTCTTCCACAAGCAAACTTTGGTTACTTGCTTTTTCACACTTCCACTACAATGTTCAAAAAAATTTTTAAAAATCCCAATTTTTTTTCTTAGTTAAAGCCTAACTTTGATCTCTGGTATTTTTGGTGACTCTCCTTTGGTGAGTCCCAGTTCTGAACACACTGATGCAAGCAGAGAGAAGCAGAGCAGCACAGTACTTACTGTTCTGGGCTGGGCACTGAGGTCCTCCGGCCCTCCACACCAATGTTGCTCTTGGGCCTCTTAACCACATGAGGCCTTGGGGGGCGAACCTGTGACATGCACAGAGACATCTCATCAAACACTGCCCCTGATCCAATAGCAGACACACATAACACATGGAGAACCACCATTATCCTACAGGGATCTTCCATTTGGTGTTGCTTTGTCTTTTGTGCCACAACGTTACACATCAGTGTGGATACATCAGCGAATCTAAAGTATGAATATAAACCACATGGCCCCACGACTTGCAAATGAAACATATATGCTTGTCACTGACTGTTTGCTATTTGCTCTGTCCTGTTTGGTACAGGCTGAATTTTGGAGAAAAGATTCCCCGGGTGTGACCTTCCCCCTGTGCAGTCAGTGGTGAGAGAAAAGCTGGGAATGTCCATGTGCTCTGGACATTGCACTGGGCAGTGGGGCTCAGCTCTGACACTACGGCCCTTCTGGCCACTTGCTCCTAGGAACCCAACCTCTCAGATGAGGACTTCTGTGTAAGGGGACACTGGAAAATGTGTACTTAGGATAAATGTTTTAACATGAAAAACTCAGCTCATTCTTCATTAAAGATATGCTTCCTTTCAGCAGCTGAACACAAACCCTTGCCAGCCATATTGTCATTATCACTCTTGGTATTACGTTAGACTTTTGTTTTCTGTAATAAAATCCAAAGCTTTTCTATGAAAGATTATGTTACTGTCAATCCAGTCTCAAATACATATCCATACCTTCTAATGTAAGGAAATTCAGCTTGATTTCTGACCAGGATCTCCACAAGCAAACAAGCCTTATTTCAAGGAAAGGAGTAAGCACTTGTGCTCAAAGTCTGTGTATGTGCCAGCTTACACTGGTGAGGAATCCTGTGCTGAACTTATCCCTGTGATTCAAATGTAGGAATCTGCAGCATCAGGGCAGACTGTACACACCAGCTTCACGTGTTTTGTTAAGAAAGTACAACTCTACCTGAAATAGAGTTGGATCTCTTGGCTCAGCTCAACGCTGATCTCAACAGAAATGCCCAAACACCCAAATAAAGTTGGGAATACAACTCAGCTCCTGACCTCCCAGAGCTTCTGCTCCCTTAAGGGGCACAAGAGAAAGGAGCTGTTCATGGCCTAAAGCCTGAGTGCTCTGGGATGACGAAGGAAGTTTTAAAGAAACTTAAAAAACTTCTTTAAAGTTTTAAAGAAAAAATTATTTGTTGTGGAAGGGGGGCTTTCCAGGTTTGTTTTAATTTTCTTTTGTTTTTAATTTTCCTTCCCAGGCACATAAGCCTCAAATTTTCCTGCCAGAAGAAAGCCACCAAATTGTGCGTAGTGATTCTGCCCTACACACCAGTATGCAGAAAATAGCAGCAGCATTACCGCATTGAATTTTCATTTCAAAGGAAATGGTGCACAGCAGATATGATGAAGAAATCCAGAGTTGTATTGCCACTTTCTTAGGAAAAAGGGCTTATGAAAAGGTCAGATGTTAAGGTCTTGGAGATCAGTCCCCACACAAGGCTGCTCCTCTTTACAATAAAGACAGCTTAAGAACGTGAATTTATGGCAGGAATGGAAGGATTAAGTTTGTGGCAACTTCAACTGAACTTGCAACGTGGTGAAACATGGGGAAAAGAACAACAGAGCTAATTAGAGGAGCTGAGCTGTCAGAGCGCAGCAGAATGGCTCGGTGCCAACAAACAAAAGGAATGGGCTGGCAATCAGCAGGATCGATGAAGAATACTGCTTCATTAGGGCTGATAAAACAGGGAGAGACCGCAGAGAGGAGTGCGGGAGAGGGGGGAGACAGGCAGGAGGAACGGGGAGAGGAGAGCACGAAGGAGAAAGGCAAAAAGAGGAAGAAAGCAAGCTGCTTAATTAAATGGGAGCTCGGAGCTGATGTGTAAAGCTGGCCTGTCAGCGCGCTGGGAACACTTTCACCTTTTGGGTGGGCGTGCTGCCAAGGAGGGAGAGAGGTGAGAGTTTGGGGTGGCTCTGGGGGCCCCCAGCCCTGTGCGGTGCGTTGTGACAAAGCTAAGTGGGATTTAGAGCATTGCTCCCGGGGAACTGCTGGGAAAAGCCAGGAATCAAGACAATTCCTTGCTGGATTTTGAATCTCACATAGCCACAGAGGCAAGGTTAAATGCTTATCAAATGCAAAAGTATCAAAGAAATCCAATTATGTGAGCACACAGCCAAAAGAAAAAAGGTAAACTTCCAAGACCGAAGGGTTGAATGTGCTTATTACTGTCCCCGTCAACTTTATGCATAATTATTAATTTTAACTTTTTCTAATTGAATAAAGTTTCCAAACAGTCACTATTAATCCAAACAGACCTCCATTAATTAGAAGCAACAACCCTCTCTCATAATACCACCACCACTTATTTCCAAAGCAGCAGAATGCAAAGAACGTCTCTGTTCTGCTTCCTTAACCTTTCTTTGGTCTGTGTTTTTGGCTTTATTATTAGCAATTACTCATATTGCAAGCACTAGTGCCCATGGATTCCTCCTTGCAGCACAAAGTATTTCTCAGGAATTCTGGTGTTATGTGGCCCTAGCTGGAAGAGCAGAGGGACCTGGTCTCCTCCTTCAGTGCTTGTGCACGAGGCCAGGATAAATCACTTGCTGATACCCACCTCTGTAGGAGCTGCCAAGCCTGAGAGGGAAAAAGCAGCCTGCACAAAGTATTATTTACACATACAGAAATGTGTTGCAACTACTAAAAGCCAAATAACAGTTCTGAACAACAACAAATTTATGTATATTTGATACAAGCATATTTTTGGGATTGATTATAATAATTTACATTTATCTTGAATTTCCTCTTGATGAATGAAGCCTTTCTGTTCCACTTACTGACACAGCCAGAGGAATGCAACAGGAGCGTTCATTATTACATTTCCAACCTTTATCAATCACATTGGGAGCAAAGACAGTTGAACCAACCACATTACAGTGAGGACTATTAATACCCTACAGCTGGGAGATTAAGCAGTCTTAACAAGACTTCCACCTAATAAATGACTCCATTTGAACAATACAATTCAGCAACTTTGGTATAGAGGAATCACAACATGCCCCCTTAGACCTGCCAACCGTGGAACACGAGGGCATTGAAAGCACTACAGGAACCCCACAGTACATGGGAAGCCATCCTAGTGAAACATCTGGGAGGGTCTCCCATGCTATTGCATCTAAGAGAACACACATAATCATAGTCAATGCTACTTTTTAAACACAGAAAACAGAAATCTTTAGGGGAAAAATCTAAACACCCAGAGTTAAAAAGAGGTAGGAGAAGAAACACATGCCACTGAAACGTCACACAGGAACATGCACCAGAGATCAAAAGTTAAAACACACACCCAGTTGCACTTGTTAACCAGTTACCTGCTCATCCAAAACACATTTTAACAAGTTTTAGCGAGATCAGATTTGAAAACTTGCATCTCTCTCTTTCTTATGCATGTCTGTGTATGGATAAGGAAGCAAGAAGTAAGATGATTTGGGGGTTAACTGTATTCATAAAGCTGAAGCTCTGAATACACATAAATATCTTCCAATGCTGTGCCAAAAACCAGCACCCCTCCTAAATTGATACTTCTTGCCTATGCCTCTAAAAAAAATAAACATCTGGTGCAGACCCAGCAGGGTGTTCAGTTTTAATGCCATCCTGCATAGTACATGGGTAAAAATGCCCTGGAGTGAGTGTTTTGGGGGGAAAACTGCTGAGATAAGGTATCCCTACCTAACATGTACAGACACTGCACTGCCAATAATTTCTGTGCAGTTCTTCCATGGAAGAACCCCTTCCTCTGGCCAACCCATGGGTTTAATTACCCTGTGTGTGTCATCCGTAACACGTACCAATGTTCCACCACCAAAGATCGACCTCCCTTTTTTCAAGTCTACTCACACATGGAGAAGAATTAGGCAACCCAAATTAATTTACAAAATAACTTGCAGAGAATATTTTCTCTTCAGACTTCTGCTTCCTTTCAGATTTGAGTTCAGTGCAAGTCTTCAAAAGCTCACTGGCTAAAAACTTCTGCCAGCCAGTCTAGCAGGGCTTTGTGTGTAAGAAATCACCGCAAAAGTCAAACCAGACGTGGCCAGAGCAGCCCCAGTTACCTGCAGAGCTGCCCGAGAGCTGCAGGGCTCGCCAGAGAAAAGCAGAACAACCGTGGGTCCCAGGGCTGTGCCGCAGCAGAGAGAGGCAGTTTAGGAGCGTAATTCACACATGGCTTCTGTGCAGAGTTTGACAATCCAAACTACCAGGGTTTAGTAGTGCTACAAAGAGCGTAACTCAGGCAGTGTTAAGCTGCGGCAGTGAAACAATCCCCAGCTACTCACGGGCCTGGAGGAGCGCTGGATCTTTGGGGGCGGCGGCCGTGGTGGGCGAAGTCTGTGCTGCTGCAGCAAAGTGGAGACTAAATTAAAGTCACCTGCATGGAAATACCTCTGATGTCCTGGCAAAAGCGGCATGAGCATGTGACAGCATGTGATTTACCTTCATACTCACCTCACAAAATGCCATTTTTCTTACTTTGTTTTTCCACAGCAATGACAAACCCATGACCTCTGACGTGCCCCGGCAGCACAGGTACCCATGCCAGGCTGAACTCAGCTCCTGTCACACCAAAGGCAGCAGGGACAGCACTCCAACCAGACAGCCAAAATGGACTGACACAACAAAGATGTTTAAGCTGAATTCTTGGACGTCGAGGTCCAAGTGTTCTAGGCTACATTTATACAAATGGAAACCAGGATACTCAAAAACACTTTTACTAAAATCTCAAGTGATTTTAGTGCTTGTGAAAACTTATGGAGAAGGCCTCAAACCAGACATGTAAGAGCACGGAAAAAACCCCGATTCACTTAAACTTCTCATGCACTTAAAGTGAGCTTATACTCAGATCCCATCTTGGATTTCACTCCTAAGTGACCAACAATTACAAGTCAGACCTTAAAGCATCATGATGGCCTAGAACTCAAAACTACTTGTGCAAGTATCATTTTAGTTCTGTGTAAGTGAAAATGAACATACTACAAATACTCTATATATTTATATTACAACAAACTACTCCTTTGCGGCAGCCAATACTTCCATATCTTTACCCTGTCACTAGATTATTTTTCCAGCTGAGATTTAAATCTCACATATGATTAGGCTTTCATCTCTGATCAAAAAGTAGTTCTATGTGTTTCCACAATAAAGACACATACAAATGCTGCTTTGGGAAAAGATTAAAGGTGCAGAAACGTTTTTGTCTCTTGGACTTCTAACCAGGCATCATGTTAACTCTCAGAACTGTGACCTCAGTGCTTGTAACAACACAGGCAAATCCAACCCTCAGATTCCAATTTCTGTTATCACTGCAGTGCTCCCAGCAATGGGGTTTGTTGGGAGGTTCATATGTGCTGCAGCACACACTGCACTGCTGAGCCCCAGGAGCTCTCAGAGCAGGGGAAGACAGAAGTGCCCAGGGCCAGCAGTGCTCTCTGCAGTGGGCAGGGACAGGCCTGGCTTAAGCAGGGCTGTGAACACGGGCTGGAGCAGGCCCAGGGCAGAGGGGAGACACGTGCGGGGAACAGCGGCTTTCCCAGAGCTGCACTGCCAGTGTTGGTGCTCCTGCCTGTCACCACAGTGGGATAAGCAAGTATGTTCAAACTCTCTGTGTTTGCCGGGAGAGCCACTGATTTGAAGTTAATTTGTTAATGCAGCAAAACACATTGTTTCTAAAAGGTCAGCAGGTAAAGCTGTGTTGGAATATCAACTTAATTACCTGGGCTGTAGGGAGGAATGGGAATGAACCAGCACACGGCTGTAGTGCTAAAAGCTGCTAAATTGCTATTCCAGGTATGCTCCTAAACATATGTACTATGGCTTTTTCTGTGAAGGGGAGAAATGTCTAAATTAGCACTTTCTCACCAATAGCTGTTTACCAGCATACCTTTTTCCTCTGGATATTTGCTTAATTGTCTTGTTCTAAATACTTCTGAAGCAAGACAGAAAATTTGCAGAAAGCCATTTTTATGACTGCAGATATGGCACTGCTTTACTAATTATCAGAGAAGTGACTTTAAGCTATGAGATTCTGTAGCAAGAAAAATCTTACATTCATTTTTACACTATCAAAATACTATTTAAGAATTATAGATCCCACATCTCACAAAGTAGCTATTATATACCCAAGGAATTTTCACAATACAGCTATTTAGAGTTTTATAGCAGAGAAAACATTACAAAAGGATAATTTTTGGTCTGCAAGGTAACAGCTTGTGAACAGAATATTATCTCAAATTAATTGTGGATGTCTTCTGAGATTTTTTTTTAAAGTGGTACTCAAAACAGAGCCTTGTGAGTAACCTAAAGGTGCTAGTTCATGTGCAGCAACAAGTGCAACCAGAAGGAAATGCCTAAAGGAAACACAACCAGATGAGAACTGGTCTGTCAGTATGTGGAGAAACAGTTTGTCTTTCTCAATTAGCAGTGAGGCTGTTTCCAATAACTTCCAAAGCAAAGCTCTTATACATGAATATCTTATTTCCTGCCGAAATGCAGGACTGGTTTGAAAATACTTTAAAGCCAATCAGCCACAGGAGAGAGAGGCCTTGTGCTGGATGTAGCCAGGCTCACACACACCAGGCTGCAGGAGACCTGAAGCGCTGACTTTGGGAGAACATGCTGGACCCCAGCTGAACACTCAATTGAAAAAAAAGGGAGAAAATAACGACACTGAAAAATGTCGGGTACCTAAAAAGATTCAGTAGAGAAAGCAGACAGAATCTACGAGGCAGCTGTTTTATTATCCATCCACATCCCTGCACAGCACACTCTGCTTTTTACATGCTCCCATACGTACAGCTCACAAACTGGGATGACAGGAACAGTGTATGTTTTACAGCATATATTTTTAATTTACACTCTGAAATACTTCAACGGAAATCTGCTGGGTCCTGTGATAAAAATAATCTCCATGTTTTAAGGGATGCCTCATTCTTCAAGCCACATATGTAGATTGGGAAGGTAGAACAAGTCTGGCAAAAATGCAGCAATGCTTCAAGACAAAATCCCAAAACCACGAGAAGACCACTGTGGATTATTATTGCTGATAACTGATGCTATTCTAAAAACATATGCCTTAAACAATAAACTCTTGGGCTGTAGAACTGAATGGTATTTTATTTCTTTTGTCTGCAATTACAGGAAAAAAGGGAAGAATTTTGAGAATGACATGCATTTATTTTTCTGTGTGTGTTCAGGAGCCTTAGACAGGCCATGCCCAAAGCACATGTGTTGTGCTGTGATGTAGATAGGAGGAATATGATGGTATCTGTGGTTAAAGACCTGTCAAGACTTCTGATTACTTCCCAGCTCCAGTGACAGGAAAGTCCCTGTCCTACACAAACCAGCAGTAAAACCCACAGAAGGTGGTATGAGACTGTGACCACTTAGTGCTCCACTCTGTCTTGTGAGCAGCTGAATATCAACACTGACCTCCTCCCATCCATACGTGCACTCAGTTCTTCTAAAAACATGTAAACCATCCCTGAACCATTAAACTGATATTATGTGACACTTTGCAGTTTGAGGACTCCTGACATTTCCCAAAGGAGATGCCTGTCAACAGCCTCTTATTTACCTGGCACAGAGCCCATGTGCTGCAGACCACAGTCTGAAAGCCACTGCACACTGAGCTATGTGCAGTAGGTACCCCCTCCCACAGCAAACAGGTGCCTACAGAACACAAAACATTTAATTCAGAGTCATTTCGGTTCAAAGAAGCCTCACACATGTTGTTTCCATTTTGTTCCCGTGTAGTGAGGCCTTGGACAATGAAGGATTGTGCTGCAGACAGTAACTACACGAGGCAGGAGCAGGCCAGGGTTCTGCTGATCCCCTTTCCACCTGCTCTGCTCTGGTCCTGCAGAGCTTTGCCATCCCTGCTCCTTGCTGGGCCTTGCTTGGCAATTTGCTCCAGCACTAATTGCTGCTTGGGCAGGGGATTCATTTGTCACAATTCACTATTCTAAACACACACCAACTTCTTGTTTTGAGAAGGTGTCCGAAAAACCAAAGAAATTTCTACACAAAGAATGGACTTTGAGCCCATTTCTTTGAGATACTCACTGTGACACAGAACATTGCAGCCCCTTTTACCTGTTCTCCTTGTCCCCTCAGGCAACCACTGGTGACTTTGTATAATTTCTTGTTATTTCTTTGACATTTTGGCACCACTTTGCACTTAACTTTTTGCACTAGATCTTTTTCTGGACCCTGCAGTAACAGCAGAATCCTGCACTTACAGTATCCATGCCTCAGTCCTAGATGGGTAACTGGGTGAACACAGAGGGATGTTCCTGGTACCAGGAAGGAATACATCCTATGGACTCTGCACTGCACAATGGGCCTTACCCTGAAGCAGCACAACCTTCATTTGTCCAGAAGGAGAATAAAACCCCAGCTCTCTGTGACATTGCTGCATAGTGACAGGGCCATGAAGGAAAACTCCCTTGACTCATCGAAGCATGCCCTTTCTGGATTACACCAAAACACCAAGGAGGGCTTTTGTACAACTATTCACAGAGGTAAAACAGGGAAGGGGTTGAAAGAGAATCTCACTGAGCTGATCATTTTTCCAGAGGACTTCTACCAAAATGAGGTTCATTTTGCTGTGGTTTGTTTTCATTCTGTCTATTCCTCAACATACATGGATGGAGAGACATGTTGCAAAAAATCCCAGATCCCAGGAATATATTTATCCCCATGTGTTAAAGCCTATCCATCTACTACCTCAGCAGAGTTTAAAATCACAGCTAATAGGTTAACAACTGTTTTTCTTCTGCTTCAGATGAAGAATATCAGAAAGCTGGGGGAATATTCGGCTTCCCAATTTGTACTGACTGCTCAGTGCTACCTGCAATGTCTGTTTGACAGGACTGACATTTTGTACCGCTGTGAGATGGGAGAACGTGTGACATTTTTATTCATGGTGGCGTACGCCCTTGTAATGATCAGCCCTGGTCGATGTGCTTACTGCAGCAGCCCCGAGCCCTCGGAGAACAAACACGAGCCCGAGGTGCCAGCAGTTTGGCTGCCTTATTAAACACCACCAGGATTCTAACGAAGAGCAACTGCTGGAAAATCTCACTGTCAAATCCTCAAGGACATTGTCAACATGGAACTAACTACATATATTTTTCATTTAAAATACTAGAAAATCTAGCAGTGCAAGATCAAATTTAAAGAAAAAAGCCACAGTGGTTTGTGTGTGTTTTCTTTTTTAACTGGTCATTTTGCCAGCTTTACGTTTGCTTTCTGTGGTCCTGATGTTGGAATTCAAATCAAAGAGATCATGTAACCTACATGATTTAAAATGTTGGAAAATGGACATATCCCTTATTAGCTCCTAACAGCTATTCCTCTCTAGCAACCAGAATACTTGTACAGAAAAAAAAAAAAATGAAAAAGAAAAGAGACATGCTCTCTCATTTAAGGAGTTCTATAAACAGCAATGACTCTCTGCTTCACTCAGCTTCATCATTCACTGAGCCAGGTTGCATAACTGGGGGGACACTCTCCCCCACACATCCACAGAAGGACATGGACCCTCTATCTGCAGCCTGGCACTCACTACTGTTTTATGTGGTATTCATCACCCTAGCTCTGAAGGGCAAATCCAAAAATGCCTGGCCAAACTACCAGTCACAGTGGGGTCAGAACTTAGAAGAATCGTATGTTTCACATACTCTTTCCCTTTAATCCCCTGGTTTAATCCAGCGGCCCAGAGGTCAATTCAGACAGTTCTGGCCTAACTGCACATATCAACTTTGTAAGTAATACATAAGAAATTTCTGGATGCTGATCTACATTGATAGAGAAGCAAGTCATCCATAAGACACTGCAAGCTCTCCTCAAGTTGTCAATCTAGGTGATTTGGGTAGCCTTGCATGTACTGATGTATTTATTTTCTATGTATGTATTATTTATAAAGCACAACTCTCCTTCCACATGCCAGCAGTGATGGCCCAAGATCCTCTCTACGAGATATTTATGGGTTCCTCAGCAGAACAGGACTAACAAGGAGGCTCTGCAGACATGTTACAGCTGCTGTCGCTTGTCACAAGCCCTGGGAGGTCGGCCCTGCCAGCATTCCCTTCACACATCCAGGCACTGCAGCACCTGACACGATGTACCCAAGGCAGCACAGTGATTCCTACATCCCTGTGTAAGGAGTGCTTCAAATACTGAGACAGCCGGAAAACACTAAAAGCCATAGTCTGCAATGTGCTTTTTCATGGCTGAACACATCTGCTGGATGCAGACTGGGGCCACAGTCTCACTGCAAAGCATGAATTCCTGCATGGCACCAGGTCCCTTTTTGCAGTGGCTGGACAGAACCCAGCTGTGCCTGCTCCTTGGGAAGCCCTGGAGAGCAGGTGCAGGAGGGGTAGAGACCCTGGGCACACTCTGCAAGTGCTGCTCACACTTGTCCCAGATTGGCACACATGGCCAGTGCAGGCCTTCCCTAATTCCCACCCCATGGATTGTCCTCTCTTCTAATCCTGCACACCACAAAGCACGATTTCAATCCATTGCATCACTGTCTTGTCCACTGACATTGGTTTTGCTCCTTTCACTAAGAACACTGTCCCCCAAGACCCTGATGGGACATTTGAGTGGTCTCAAGCAGACATTAAATGGAGAAGTGCTTCTGGGCCAAGACATTTGTCTTTCTTGTGAGGTGACTTTTACTGAGCAACACTGAATTCCTTCCTGAAAGGAACAGGCAAAGAAAGGAGTGAGAACAAATGAGGGTAGAAGATATGCTTTCTGAAGACAAAATCTTTTTAAAAAACTTATACTTTTGCTAAATCTATAAAGAATCAAATGGAGAGAGGGAGGAAACCCCATGTGGCTCCAGAGAAAGGAAATGGGAACCCACATTGCTCATCCGTGGGGAAGAGTGGAAGGGAGACTCATTTTCTTAATGAAGGTTCTGCTATTGTCCAAACAGCTCAGAGTGGCCAGAGGAGGAGCTGGCTCTGCAACCAGAGCATACAGTTACACCAATATTAGCAAATGAACTTGTTTTCCCCTTTCCCCTTTGGTTTCTACCTCAGTGCCACACAATGCCTGCTGTGATCCAGAGGAATCTGCTATTGTTCCGATGCACCTGGGTGTGAAGAGAGTCACAGGGTCTGGCAAAGGAGCCTTCCTCTCTTCCCTACTTCATCCCTTTCACCCTGGAGATAATCCCTGCTCTGCTGCCTCTGGCCTCAGCGATCCAGTTCTGCATTCCTGGAATGTAGCTGGCTGGTGTTCTCCCCATCTTCCCCCTGACCTCTTAATGCCATTTAATCTCCTGGAAGAAGAGCACTGCCCTACAAAGCAGAGTTGTTTGTTCTGTGTGTCCAAGTGCAGACTGTGAATAGGAAAAATGAACACGTTCATTTACACCAAAAGGGCTCAAAACAGCAAATAAGATGGCAATTTCCATGCTGCGGCCTGAAGGAGTTTAACAGCAGTCAGAATGAGCCGGGGAGAAAACCCAGAGAAGCCTTTCCACAGTCAGACAAGCTGCTTCAGTACATTAGTGCATTTTCCATTTGTTTCATAGCTATTTACATTAAGTCCCCAGAGCACTGATTCTCTGTAGTCTGCATCAAGAGTGGAACATGATTGGATCTCTCTACTAAAGATGTACATGGAAGTGTCCTTTGTATTTTCTTCAGCTTTACACCTTTTGGTACATAAATGGAATTAAATATCCTATTTACTAGTAAATAAAAACAAGCCATAGAAAACATAAACCCAGCTAAGCTGACAAAACACATTCTAATTATAACAGACACAATTAGAGAGCTGTACAGAACTGCCAGGATCACTTGCTTCTAATGAAATGATTCCCTTCCCCAACAAATGATGTTTCTGGCAGCTTATCATTTGCTGGTTTAATTGTACTAAATCAGTGGTGCTACTGACTGTGGGAAAGCTCCTAAGGAAGAACGTTCCTAAGTGTAGGTTTGATTTTGAAGCCCTTGGGCTCATCCTGTGTGCTCACACCACCCCTCCCAGACTGGTGGGAAGACTGGGCACAGGTACCAATCCTGTATGAACTCTGTGGGCCCTGCCAAAGTAGCCCCAACATCTGCTTGCTTGGACAAGGAGCCTGTTCAAAACAGTCACCATGACACTGCATAGTGTTTATTCTCCAAACAGCTCAAAGACAACACAGACACGTGTTCTACCTAAAAAGTACAAGTGTGGGCATGGAAACAAGAGCCCAAACCCCCAAGTCACAAATCACCTGCATTAGTGTCCCACTCTGCCCTGGTCAGGGCTTACTGGGCTCCCAGTGCGTGCCCCGCCTGGCACACTGGGAAGGATCCTGAGGACAGCCCTGGCAGCTGAATAGACAGCATGTGTTCGATGCATTTTGGTCAGCTTTTAAGACAAAAAACCAGAAGAAAGCAAGTAATAGGACATTCATAGAATCATTAAGGTTGAAAAAGACTGGTAAGATCATCAAGTCCAACCATCAGCCCAGCACCACAAGAGATGTTCTCTGTAATACTGGATCTTTCATAATAATTAACCTCACTCTTCCCCCAAACACAGAGCACTACTCAGTACTACAAACCTTCCATTTGAATCTTGGCCTTGGCTTGAAAATGATTCCCTCTTCTCCCCACCCATTAAATCCTGAGCGGCCTGTACTGCTCCTGCTACTTGTTGAGTACAGTTGCAATGTCCTAGAGCCCGTGGTGATCGTTCCTGTATTTGGTTGATGCAGGGAACAATAAGAAAGGTACACCCTGGGTAAAACGTGCAAAGTCCCACCCGGAAAAGCAGTGGTCCCACCCTCCCACAGCGGTGTCTTACTAAGAACACTCTGTTTAGATCTTTACTACACTGCCCCAGGCCATCGGGCTAAAATCCTTCTTTTCACCATCAAGGGGAGCTTTCCCACAATATCTTAGTACTACAGAGAGCATCATTAAAACAATTCCATAATAAACAAGGCTCTCCAATGATGCCTGATCACCACTCACCAAGATGACCCAGGATATACAAAATCTCCCCCAGTCAGGTAATTACTGCCAAATTTTGGTGAGCCATCAGTTGAGGTGCTGTGCGTTCGCAGGCATTTCAAGACAGTTTACTGGTATTTTTTGTAGCCTAACAACTGCAGATACACAATTGTGTTTGGAAAAGCTAACAACTCCCTCACTCTAGGGTGAGAGATAATGAGTTAAAATTAAAGGTTGCTGCTGGCTCGCTAGCCCATCCCCCTTTAGCTAATCTGTCATGTAATGAAGAGAAGCACCCAGCACAGGACAGCTCGCTGCCGGCTCACTTACAGCGAGCTGATTAAGAATGTTCAACCAACAGCAGACTGCAGACCTTTCCGAGGAAAATAAATAGACTGTATGCAAATGTGTTTGTCACTTTGACAGCACGTCTCAATTAAAGGCCCGCGCGGCTGCGGAGCTGCTGCGGTGCTGCGGCCGGGCTCCCTGAGCCGCCGCGCCCCGAGCCGGGCCCTGACCCCAGCGCATGCATGCATTTTAAACCTCGCTGCCAGCCGCACAATGCTGCACTCCGAGAGAGCCCCTGACAATGAGAAAAAAGCCTCTTTCATCCTCTTCAGTTTAGAAGAGCTGTGAATGCACAAACAGCCCTTATTTCAGAGTTCTTGTGCCTTTTTAATTGTTCCCACCTTCCGTATTCTAGACAGAGTTAAAAGTGACACTAAAATCTCTGCCTTTAATCAGGAGTTAGAAGCCATCTCCCATTTATACAGTAAATGTTGCTGCTTTTTTCCTCCCTAAAGCCTTAATCTATATTTCATAAACCTGAACATCTTTTCCTTTTGAATGAACATATGATTTCATTTTTGTTTTGGCATTGGGCTATCAGGAAAAGCAGACCCGTGCCAGGATGAAGGCTGTGAGTGAGAGAGCCCTACAACTAAGTCAGATTGATTTTTGGAAACCAACATTTGTAATGTGATGACAGCAATAAGCATTTAGCCAGCGAGCCTCTCCCCACAGCCAGGGGTCAGGAAAGCTGATGTTTCTCTCAACACAGAAAAGTGATCATTAAAAAATTTGAAAGTGACTGTCAAAAAAACCTCATGAATTTAAATTTGCACTTACAACTCAAATATATATTTCATTAATCTACCATCATGTTTGAACCATCCATCATTCACAAAAATCTAAAGGAAAAACTGAAAATAAATTGTAACATTATCTGATTTCTGACTGCTTCAAATGAAATGTAACATGTCCCTGCTGGAGCTAGATGGCTGCATTCCTCCAGTAGCCTCAATTCCTCTCAACTGTATTGGCACAAAAAGCAATGAAAAAATAAATCTCTACTGAAAATACTTAATTGGAAAAGAATGATTTTTAAAAAGTCTCCAAGAAGTTACATTTAGCACACTGGTGAAAGTACTGAAAGAAATAAATCTAATTCTGAAATGATGCAGACAACACAGCTCTGAGCACTGATCAGACCTCTGGTAGCCCCATCTAATACCTGAACAGTCAGTGCAGCCACACCGACAGGTTTCTATTCACAGACACCTCTCTAAAACTGGTTCGCTTCACATTTTATAATGTTTTACAATTGCTTTAAAATTACACTTTGCTTCCTTAAAAGAAATCAGATATTCCCTCCTCCTTTTCTGGTCAGAAGAGTGTAAAGAATAGGTAAAGCAAAAGAAAAGAGAACTGTGATCATAACTCATGTTATTTTTTGAGTCAGGCTATACTGATAGAGGAACACTGGCAAACTGATAATAAATACTGGATGTTTTTCCATGAAAATCACAGCAACTACAACATTTTCTAAATATCTAGCTCTTCAAATCCCCCCACAAACTCTCTGTTTTGCAGACATATCAAAAGAAACATTACACGAGTAACTAATGTGAACAGCTCAGCTGTCAATACGGAATACAGAGCACACTAACAAGCTATTAATTGATTTTTCCATCTTAGTTCATTGCATTTAATTTTCAGAGAATGTTCAAATGCTTTAATAGTTGGATGTTCCATATTGACACTAATGATCTGGCTAGATAACATGGGATGTTTTAAATTCTACACCCTCACTCCTGAGGGCTGTAGCACCTTGCATGCTAAAACAGCTGCAAAACAGTTTATAAAATTGCTACAATAATTATGCTTCACCCCCCCATTCACTTATGGTTTATTTTCATCAAAATCATCATATGAACAAAAGGAATCAGCAAACCCCAGAAAAATCCCCTTTAAACAGATACAACAGAAAAAAACCTAAAATAGCTTAGTTCAGTGGCTAAAAATAATGAAGAGTTTGGCATATTCGTTATCATGACTTTTCTCTGAACTATTTTTGCTGAGTCACATGATTGAGAAAAACCTTACACTAAGACCTACCTGACCAAAATGTACTGTGATTGGTCTTCTGTCCTCCCTTAATTTCGGGTCCTTCTTCTCAGTCAGTGGCGATGGTGCTGTCCTCGGCAGGGGCTCCTCGGGCGCCGCCGAGCAGCCGTTCTCAGCAATGTCCTGTGTGGTAGGAAAAGGTGAATAACACGAACAGGAACACTCCTCAGTGAGGGGAAGGTGCACAAAGGAGACACTAGAGGATAATGCTGACTAACAATTTGGATGTTAGGGGAAAAAACACCAAAGTACAGAAAAGAAAACATCATTAGAATAGAACATTTCATCCACCAGAGCTTCTACACAACCCCTCTCTCCTCCCAGTACCAGTGGTGCAAACAGTACATTCAATAAAATGTCTGACTTCAACATGCAAAAGCCAGGACGTGCATGTGGAGAAAAGAAACATAGCTCAGATCTTCTATTTTAGAAATTAATTCGACAGAAGACTGGGGACAGGGCATTCTGCTTATTGTGAACCTAAATGAACACAGTAATTTCATTTACGTACTGCACAGATTTATCCATAGCAGAACAATTATTGGTGGAAGTGGCAAGGAGAGATGGAACTGAGAGCTTAGTTAGCTTTGCATTTCATCCTGGAGTCTGTGTGCACTGAATGTGCCTCCAGGAGAGGGTACAACACCACGGGCTGCCTGGCAGAACACTTTATGTTTGCTTTGACACCAGTCCAGGTTAGAGGACTTGACAACTGCAGGCACGAGGTGTGTAACACAGGTTTTGAAAAAGGCAAAGGCCTGCAGACACCAGGAATCAGAGAAGGAGCAAAGAGTTTGAAAGTGAGTTGAGAAACAGTCTGTAACACAGTGGGCCCCAAACCTTACATCTCTGCAACAATGCCAAGGAAATAATGCTGGGTAAATATGGAGAGAAGGCTGCACAGGCTGGAGCTCTGCAAGGCTGACCTGAGGGTGGCTGCTGCCACCGGCAGGGCTTTGATTCCCTGACCTCTGACATGGCCCCGCAAGCCCCTGGCTCGCTCAGGTACAATAATGAGCCGTGTAAGCTGATGGCCAATTAGAAATGGTTCCTTTGGACACACACTGACCTAATGTGTTTAGGTCAAATGAAACAAAAAGCTGGATGGACTTTCTAAGGGGCTTTGTCTGCTCCACAGAGAAGCTGAGACCCCTCTTTAGATCCAGCTGGTAGAGCAGTGGTTCCCCAATAGGGGCATAAGGATCATGGGGAATTAACAACTTGTTAAGGTCAAACTAGAGAGAAAAACTTTTTCCTCCCCCCCGCCCTCTAGCTGCACAATGCCACCTTGTCTTGAAAAGGTACAACAAAGTCCTCCGAATTAGTAACAAAGAGCCCCAAAACAGGCAATGACAAGAAACCTAAGTGTCTGTCAAACTCCTATTCCAGCTCCAGCTAGCACAGAGCCCCCAAGGGATGTGCTCAGTTTGGGACGCACACAGCCCATGGCAGCACCGTTCCCTGCTATGACACTAAACACAAACCCTATTTACATATCTCTGGGGGGTGGAGCCACACTGAAGGTACCCGGAGCTGCCAAAGCTCCAGCACTCCAAGGGCCACCCAACCTGCGCTGAGCAGGGGCTGCTCCTGGCCCTGCAGAGCCCTGACTGGAGCTGTGGCTCCAACCAAGGCAGCACCGAGCGGGGAGGCAATGGAAAGCAAAGCACCTTCCCAGGCAAATCCCAAAAAGTCCAGAAAAAGGACACAAAAGTTTGGACATGAGGGGAATGGGAAGAGATAAAAGATACATTAAGCCATTAAGCAAAATCCCCCCAGATGCGTAACGATCACTGCAAATCCTTGAGCTTTTATTGGTATAGATTGCCTCTACTTCTCTGATGATATAATTGTATATAAAAGATAACATGTTCATAAAGCCTACTTCCACTGTGTTCGCTGCACAGACTTCCAACAAAACCATAATGCATTTTTAAAAAACTGCTTAATAAAATATGATAATTAAATTATTTGATTCCTCTCTATTTTTTCAACATCCCCAAATGGCAAACAAATCATCAATACAGCTTCACTCATCAAAGCAAAATCTACTTCACAAAAGTTTGCTTTCTATCTTCAATGAAAATACATTTGAGCTAAAAAACAGTGAAATCTGATCTTAAATTTTGTAATGGACTGCAAACATTGGCTAGAGAGGAGCAAATACATTCTGAATGCCTTGAATGTTGTGCAGGTCATGTTATAAAGCTCTAAACGAGTTGTTTCTAGAATACCAGACATTAACTAGAGCCACACAGGGTTCTAGTAACTAAAATAATGTTGAATACATTAATGCCAAGTGCCTAGCCATTTATATAAATTGTCTTAGCCAGAGCTTTCAGTAAGTTCCATTCTCCTGACTGAAAGTTGAGGACGGTACCATTCACATTTCTCCTTCTTCCTAATTCTATGCAGTTAAGCTTCAAATGAGCCACTAACAGAGGGACTTGACCACCACAGTCCATTTGTGAGATGGAAAAAGGCAGCCTTTGCAAAAAAAAAAAAAAAAAAAAAAGGAAATGAAAAAGAAAAGAGGGAAAAAAAGAAAAAAAGAACTGTATCAGATATAAAATAAAGCTACCAGGCTGTATCTATTAACAATTATTTGCTCTCACTCATAAGAATCCTCTGAAAACTATTTCTGTTGCTTTGAAATACTGCACCACAAATGAACAAGGGATGGAAATGGAGCCCCATTCAATCTCCACTATCATATTAAAGAAGGACCTTACACACACCACAGTGACCTCTCAACAGGTCAATCCTGCATTTCTCATTTGCAATTCAAACCCAAGACTGGAGCAGACCAAGGGCAAAATGGGCTCTTGATTATATTTAAGAGGTCACCATTGCTATGCAGAGTTAGAGGAAGCAGAACCTCCAGCTTTATTGCATTTTTAAATTCTATCTTGTACAGAAGCTGCTCAGATTTGGCAGCAAAAACTGGAAAAGGGATATTTATATTTGACTTTTCCTTACCAGGGGCCTGCATACTTTCTATATTAATAATGGAAAATAGTATGTTAAAATGCAGTGGATAGTAAGTTCAGTTTAAAAATAACCTTAGGTTACTCTTAGAAGATGAAAGACTACCATCCCAAATTTGGCAAAAAGTAAGTATTTAATGATACCACAATGTGAGACAGTTAACACTCACACATGCTAGTGAGGAAACACAGGATAAATACAGTGCTCTGACATAAAAACTGGGGAGGATGCATTAATAGACATGTGCATAATAGACCCATAAAGGAGCAGCACAGACATTTAGATTAAAAATGAGGGTGACCAAAACAATATTTGCTATTTTTATCACTTTAACAGAGCAATCCCTAATTTTAGTTACCTTGCTACCTGCATGCACATGGAGAAGAGGACAGGATAGAAGAGGACAGAATAATAAAGGAAGGAGAGGCAGAGCAGTGTGTGTCAACTACTCACAGCAATCTTTTAAGCTCTTGTGAAAGCCTATGTTGAACAATCATGTTTAAGCATCTCACTTACAGAAACACCACATAATAAGGAAGGTGAAACAAAATTGGGCCATTTAGTTGTAAATGTTATGTGTGTTTTTTAAAGAGAAGCTTGCTGCTTGACAGACCAGGAAGACAACGATAATAACAAACCAAAGCAATGACTGAATGAGGCTTTTCTCAGCCTCATATACAAATGTCACACAACAGCACACAATTCTATTAGCATTTAAAATGCAGGAAAAAACCTGCTCATGTTACAGAGCTCCAACTGCTTTAGAAACACACACGAGAAGGCCAAACATTTTATTATTTAGGAAGGTTATGTCCAGAAGTGAAACACATGGAATGACATAAAGAAATCCATGTACAAGAAAACTGCTTCATGTTTCTATTGTTTTCAAATTATACCTACAGTGGCTATATATAATGTAGAGTAATAAAATAAAATGGTATAAAAGTGTCTGAAGCAACTTTACATTCCCCGAGAATCTGCAGCAATGTCTGGAGTGTTCAGAGGGAAGAGCAGTTGGAATGCACACAGGGAATTCCTCGTTTCACAGCCCAGCTGCACAGAAACCCCTTTGGAGGAACGGGCTGGTGACAGGCTCAGGTGCATTTCTGTCTGCCCACAAACATTTGTAGCCCTAACTTAAGAGGATGCTCTAGAAATTTAGAGAAGAAATTTACAGAGAGAGCACAGATAAAAAAAAAACCAAAACAAACCAAACTCCCATGCAACAAATTGAACATAAATTTCTGAATAACAACTTCAGTTCCCTCAGCAGGTCAGCTGCCTGGCTTCCTCCATGACTCTGAGAGCTCTGATAAAATAAGGGGAGTATCTGCAATAACCCAAGGCAGAGTTACCCATCTCCTCATGAGGTGTGTGCCAGTGTGACCATACCTCTGGTTTAAAAGGAGCAGTTGGGATTGAATAACACATCCCTCAAACACAGTGCAGCATTTGGGAATTGTGCTGTTTACAAACACACACACAGATTTGGGAAACAACAAACAGTTTGAGTAGTTTTTTCTGCAATAATTCCAATTGGCAATGGACACCAACTCTAATAAATTCCTTCCTATCTGAACTTTGCAGCAGACATTCAAGAAATGCAGAAATCCCCTTCCCAATGGCAGCCAAACACGATGCTATTTTTCCTGACTGATTATTGCAAAAATAACAATTTGCCATTTGCAAAAAGTTCACTGCCAGAACTGTAGGGAAGAGCTCCCAGTCCACAAGCAGGCCCCCCACACAGTGCCCCAGCACGAAGGACAGGAGCAGGACCACTCCAAGCAGAACACTCAGTTTTCTGGCTTTTGTGGGTTTAAGTCAGAGCTTTAATGCATTTGAAGACAATTTTTTTGTCTGTGAATATTTATAAGTGTGAAAAATCCAGGACAGCTGGTAATGCATTTTGAAGTGTGCTAACAACACTGTATCAAACAGCTTCCTATTGATCACATCCTGCTTTCAGTGGCTAAGGATTTCAGACGTTGTGCTTATACATTTTGAATAAGAACTTCAAGTACCTTTTGCTTCAAGCGGTTTTTCACTTCTTTTATTCCCATTTTTGCATGATCTTTTGCCTGCATGAAAAATTAATTTAAGTTAAAATTCCCTTCTATTTCCAGCAGTAACTAAGTTTGTTTTCAGTTAATAAAAATGACAATAAAAAAATGTAACAGGATACTGAAAACACGTTAAAACAAACAGAAAGTTAAAAAGACCCCAAAATAAACAAGAAATACCACCCCACCTTTGTTGCAAAAATTTTGTTTTGCCCGATTTGAAGCCACAAACATCACTCATCTTTTTGTATTCCACAGCCTCAGTGCTCCCCTGCAAGTATTTATCTTTGCTATAAACTTCTATTCTTCCACACTGGCACTGAGCCTGCAAACTCTCCTCGCAGTGCTCTGGAGGCCAGTTCCATTTGTAATGCCAATCTCATCCTACTCCTCTCTCTCAGGCTGGAGGAAGGCAGGAAAAACCCAAAATTTGAATGGTTATCTCAATGCTTTTTGTAGCATTATTTCCCAGAATTGAGCATATAAGAAATCCTCCCTTGTTTCTATGTTGTTTGATCTGTCAGAGTGGAGCTGGCAGCCACACACGATAGCACAGAAACACACCAGTTGTTTGTTAACAGCCCTGAAAACACTTCCATTTAAAGAATAACTCAGTAAGTTAGGCTCTAAATAAGCAGGTATAAGAAATCTCCAGGGAAAATTAATTGACATTTAGAAAAGATGGAAACAATTTGGAAAATGAGAGGATTCCCTTCTTTCGATGAAGCTGCAAGCAGGGAAAGCTGAGGTAACAATGATTTCCAACAGAGCAATGATGAGATGGTAGAGCTGCCTAGCAGAGCACACAGGCACTATTTCCCAGAAAGAGTTCTGTGTAATAAATGGAATTTATCATCTGTTCTTTCAAAAGAAATCACAAGTTCCCATTGTCCTTTGCATTTCAATTGAGTTTAAATTTCAAAATTAGTTTTTCATTTAAATTTGAAATTTGAATGAATGTAATTTTTGAGTAATTTTGTGAGTCCAATAAGAAAGGATGTAAGTCTTGAGTCTCATTTGAAAAGGTTAAAATAGAATTGTAATTAGACTCTTATCTCAGTAGTAAGCCAGTACTCAATACTTACAAACTTATAGACAGTCTTCATGGCAGGGTTAGCCTTGGTCTTTACTGTGTTTAAAATGGCTCCACTTCCTTTCTGTAATTAGGGTAACAAGGGAAGAAACGTTATCAAAGCTCTTTAAAGCAAACAGCAATCTAAAATCCACCATGCTTAACCTAAAATAGCAGAGCATTAACTATCCTTATTAGAAGAGCTGAGCATGAAAATGTCAGATTTAAAGAAAAAGACCCAAGAAAAACCATGCTGAATGTCACTCTCTTTGCCCAGTTCTGTTTAATACAGCACTTGTCCAAGGGACAATAAGGGTGCCTCCCAAGAGCCCTTGTCTTACACGTCTCACAAACTGTGTCCTGTGCTTCCACTCAGCCTCAGGGGTGTCCTGTACATTCCACTAAAATCCTGAAATAGTTTAAGGCACAAGTATCCTGAGCAACACTCAATGTGTGAGGCAGAGACTCCACCTCAGGACAGCCTGTACATTCAATCTGAGGAGGGGAGATCTGTTTTTACTTTGCTCTTTTCCCTTCCCTCATCCCACAGTCCTGTTTATCACACACATGCTGCATTTTTAAGATACAAACAGTTGATAAAGGGATAATCTGAGGGAAAATGAAATCTAACTCCAGTCACAAACATTAATTCTAGAGCATCTGAATTTCATGTGATGAATATAATCAAAGTGATGAGCCAGTGACACATCAGCTGCAATAACCTGTTCATCTGGTTGGTGTTTTACACCCCTGTCACACCCCATGGACTATTGCTGTACAGTACCTTACTGAGAAACATAGGAGAAGGGCAACCTCCAAGGAATTAAACCCTGGCTAATGTTGTATTTCCTACTTTCAGTGGAAAATTACATTTACAGAGATCAAATTTGATTATATGGAATCAGATGTAAACAGCTTTAAGATTTCCTGTCTCTGTCACTACATGAAAATCTTCAGTGGGCCAACCCTGGTTCCAGGGTGTCTGGCAGGATCTCGTGTGCTTACCCTCACTGTGGACAGCCACTGGTGGTACAGTTTGTCGCTACCTACAGAGAACCAAACACACAAACAAATTGTAACCCTCTGCTGAATAGAAAACAAGATCAAAATGTGAAGTGTTGGCACTTAGTGGTTCTGAAGCATGGACAGAACAGCCAGCCAGCCTTTACTTTCAGGAGAAAACGTAACATTGATGAGAGATTTACATTTTCCTATTTTCTCTGTGTTGTCTCAGACATTTGAGAACACAGAAGTTTTTAAGTTCACTAAAAGAAATCTGAGGTGGTTCTGGGTAAAGCAAAGATTTTTCCTCCAATGCAAGAACTCTTTTAGTTGGACTTTATTAAAGTGGTAACGGTGAGGTTTTCTAAGAGTGAACAGGCATCACTCAGACTACAACACATTATTCAAAGTTCTTGACAGAGGAAAGAACAAAAATTTAAGACATTTCAGGCTGCCAGGATCACTAAACCTCAGTTATTTACCTAGCAGCAATGACCAATTACATCATGAAAACCCACAAATGGTAAGCCAACAAAAGTGAAATTACCTTAAAGTAGTTCTTACCTGCATATTCTCCCATATTTATCTCCTCTTCAAACACATCACTGAAGCCCTCCCCAGAGTTCAGCAGATCCAGGCGCCCATCAATGAACTGCAGCAGCATTCAAAGACAGAAACACATCAATCATCCCATTCTTCATCTTTTCAGAAAGATTTTATCCTTCATTAGCTGAAATAACCTCAATGTTTGCATTGGGTAGGGACTCGAAATGAAAATACCACCCAAACTGGCACAATGTTGACCACTGCCCAAAGGTGTGTGGCTTTGCTAAAAGCCACTCACGCTTGGCTATACATACATGTTTTCAGCTGCCCTAAAGCAGTAGTTCTATGTTCAACAGTAATATGCTTTCTGGACAAAGTTTACAGGAAACATCCTGGGTCTACGTATGCTCAAATAAGAAAAACCCCAGAGCTCAGAGACCATTAGTGGGAAAACCCATCCACCTCTCAATATACAGAAAGCCTCAGCACCTGAGTCTGAGAGAAGCCAGCAAGCAGGTATTGAGGTGCTGCACTACAGGATCAAGGGATGTAGAAACAGCTTTCCAAACTCCACCTGAATTGTTACAGAATCCGCTTGCCCATGGATCACTGGAGGCAATACCTGCTTGAAGAGCTGGAGCTGGATGGCGTTCTGCAGGAACTGCCTCATCACAGATGAACGGTGGGACACGAACGCTTCTTCACAGAAAGTGATGGGTTCACCCTGCAGAGTTCAGAGCATTGAACACTCAAAACAGCCTTGACTGAGTCCCTTTGAATCCACTGCCACCACCTGACCTTCCTCCCTTCCAAAGTAAACAGGTAAGTAACACAGGCCTTACCTAGCACTCAGTAAACCATACTTTATTTGCAGGTCCCAACCACAGGATGGAAAAATAGGCTGGAAAATTGCAGATCATCAAAATAAACCAGAGTGGCTTTACACACATTTTGCTAAAGCTGAAGAACTTTGATCATTCAAAAAGCTAATTTTACTGACTGTACCCAAAATATGACACACAGTCATGTGAATTCTGTATATTCTGTTTATCTGCCTCAGCAGAGGCAGCACAAACAGGTCAGGAATGTCCACTCTGTTCTCTTCACAGCTCTGAAAAACTCGTATTGGAGGAGTGGAATTTCCCTTTTTCACAATCTTGTTGGCAAAAGACAGAAATTGTTTTGCAGCTCTACTTTTATCTGATTTTAATGAGTTATGGTAATGCTGAAGTCTGCTGTGTATCTGCCATAAGGGCACCAATTTCTTCCACGCTTCTACAAATTCACAACATAGCAAGCAAATATATTTACTGAATTAAAAATAAGTAACAAAGAAGGACTAAATTATACTGATGTATAATTATTATGGATGCTCATTCTAAAATACATTTGGACTCTTCATCTGGTGAGTATTCAAAATTAACATTAGATAACACAAAATCTTAAAGCACCCCCTTTAAAAGGATGATGTAATTATATTTCTGAAAGCTTTAAATTAGCAATCTCATTTACCACTGGCTGTGTAAAACCAAGACAACAGGGCTTCTAAAATGACTGAAGACAAGAATCAATTGTGTCTGTCTAAGCACAGGATGGGTCTTCTTGACAGAGAGAAGAAGTCACTTTCTTAGGAGTTTCTGTCACCTCTTGCTTGAGCTAGTGAATTTCCACGAATTTAGGAAAAAAAGCAGGTTTCTTATGTGATTGTTACAGTTTCAGGGTAATTTATTTTAAAAATAATACCTGGTTTTGATTTACTCTTTTTACAGGGAGAACCAAAATCACTACATACTTTCCAGGCAAGAAGCATGAGTGTGAAAAAGCCACATTTTTCTTCTTCGCTGTGGCTTTGCTCTCATCAGAGTAAAGAATTCTAAGACATTTCATTACAAAATAAACAAAGAAAAAATGTTTGGAAAAACAGGTCTGGCTGCTATGTGCATATAAGACACTGGTGCCAGTCTCCAGGACACACATGATAAAGGTTCTGGCTCCAAAGCCAAGGTGTGCACTGTCTGAAAGGTTTTACTGCATTTAAACGACTAACAGCTGTCATCTACTTGACCAGTATGAAAAAGGCTTTCCCATTCACTTCAGAGACTGGAACTTAACAAAGGATCCCTGAAAAATATTTTATCCATGTCAGAAAAATCGGAGTGAAAAGAGCTGGGAGGAATGGGTGAAGAGAATTGCAGATTAGTTCACTAGCACAGACGTTCACCCAAGGAAGGTTTAGCTTTTGTTTAATCCTCATTTAAAAAAACCCTTCAAAGGAAACAAGCAGCCTTTCCTACCACCTACAAGAATGGGAATTTCCCCCGTGGCCAGAGCAGAGCATGGACACCGTGGGATGAGCTCAGCCCTGCGAAGGGGAGGGGGCTGTGCCCTGCTGCACCTCCAGCAGCTCCTCCTGCGCCCCCAGCAATGCACACCCCGCAGCTGGGGCACCAGCAGTGGTAGCATACTTCCTTCCCAAAGTACTAATGATTGAGTTTGTTCATTAGCTTGATTAGACCTTTTGACTTCTTAAGAGACAATTCAGGCTCAACTGCTGCTGGATGACAGGAAAAACTTTAATCATCGAGGTCAAGCGTGAGCTTTGCAGCTCAGAATGCATTAGTGCCTTCCACCCTCGCTGACCTCCCCGAGGTGCTCACACTGTTCCACCCCCAGCCACAGCTTCAGGACAAAAAGACAAGCTGGACAATAAGACCATTTTCCTGACAGATCTGTTTAACTGTAAATTATAAAGCTAATCAGCTCTGCTTTTACTGACAAATGATATTATACATAAGGGGACACCCGCAGAACTGCATATATGGTGTGAAATCAATGGTCTCGTTTGCATGTGAAATAATTAAAATAACTTGTCCTGAAAAACTCATCAGCTCCTAAACTTGCTGGTTCCAACAATTAAAATTTAGGCCTTGATTCATCTACACCTTAAGTATCCATTAATCTCCTCTCCAACTGTACATGCCTAACAGAGGCTAAAATATTGCACTGCAAAGGCTCTAAATGTGTGCACAATATGACTCGATGAGGAATCTGACTTGATCTGTAATTTTACAGATAATTCACATCTATTTCAAGATTGGATCACAGAATTATTTTTATTACAAAAATGTACACATTAAATATGCAATCAACACAAGAGAAAAAACTTTATAAGATTAAGATTCAAGGTTCCTAGATGCACTAAAAAAATAGGTGCCTTTTCTTTATGTCTTTGCAAATCTCCCTTTATATGACTATTTTATATTCATCTGGCATAATGAAGTTCATCAGGGCAGTGCTGCATCTCATGACCCCTTAAAAAGCTGAAAAGTTTCAGCCCACATCTGATCTGCTTGCTGCCAGACCTATTTTTAAATTGGAATTCTGTTACATTCTAAAATAATGTTTAAAACTACTTAAGGCAGCAACTGGAAAACAAAAGGAGTCTAGGACTTATTTGAGACTGTTCTAGAGTTTCAGGAAACTTGCTCTTTTATTTTAAGAAGCCATAATGCAAATTAAAAGATAAGGCCCAATTTTGTTTAGTTACACTAAAAAATTTTACCATGATCCCTCATATTTTAAGGAAATCACTTTTCCTCAGCTCACTGGTTACGGCAGGAACTTTCAGAGTGAATACAGAGGACTAAAATACGTGGGACAGAACACAGTTCGGATGTGGACGTGGAGAAAGGACATGGAGAAAGGGAGAGAGGCAAAAACACAAGGGATGCTTCTGGAAAGCCACAGCACCTCAGAGAAGCCATGGAAATTCAACCACTCCCTCTCCTGCAGGAGTGTGCACCTGGATAACAGTGTTTTGAAGGCAGCACGTGAGTGCTGGACAGAACAGCAAGGTAATAAAGACAAGGGTCAAAGGCAGGGGTCAAATTAGGTCAACAGTGAGGATCCTTCACACAAGCAAAGATTTCACAAAACTCGATTCTAAGAGGGGCGAAAAAACTCAACAAAAAGATCACCAACCCCAAGAAGCCAAAGGAGAAGACTCAGTTTAGACATCTCTGTAAGTTGTGCCATGGAAGGCAGGAGCGCTGTGTGTGTGAGCATGGGCAGCATGAGGTGCAGGTGATGAATTCGGTGCCTTGCGTGCCCTCGGAGCGTGTGGGTCCTGCAGCACAGCCTCGCTAACAAACACCCACCTGAGAGCTGCTCTGCACAGCCCCATGAGTTACACATGGGGGGTTAAAGGCACATGAGATGCTCATGTGACAGCAGACAGGCTGCAAGTCCAGAGCCACTGTAGCACCCCTCTGTACACAGCAAACCAAGGGCATGCAAGCCAGTCATGTATCACCTGTTTATTATCACCTGATGTTGCAAATAACCATATCCTGTACTGACACTGGCTATGCTGCAAATGGCAAAGTAAAGCCACTAGGGATATTCTAGGACTCATCAGCCTTAACTCCATCCAGAATGATAACGAAAGCGAGACAGGAGAATGATCTGGATATATATTTGCCTATGGCAGGTACAGCAGCAACCAAAGGCAAGGCACTGCTCTGCAGACCTTTCCAGAACTGTGACTGCAATGTCAGGGAAAGATTAGCTCATCACAGCTGAAAAAGGATCATCAGCCAGCCAGCGGGATTCCATAAAAAAACCCTAAAATTGGTGACAGACACCTGATAAGACATTGGTTCATTCAGCTTGCAATTGCACTGACAAATAACCTCTCATAACCAGTCCATACATTCAGCACAAGAGAGTTCTTTGCATCCACCTCAGTCATAATGGGATCCAGAAAGTAGAGATCAAACTCTCCACATTAAGAAAACGATACCAGAGCTTTATTAGCATCTCAAGATGCAGCTCAGGAACAAAGAAATAACATGTTCAGAGATTTGACCACACGCCTTCTAAAGAGATCTACATTCAAAAAGAGACGACCAGTTCTGGTAAATGATTATTGCCAAGTGCAATCTTGAAAAGCATTTTTAAGCCATGTATTACCAATGCAGACTGCACTGCCCAAACACGCAGTGTCTCACATAAGAGCCCAGCTCCATCACCAGCCCAATTTCAGACATTTTTTACTGTTCCTCACTACAGGATACAGCCTCTGGTACAGACACTGCAAGAGGGCACAAAACCAACTTCAAATAAAAGACGAAACTGTCAAAAAATGTGTAACCAGAGAAAAGTTCCATGACAGAGGAATGGTTTTTGGTTCTACTTTCACACCCTCTTAGTTCATCATGATGCCTAGCATTTCCATGTTAGACCGAGTAAAATGACACACACTCACAACTAATCAAAATCCTTCACTGTAATGCAGCCAGTCAGCTTTCCAAGTGTTTATATGGTTAATTCCAGCCATTGCCTGCCCTGATTTCATCACCTACAGCAGCCAGACACTTCCTGTCCCTAAGCAACTGCTACAGCTTCCTAGCTGGAACTCAAGCAACAAGCCTGGCACATGAAGTGCAAAGAAGCCAGCAAGAAAGCATTTAGTGCTGGGAGGAAAAAGAAAGGGAAAAAAAATCACCATTTCACAGATCAAGAATAGAGGCATGAAAATAATAAGTAACTTGTACATGGTCACAAAAGTCTCTGGCAGAGCCAGGGAAAAGAACCGAAATTTCTTTAATCCCTGCTCAGTCCCTTAAATACAAGGCTATTCTTCCTCTTCCTACTTGATATTGTGTCAATGCAGGAGTGTAGGTGTTGAAAGACTAACAAAAGGAAAGTAATAGTATGGTATTATGAGCTGAGAAACCTAATCTTTATCAGATACAGCAAATCTCTATGATGCTGCCTGCACTGGGAACTCTCTCTTTGTCCTGAATATGCTTTAAATTACTGGTATAATGTGTACTGGATATTGTTCCACTCTTATATTTATTCCACAAAAACCCCTGTGGCCCGCATGCGATTTTATCATTAGCTGGCAAGGTAATTTCAGGGCCTGGTTCTGCAATCATTCCATAAGCAATGCTCCCATTGAAGCTGGGACGTTCGGCATGCAAAGCAGCTGCCAATTCAGGGTCCCTGCAATGAAAAGGCCTTTTTCTATTTTAACTATTGTGGAATATTAGTGACAATACAGAAGAGGAGAAAAATTGCAGTGCAATTCTTTATATGAGCTATTTTATACTATGACAAAATATAAAAATGTGCTTGGAAAAACAATCTACACAAAGTATTGCCTATCAGATAAACCATGAGCTATTTTCGCTTCATTTATTAAAACTCAATAGAATACAAAGTATTTTGTTAGAATAGGAAAAAAAAAAATCTCTGCAGAAGTAACAAATCATTGTCCAAGATTTATGAATGACCGACATGCCTCAAGATCACAAATGTTAATATTTTGCTTCCTTTTGATTTCTTAGATACACGTAAGAAGTCCAAACTGATCCAAATCAATGAGGTTTCCAGATAAATATGTTGACAACGTTTTTGTGCATGATGTAAATGACTTCCTTGTCTCAAGATCCCCAAAACCATATTCAATAAAAAGCTATTTTGAAGAGCATGATATTTTACTATAAGATTTAGATGCTGATATAGATGCAGAAGGAGAACGAACTGTTTTTAACTTCACTAAAGCAACGTGAGGGAAGCCTTAGTCATAAAGAGAGGTCATAAAATCTCACTCTCTTAGCTAAGTAACAAACCCCCTGTCTCTATAAATAAAATGGATATAATGGAATGAAACTTTAATTTTGCACTGAATTAGACACATGCAGTCTCTGGTAGATCCACTGACATATATGATGTAAGAACAGGGCCTGCAGTGCCCCTCCTTCACAGAGTAACTGGCAAAGGAAATGCTACAGCAGAACTCACTGAGGGAGGATCTCGTGTTATGCCACTCATTAACTTGGTGAGGAAGCCTCAGCTACTGCCATGGAAAAACACAGCCAGAAAAGACTCACCTTAGAGCAAATCCTGTCCCCTGAGAGAGGTTATCAGGGGCTCTGGATTAGGAACACTGGGAAAAGGTTCCATTCCCTCCTGCCTGAGACACGTACAGGTCTCTGGGGAAACTGGTCAATGACGAACACATACGTGCACACACACGTGTGTGCTCACTGCTACTTATCACACTGAGACTGTAAGTGAGTAACTCAGTAACTTCAGTCACTATACTCTCAGAGATGCCACAGCATCCACTCCTGGGGACAGCTGGAACCTGCCACTCCAAGGCCACTTGCATTTGCACTGCTTGTCCCAGAGAATCAGTCTGTTCTATGTCTGCCAAGGCACTCCAGGGAGAGAGCTGAGCTATCAGGACACAACTGCCCAAGATGCTTTTCCTCAGGGATGGAGGAGAGAGAAGGAAAGCATTTCCCTTTTAAAATAAATGAGAACTTTTCACTGTCCTTTTACCACTTTCTCACCCACTGTCAGAAAGAGGCACAGATTAAAATCATGAGAAGGCAAGACACAGAAAACACTGCGTTAATATAATCATCAAAGCTGCTGCTCTTCTATCACTTTCCTCAGAGCTCCTCGATCACTAAAGACCCATCTCACAATAGGCTGAGGATCCAGACATATTAGAGAGTATCATTTTTATAGGTTAGGTTTGATTTCATTTCCCCAGGCTCTCCTGTACAACATCTCACACCTTGCAGTTCTTATTTAAACCCTTTAAAAAGCAGAAAAAAGAATAAAAAAAAAGAAGCCTCGCCTCTGAGAGCCTGGGAATGCTGGATGTTCGAAGCAGCTAGTGCCAGATTTGTGATCTGCCTCAGTCCCCCAATTCCACCCGGGTACATTCATAAAGAGGAAGTTGCATCTACTGTGAGGACAAACAAGAAAGAAGGCTTTTCCTTTCTCCACTTTCCCCACACGTTTTGCTCCATCCATGAATTGTGCATTCCTGCAAACCCACGGCTCACACACCAAGCTCTGCAGCAAGTGGAATCATGTCCGGTTCGGCCACATGGCTCCTCCCAACTCCCATCCTATCGCAACACATTTCTGACATGGAAACCATGCAGAATTCCCAACTCCTTTGTGAGGGGGAAAACGCCATCTAATTAGAGCCCATGTGCAGGGAAGCATCTGGCTGGGAGCAGCGGTTCGGCAGCTCCCGGAGTTGTCGTGGAGACCAGGCGGGAGCGCCCGGAGCGGGCTGGCCGGGGCACGGGGCCAGCTGCACGGCTGCGTGCTCTGACAGGGAGCAGATGGGCAGGGACTGCCGGGCTCTGCTCCCCTCCAGACCCACACGCCCTCAGAGATCAGCTGGAGCTTGTACCAGTCCTTCTCATCTGCCCTAGAACCTCCAGCTTCCACCAAGGAAACGGAATTGAGCCTGCCAAGAAGAGTCCACGTGCAGTGGATCCATCCCTTTTATGTAATGCTGATGCAAAGAACCAACGATTAAAAAACGTGATGTAAATATTTGCAAAAACTCTCATTTTGATGCTTTATTTTGGCATTCAGTTCAAACTGCATTCTTGGAAAAATGCACGAGAATTGCTGTGATACACACAGTGCGTGATTCCACCTTGGCTGGGGAAGTTTGATGCTGTTTTAATTATTAATAAAGTAAAACAAATATTCCCCTACATATGCAAAAAAATTGTTAATAATAATAAAAGAATTGTTAATAACGATGCCTCTTATTACAGTGACCTCACAGCTTGGAGACCCTATTTTCAGTTAATAATTTTCAGTTACATGAATACGTGTTTTCTGTTCCAGATTTCTTTTTAACTCAAAGGTTTCTGTTCACATTAGATCAGCAGTCTGCTAAGAGCATCTTCAAGGGAAACAGAGTTAACTAAAACGCACAAAATCTCATCACTTCGGCTGGAAAGCCCATTCACTCACATAAGCACTGCCCGTGCCTTGCAGGAAGCACATCATCTATTCATTTTAGAAGATGAATTTTCCAGGAAAACATTTTTTTCTTGCCTCAAACTCCCTGAGAAAGATGCCCGGCTTGAGAGTGCAGCTGCCTGCAGCCTCGGAGAATCCTGCAGCCCAGGATTCATCTTCCACAAGGCGGAGTGCTCCACAGAACCGACCTGATGGCAATTCTTCCCAGTGCCACAGAGAACCTGCACCGTGGCTGCTGGGAATGCTCACAGCAGGCATTCCCTGCAGAAACTTCAGGAACGCTGGCCACTGAGGAAAGGGTTCCTAACTAACCAACCAACTCTAACTGCGGACATGGGTACAACGCTGGGACTCAAAGGCACATGCAAAATGTTACAGAGCTGCCTTAGCAGCACAGCTAATAACCAATAACATACAGTGTTCTAAATTTCCCAAAGTTTACCCTAGATATTGACCAGGAATTGCAACGGCTCAGAATCACCCTGAACACTTCATTAGCGCAGTTACTGCCTGCTCCATTGATCACTACAAGTCTATTTTTCCATGTCTCCATTTTAGCAGTACTAAATTACATTGCTTCAAGCACAGAAGTTTCTCACTTAAAGAACAGAACTTGCCTAACAGTGTTCTTTGTACTGCTATTGCTATATTTGACATCAACAGCAATTTCAGCTCATTTTTCAGGATTAAACAAAATACTCAGAAACTTTTTAAAATATTTTCATCACATACAAACTGTGTCCCCCTTCCGCCCCAGTCACATCCAATTTGATTAAGCGTTAAATTTGCAACTGCTTGTCTTTCCACTCACAAAGGTTTAAGCAGTTCCACCTGCGCTGAAGAGTTAATGCTTGGTGCTGTGGTCACTGTAAATAAGCAGTTTCAGGTAAGCAATACTGCTGTCAGACACACAACGCTTTGCAGGTGTGGGCAATAATTAAAGGTTTCAGCACATCTACCTGGGTGAAGTATTTTTACCTCCTATTCTGAGGAGGAAGCCCTCTCTGTGGAGAGCAGAAGAGCTCATTAATGAGGCTAATTAGGTGTAAAGGGGGTAGAGTCTGGCATCAGCTGCAGCTTATAGAAGCTAATCATTAAGCTCTGTAATCTCTACCCCAGAACAGCAGATGATCATGTTCCTAGGTGACTGATGTTGCTAAGATAATTTCCAGCACCTGAGTACCTGACCAAATACTTTTGGGGAGACTAAAAATTCCCTTAACCCTCTATGTGCTAGTTAGCACCGTTGATACAATTTCTTCACTCATCAATTTTCTAACTATCCAACGGCATTCAAACTTGGCATGAGGCCTTTAATGTGATTTATTTCAGAATTTAAAAAACAAAAAAAATCAATGCCACTGACAGCTTCTGGAAAGGAAGGGCACAAATAAGGGCTGATAGAGAAACACATAAGAATAATACAGACAGGAGCAGTAATGCTTGAAAAAGAGTGACCACATATACCTCCTGAAGGTTTGTGAGTTCTCTATGTAATTTCTCTGCATAGAGTACTGAGGGTAGTTACAATACCACAGGGATGAAAGCCTTGTTAATAAATATGTAAAATAAGGATTTCATTGTACTCATCTAATTTGAAATGAGAAAAAGGACATAATTTCCATGGAGAGAGAATACATGGAAGCAGAGCTCAATCTGGAACTTGTTTTGTAAAATTAATTGCAAAAATAGCAAACTATTGCAGCACCTCAACATGAATTTTTGAGTTCATCAGGCAGAATGGACCCTTTACTGTCAACCTGCTACTGTCCCTTTTTTTCTCCAACTAAGCAGCAGATTTGAAACAAAAATTTTTAAGATTCAATTCCAATTCAACAAGAAATAGAATATTTGTTATCTCCATGTTACCTGTGGACTTGGAGATGCACAGACTAAATAACAGAACCTGCTCAGAAGTGCCACTGGCTCTCATTACCATCAGGATACAGATAAGCCACAGTGGTAATCTAAGAGTTCTCTGAGCATCAACAGAAAAAATATCTCCCACAATAACTAGCACCTTATCTTACAATACAGATGTCAGATGAATGAATTGGATGATAAAATTGCTTTGTAGCCAGCATCCCATTATATTTAATAATTCTGCAGATATACTGTAAAGACCAAACCCCATTGGGTGATAGAGGTTTTTACAAATGCCCTGAGCTAAGCCCCCTGCCCAGTAGTGAACACTTCAGCTTCAGCTTCCCCTGCTCTAGAACAACACGTGCACAAGGAGGTTTCGGACAGGTCCAGAAGTGCTCGGTGAAGAGGGTATTTGCACATTAAACAAACCTGAACCAAGGCTTCTCCTGAGGATGTCTCCAAATTCCCCCAAACCAATACAAGCTTCCTCAGTATCACTTGATCAAGTGCTTGGCAGGATTATTGCCTATCCTACATAGAACACTCCTTGTTTCTTTTGAACCTTTGCTGTTACAAACCCCACTTGACTGATTGTGGTTTCTTATACTGGAAGAAACAATATAAGGAGAAGTGTAAGGAACAGTATAATGAGGAGTCACTCCTGATCCTCCTCCAAACTGTCAGTGAGAGCTTTTCCTATAAATAATGCTACAAAATTGATGGACACTCACAGTATCCCTGGTATTCAAATCAGCAGACTGGACATTCTATGGGGAAAATGTGCAGTGATGTCTGTAAGCAAGAGGTAAGTGTGGTCAGCAGACAGGTAAGTACATACAAGTGTCTGAATTAACCAGGGGGAAGGGCAAACCAGAACTACATTGCATTTTCATCAACAGTAACAACCTTTGTTTCCCTGAAGTCTAACTCCCCACCCTGATCAGATATGTGACAAAAGCTGGTCTGCAGAGACAGCAAACTGTCCAGAGGAGTGATTCCAAGATGTGGCACTATTTCTGTGCTGCTTTCCTGTTCCTGAGACATGCTCCATTGTTCCTTAGCCATGCACACCCTTCATTTCAGTAATTAGCTGTCAGCACGGCCCGACAGCAACTTGGTATTGTCTGCTCAAATTGTATTAATGAAATGCAATCCACTAAATGTCCTGGATGCACATTTGTAATTGTGTTACACGGAGAGGCTGGGGATGGGGGCAAACTGCAGCTTCTAAACAGGGCACTGTGATCAAGCATATTAATCTGTTATTTCTTAGGGATGTGACAAGCAATTAATAATACAGGGCTTCCTATATAGCAATAAGAACCAGTGATCCAACATCCAACAGTATAAGCTGTGCCTACCATTTGTGAACACAACATCCTTAAAGGCAGGGACACAAGAACTACAGGTTGCAGCACTGCAAAAGCCCTTCTTGTATTTAAAGATTCAGTATCTGTATGTTGAAACCTAAATGTAGAACACTCAGCGTATACACCACATTAACGAAAAACAAACAAACCCCAAGATCTTTATCAAACATCCACGTTTTTGATGTTTTTTAAGAATACAAAATACAATTGACGAGCCCTTGTAAACCGATCCTTGTCAGTCAAGACACTGCACCATTTTCTGTTTCATGTTCTCCATCACCAAAGACTTTTCCAAAGAATAGGGTTTAGACGAGATGAAAAAGAAGAAACAAGAAAAACACATAATAAAGATATCCTGTGGGTATAATAATCTTTGGAAAACTTTCATGTCATTTCTGACTGCAAAATTGCTATTAACATTTAATTAAAATTGAGCACAATAAGCTATGACAAGATAATGGCTGGGAAACGTGGCTTTAGGGCAGAGTGAGGATATCTGGAACTCTGGCTGGATGTGATGCTTTATTTTTGGTTACATTTGGCAACTATTGAGATTTCTGAAACACAACTTAATTATAACGATCTACAGAAATTCACAGAAGAGAACAGCACTGCATTTTAGTTACCTCGGGATCTGTAACATATGCCAAATAAACCAGAGATTTTTAGGATCTCAGTGCCACCTAACCCTTAATTTCATTCACGTTCACACCCACACCAAAGAACACTCTTTTTCAACTAAAAAGCCCCTGCAAGCCCCTCCTAAACAATTTAATATTTTGTTACTTATCCGTAAATAGAGCTATTAATTTCCTCTCAGAGGTAGGAATTCTTTGAGTATCATTTACCTCCATAGTTGAAGGGAACAATCACACAGACCTGAAGCAGAAATAGTCAAGAGCTTTGGAAATGATCCTGACTCAGGGAAATCAATCGTCCTTTACAGGAGACAGCTTCACCGCTCACCCTGAAAACTCACTGTAAGAGAGCCGGACTGCAATTCATTGAACATGTAAAGGAGAGCCTGTGACTAAGTGACATTTGGAAGAGAACACACACTCCAATGCTAGCTTAAAATCCCCGAATGAGGGGCCACATATGGATGTTCTTAAATCAAGCAGTCCTCCCTATGCAGTGGAGGCCACTGCTGCAGAACAAAAGGTATTTAGAGTTTGATAGATACCTTTGGGAAAAATATTGACATACTTGTTACAACTAAAAATGTTCCTTTCAGCATGAACTCCCTTGGTGCCTCAGGTTTGGTAACAAGTAATTTACAAGCCCTCTCCCTTTGTGTAAATGCTGGTTAGGTGCTGTTAATTCCAGGTACTCCTGTGACCAAGTATAAACAGCAGAGACAAACAGCACCATCCCTGTCCTTCAGCACAGCCTGGACCTCCTCTGGTTTTACTGCCAGACACACAGCAACCACTCAACTCTTCTTCAGTTTCAGGCAAGAAATTCAGGTAAGCAACAGCATTCCCACTCTTCGACTGCTTTCAAGTAAAATATTCTCATGTGTAATAAGAAAGCATCTTTAGATAAGTGTTCTTTATTTCTCATACATTCTTGAGAATATGTAATAAATTATTGGTTGTCAAATGGAGGATGAGCTTTATCCATACAAGTACAGACAGATCCTAAGGAAAGGCAAACTAATCACACATATAATCCTCACAAGTTGCTTTCATTTTCACCATTAATCCTCTCTAAAAAAAATGCTCTGGACATACAGACTTTAACTACTGCTTGGAGACCTTCACCCAAATAATTCTTTGATATATTTTTCTTCTCACTGAACACCAGGAGTAAGGAAGTACATATATAATCTACAGCTTTTAAAGTGCACTCAAAGCAAATTCTTGGCACCTTCATTTCCACAATACTTCTAAGAATCTTGTATTAGTTACTAGCTCCGAGTAACACTTGATGCCAAATTAATGTAATACATCAAAATAATGTAATGTCGATAACAACTTTAACACTTTAAGAATCAACAACATATATTTACAATATACATATAACAGGCAAACAGTTATGTGAGATCTACTATAAAATTTCTTATTTCACTAACCTAAATATTGCATCAGGAATTATTCAAAAGACAGCTACACTTGGACACAAGAGCAACCTTTAAGGAGTTAAAATGTCCTCAACTACAAGTCAAGTTGAAACTTATTTAATTAGGTTCTGTATTTGAAAAAAATGAAATAAATTCTTTCATTAACTAAACCAAACTCCCTTAAAGGCAACAATATGTTCCCTCTCTGTCAGGACAGAGCGCAATGAAATCTTTATTTTAATTGGGGTTAGCTAAGGGGCCATTTGGCTTCAGATGCTTTGTTTATCAGCCCTAAGCTTTACAGCTTAGCCAGGACTTGAAATATTTTACTACAGAATGATTTCATTTAAAAAAAAAATTATATATATACATATATATATATTAAAAATATTAAATGTGCATTTTGAAAACTGGAAGTCCAAGTGCAAGGTACTTTGAAAGAGCCCCTGGATTTCTTTTAGCACTCCTGGATCTGGATCCCCTGTTCCCATGGGTTCTGCACCCCAGCCTTCCAGCAGAGGCAGCTGCACCACAAGGGGTCGAGCCAGGGCCCTGACCCAGCCAACAAAAAACTCCCTTTGGGGAGGATCTTTTTAAACTATCATATAGAAGTCTTGGACCTGAAAAGCTTGCAGTTGATCACTTCAGTTTTAAGACAAAGCAAATTAATTCTCAGTTGGTAGATGATACCTTTTTCCTGTAATAAACTAATTTACAAATCTCAGACAACTCCAGTAATAGTTACTGAAAACCCTATGGAAACAGCTATCAAGGAAGGAAAGTGAACAGGAACTCTGCAAAATTACAGCCCCAGTTCGCTCCAAAGTGCAGCTAAAATTACTGAAATAATCCAGAAAAATTTCTTGTGTTATTGTGAGGATCAAGCTGAGGCTGGATTTTGGACTTATTAAAACCCCAAGCATTAAAAGTGTTCCTAAAACCAAAATGAAATGAAAAAAGGAAGAAATAAAGAAAACTCCAAGCCTAATTTCCATAAATGAAATATATCTAATGATATTTTCATATTCTTTTCTCCTGGATCACTGAAATGTGATGTGTCAGATCCCTTTTTTTTTTCCCCCCTTCAAAATTATAAACCTGATATAATTTGTAAGTGTCTTCTGGAGGCCACTGGTGTTATGTTGCTGACAGTTTTATACATATTACATAACACAGCACACCACATACATTATTTTAGTTAAAAACTATGCCGACACCATGTTATTAATTCCAGTTTAAGAATTTGATTATATTTAAAAAACAAAACTTAGTCTTTGTTTTGTCATCAGAAACAAAAGCATTGCTACTGACTCCGGAAGAATAAAGCTTATTTCAAACTAAACACTGAGACTTGTGCATCACCTTTATGCTACCTGAAAGAAAATATAGCAATCCTAAATTAAATGTATTATTCATATATTTTTTTTTAATTTCTTCTCTAGACAGCTTTGTGCATATCTGCTCTGTACTGTTTTCTCATGAGAACTATAATAAATGAGCTGCTTCTGCAACTTCACAGCAGGTATTTTGATTTGAGAGTAATCACAGTTTTCTCTACAATCTTTATACAATTTATGTCCTGATCATCTAACAAATAAGTAAAAGACTTAAATTGACATCAATATGTATACCTTTCTCTAACAGTGCAAACTAATTGTATATCTCTAAATGAGAAAAATGTTTATTTAAAAAAAAAAAATCTAGTGAATATACCAACTATTGAGTTCAAAGCAAAGACACCACATGTGTCTAAATAAATATCAAGGAAGTGTCAGAGGTAAATGAGGAGAGACCAGGTGAAATGTGTGTGATGTGTTAATTGTATTCAAAAAAAATAATAGAGCAAGACAGAGAAGCTGAACTTCCAATTATCATAATGGTATCTACTTCACAACACGTTTTCAAACTTGAAAGAGACATTTTAAACCATAGGAATTCTGAGTAGAATACCTCCAGCTGTGCTCTGCATAAATCTTGCACACTGTACATACACAGTTTATTTAAATACCAAGTAAAGTTATGACTTACAAAAAGGCATATTTCAGTCACAATAGAATATCTGTCATTGCCAGAGCTGCTACTCACTGAACGAAAGGCTTAGAAAACAATGAATTAAATTAGAAAAAGAAAAGAAAGGACAGAATGTTTTCATTTGACAATCTACCAGACTGAAGTAGTGTGTGTTTTAAAGAACAACGTGCTTTTCAGCCCTTTGCAGAGCTTACATTTTTGTGTCCCCCTAAATAGAATAAAGAAGAAAAAGGTAGTCCTCAGTGTGAGAATAGTTTTGCCTATACAGCATTTTGGCCATGAGCCAGAATTTGTCTTTCACTAATGCCTTCCCATAGCAAAATCAATGCTCAGTGTGAGGAGTAGTTGCCCGGCTCTCTGATTCCATGCAAAAGCCAAAGCAAAAAAGGGCCTGGGTCCCCTCTGTGTTTCCCAGTGCACACGTGGGGCTCCCCGAGCCCCAGGGCAGTGTCAGAATCTCCCACACTCCACTGTCAGTCCTGGCTCATGAGCAAAGGGCTCCTTCTGCTTTTAGCCCCACTGCATTCCAGGTGTCACTGTACAAGCTCCATCACCCAGCTATGCAAATCATGACAGCTAATTGGGATTTACTGCCTTTCACCTGCCCCCTTTGGTACCACACCACTACAAATGGTACACTCCCATTCATACACAATATACACCGTGAAAGCCCAGAGTGGCATGACTTCTCTATTACATTTCTAACCCAATTAAATATTCTAATTTTTATCATAATTTCATCAACTTTATCTGCCACTGAAGGCTAATTTACAAATCCAAATGCTAAAATCTCTTCCACCATCTTCTGTCAAGGGCAGTGATACCTTCTCTTCAGTTGTACAGCTGCTCACACTGCTGAGAATGTTCATTTCACTCCTTGCCTACCTGTCTGAAAGGTCCTTGGGGTGGGGTTTTTCATGGGTTTGTGTGTGTTAGTGGTTTTTTTCCTAATACCAGATACAACAGCTCATTTGAAAAAAAAACCACAGTCACTGAGTGCCTCACAGAGAAGCTGAATTCAAGGGTGATGTTACTTTGTGCTTGGTGTTTGTTTACGTGCCTCGTTGTTTCCCTCCAAGTCCCCTGCGCTTTATTAGTTCAGGAAATATCTCCAAGTTCTCCTGCATGGAGGCATTTGCACGAGACTGTGCACTCACAATTAGAACTGAAGTATCAGGAGACAACGCAGTGAAAACAAAGGCAAGAGTCAGCCTAAAACAAACAACCAAAGGCTTGAAACAAATTAAGAAGAAGCAAAAGCAAGTGCATCAAATAGCTGAAACCCCAGAATCAGGTGTGAGAGGCATAGCCGAGTAAGTGAATATCCAAATCCTCGCACAGCAAAGCTGACAGAGCACAGACTGCTGCTCCCTGCACAGCCTGCCCTGTAACAGGGAGATTGAGAGGCTTTGGAACAAAGCTCCTTTTATTTCTGCAGCACCACCACAGAAGACACAGAGTGACCTGATCCAGGCTGAACACACAACTTCTATGGGGGCTGCAAAGTTACTCAGACAACACAGCCAAAGAGACTTCTCAGACTGCTGAAAGGTTCCACAAACTAAGTGACCACAAAACCCTAAACATCAGCATGAAGCAGGTAAGCATTAATAATCTCAAAGCAGACCTGAGCACATCAGCATTCTGACACCGCACCCAAAGGAAATTCATGTTTCTGCTATTACTGCACAGTGAGATGCAGAGCACCCCATCCCTCACTTTGGGCAAAGTTCCTAGACCCAAAACCATTCCCACGATGGATTGGGGGGAGACAGGGGGGTGGGTGTGTGTGCTATTTTTGCTTTGATTTGGGTTTTGCTGGAGTTTTACTTTAACATATATGATGGACAGGGAAGTTTTTCTGCACCTTTCCAGGCAGAAACACCACAATCAGCAGAGGGTCATATTAACTTTCTCAAATATTACTTTTTATTACTCTCCCCTCAGAATCCTGGGTTCCCCCTCCCCTTAGCGTGGCATACAGAATCAGATAACATAGGATCTTGTAACAGTTTGGAAATTACAAAACAATTCTATTTACTACATACCAGACTGCTAGAAGAGATTAAAGAAAATGTCTTTTCAGATTCATTAACATATGTATATCTCAACAGACTTAGATGTAGAATAATAAATGCCATTTTGAAGAACAGTAACTGCTTGTTAGAAAAAGAGCCATTTTTAAGGTTTAAAACAGCAAAAGCAGAAATTTGTCTAAGCAACAATAAGACTGTGAGAGGAAACAGCAACAGAACTGAAATTAAAACAAACATCACACAGAAAACAAACAAAACTGTGTTTCCCCACTAAATCTTTTCCAGTCAGTGACTGTGATTTCAGCACTTCCCATAGATGGTAAAACACAGCAATAGTTACAGGCCGCTTCTAAGGCAGGTTGCTGAAACCTTGGGTCTTTAAAGTGTCACAAAACACAGAATCTTCAGAGTAGGAAGAAAAAAGTCTTAAATTTCAGTTCCAGGATATACAGAAACTCAATTTATGTCCATTTTTATAACAAAAAATCAGATTTTACACACTGTCAGTGCCATTCTCATTGTCTACTCCTACCTATCAGTAAAGTCACCAGGATGACATCTAGAAATTACTGTCACTTAGGCACCCCTACACTGTCTCTACAGGAATGGATTTGAGAGCTCAACCACTTGAACAGGAAAAGAGTAAAGATGGGTGGGAGAAAATTCCTGATGCTATACATCAGCACTGACTTCAAACAGAACACAACAAAACTGCAAGTAAAACAAAAAGTTTTATTTAACAAGCTTCTGCTCACCGTTTCCCCTATAGCTTGGGGTTCATTTTAACAGGTCTGTGCACAAGTTATATAAGCATTAGGGATCATCCTTCTTCCTATTTCCTACAGATGGACAAACATTCCTAAAGTTCTGAACTGGGGAGACAGCTCTGGTAACAGAGAAATATCTAGTCCGCATGCAGTGTGTGCCTTTAAAATATACATGCAAGGAAAAGAAGCTAGGCAGAAGACGGCCATGGAGAGGAAGGAACTGGGATGTGGCAATTACTGGGAGTTGAAAATGACTATTTACTCTTTCACTGAATAACTTAAAAAAATAATTCACCATGGTAACAATCTTACTTCATAGTAGATAAGGCACTGAATGCTACAAAGCCTTTGCAAAATGAATTATGCACCAGTACGTAGCATGCACTTGCTTTATATTACTGCACACACATTCCAACAAAATTTCCTTTTTGACTCATCTGGCATTTGCTTTTTCACTCTGCGCCAAATATCATCTACTTTTCTGACTCTGATCTCATGAATCTGGAATTGTTGAAGGCATTTATTGTGTCTGTTTGAGAGATTCATATAAAATAATTAATGTATTAATTATCTCCTTAAGTTGAATTGAGTGTTATGTTGAAAAAGAAAAAAACTTATTTCCTCCTATTCATAATGGTTTCTTCCCCCACCATTGCTCAAATTGCATTGTATTAAGAGAAAATTTGTATCAAACTTACAATTATGAAAATTGGTAGTACACTGTCTTCTCTATTTAAAATCCAAATATAAATTATCAGGTATTGACAGGACAACATAACTTAGGCAGCAATGTGCATGTAACACACATTCCTCCATCCAGTGTAGTTCAGCTAAAGCAGTGTGAAAACTGGAGTATATAATACATATATGAGCTTCAATAAGTAGTTTCATATTAAGATCAGCAATTCACAAATTAGAAAGTAACTTCAGCAAATGGAAGCACATGAAAAGCGTGGAAATAGAAAAGCCCATTGACTGCCTCAGATTTCCTGGTTACTCCTAAGCGGTTGCATCCAAGGAATATTTAGGTTAAATTTAAACCAAATCAATTCAAAACAATTCAAATAACCAGAAATCATCCAGTTTACAACTAATGGTTGCTCAGGCAAACAAACCTGAGTAACACTGAATAAGTAACCATGAAGACAAAGAGAATTAATTGATGCTTCACTGAAGAGATTCACTCATCCTCAGTACTTCCCACTGCATGCAAGGAGGTATCAGTACTAATGGTTCCAGTTCCCTGGGGAAGGCGTAGCTCATGGAGGAGTATTTACAACACAGTAAGAGGATGTGACTTCCTACAAGTACTAGCCCTGTCAGAATCGCTGCACTGCCAGAGAACAGGCAGAACTCCTGTCATTTGTGATGCCTGTACATCCCAGCAGAGGCTGGAATGCAGGTCCCACAGCCGGGTGGGACAAACCCCACAGGGCTGAGGCCGCAGCAGCAGCACTACCCTGCAGCCCCCCCGTCCTGCTGGGTCACACCTACACCCCACTGCTCTGGGCCTCACCTCGACCCATAGGTGCGGGGGGTTGTTCTTCACAAACACTGGCAGAGCTCGACTGGAATGCCTGGAACCACTAGGTGTCAGCAGAAGAAAGTGCACGGCCACTGCTCCATCCTGAAAATGTGAGCCTCGCTTCCCAACATCCCCCAACTGCTCAGTCCTACCAAGCACCTTTACACACAGCTCATATTCACAGATAGTTCTGCTGAAGATCTTGTGTGAATTAAATATTTAGAAGAGATAAAACATTCCCTCTGCAAACAGCAAAAAAATTGTGAATTTGAAAAAAGTCATTTGAGTGAACAAAATGCTCACACTGGTGTCATTGGTAGACATTTAAGCCATATGCATTGGGATAATCTGCCTCAGTACAGCCCAGTGAACACCCAGCTGCTGTTGTGTTTGGACTTAAGAGCAACAGAGCTTTGTGGGGCTATACAGAGTACATCACACCCAGCAGATACTCCTATGCATTTGAAACTGGCTTAGTGCAACTACGGGAAACATCATAGGAAACAGCACTGCAGCAGTTATTTTATCAAGCAAATATTACTATAATTATTATTATTATGCTTGCCAACTGTATTACCTGGATGTTTTTTCATGCAATTTCTAGTTACCAAAGGCCTCAGAAAGTTCATGGCAACAGAAACTCATTGCCAGTGTTCTGTTTATATCTTGTATCTCTACAGTAAAAGCCTCTGAACAGAACAAGAGTTCTTACTATGCTAAAGTATAATAATGTGAATTTAGAGCCTGCTCAGTGACACATTCTGGGCCTACACAGAATAATGAAAAATAGATTCACGCCATTTATCCCAAAAAGTCAGCTCATACCAATGAGATAGTCTATGAAATTAAATTGTCTTATGAGGCAGAAACTATGAAAGGAGGAAAAGCTGCTGCTTCTTTGAATTTATTTTCTAATTATCGATGATTTTAAATGAACAGTCAGGTTTCTGGAGGATAGGATGTGAAATCCAAAGAACCACCTCATGTTTGGTATTGCGTATGCCCTTGTACTTACTCCATGTGAAGATGATACATGAACATGAAACACTTGCAAATTTTCTGTATCTAAATCTTAATACTGAAAGGTATAATCACAAATCAAACCACTAGTTTACAAAAAGCCTTAGGAAAGAAAGCCCTGAAATTTTCCACTTCCTGATTATTAAAGTGAATTTTATGACATATTTGTGTAGCTATATTTACAAGTTTTCTTTGATGGAATGATTAGCAAACCAAACCATTTCTGCTACTTCCTCAGGTTAGCTGTCCCTCAAAGTTGCGCTTTCTAGGGGCGTGCCACTGTCAGCTCATTTCAAATGTTCATCTTTAACATTCAGCCTTCAAAATACCAGATGGTATTTCCAGAACAGCAATTTAAATTTTTATTTTCCTTCATAAACCCCTTAACTAGTTAATCTCACACACACATCCAGGCAAAGCATACACCAATATTCCCAGAGTTGCCTGGCAACTACAGGGAGGAGCACTGGAGAACAAGGAAGCCTGCAGGAATGGAGGGGAGTCAGTGTCTCCCCAGGAGGGATAAAGGAGGCTCACAGCCAGAGCGCCTCGCTGCTTCCATCTTTGTCATTTATATGGACCCCATCTTAAATACCTCCATGATTTCACCTGAGAGGCTTTCAAAGTCCAGTTCTTACACCCACACACACAGGTCAATACAATTTATTTTTTCCACATACATGGATTCCCCCAGTAAGATGTGGAAGGACTTGTGCTGACTTAAAAAGTAATTTTTGAAACCTGAACATGAACCGTTGAAATGATACTTATTTGATGGTGATAACTGGGCTGTTTAGAAGTCAGGCTGAGCTATGTTTTCCTCCTGGCTTTAAAAGTAACAAGACAAACCACAGTACTGGAGACACTTTAGCTACTGAAATCCTCAAGAAACACTACACCCATAGTCCAACTTTTGGCCATGTAACCATTTAACACCGTGGTTAAAATTAAATTTATCACGTCTGCAGGCCTGATCTCTTCATTAATCTTCAAAGAGCAGGAGAATGCCAAATACACCACCTTTTAACACTAAAACACAATGAAGAGACAGGTTTTGCAGGGGAAGAAATGGTCAGCTCTGCACTAGCCTTTTATGATCATTAATTTATTCTTTTTTATCGTCTCTCCTCTAATTTGACTGCCTTTAGAACCAACCAACACCCATACCTTTCCATAAGGCTTTTCCCTGTGTGATGGATCATGCTTGTTTGCACCTCTTTCATTTTGGAGACTTGAACACTGTTTTCAGTACTAGTCAGCCAAAGAGCCATCTTGATGACCTTAGGAAAAGGTTATGCTACACTTGGAATTGTCAGGTTTTTTCTCCACCACAGCTGCAGATTTACATCTTATGCTGACTAATTGCCTACTTACAGGTTCAATTTTCAGGGCGTTTCTGTAGCTCCCAAAGAAAGCTGCTTGTGCTTTTAGAAATGCTCTTGCAACACCATCTCCAGTGGTTGTAGAGACTTTCTTCAATCTGTTCTTCAGTGCAGAAACCTGAAATCACACAGCAGGTCTAGATCACTCTCATATCACAAACACTGCGCAACACATTGGGGCACAGCTAAATGAAAAATGTGCTAACCACAGCAGCAGTTATGACAAAAGGTGACATTGTGAATTCAGAGTTGAATTTTTCAGTTCTAAAAGCATTACTTTTCAAGTTGTTTTGCTTCTCTAAGATATGACTGGATTCTATTCAGAAACCAACAGGACACTAAAAGCTTCCATGAACTTTCCCTCCTACTTAAAATCCACTGTTAACATGCTGTTGAGTACTCTTTACTAAAGGTAGTCCATGAAACTGTGTCACTTGATTAGAATCCATGAAAGACTTCCAGCTGAATTAATTCAAATTTCAGATTAGTAAGAGAAACTGCTCCGCACAACCAGGCCATCCGTCACCACCAAGGCTAGGAACAAATCCGGAAGGTCTGAAAATTTTATTTGCCGTAAGTACAAGGGTCTTTTGAGGTTATATTCCCTCGCATTTCAGAGCCTGAATGGGCAATGACCCCGCGAGGGCAGCGTTTCTGGCTGTGCGGGTACCCTCGGCAGGCTCCCGGAGCCCTGCTCAGCCGCCCTCTCGCTGCCCCTCAGCAGCACTCGGGGGAAAAACGCCCAACACACTCGGGGACTCGAGGAGATGTGTACCCACGAGCCACAGGCTCGAATGTGGAAAATTATTGACAATTAAAATACAGTCAGATAGTGAGAAACAAAGACAGACAGAAACTTAAACACCTCCCCTCGCCGCCGCCGCCTTTCACCGGCCCAACTCCCCGCCCCAGGCCCGCCTCCCCTCCTGTGATGTCAGTCCTGACAGCTCCTGCCGCCCTTCTTTACTACTCACCCTTTTCTTCGCTCTGTTCTCGGGCTTTTTGCCTGTTCTCACACATTTTTGGAGTTGTTGTCCCGAGGGCTTGGCCGTGCCCGGGATCCGCTGTGTCCTGCCCCGGCCGCCCCTCACGATTCCCTCACGGCCTTTCCCGGCCCCTCACAGCTTTTGGCGCCGCAGACGGAACCAGGACAAGCTGAGGTTCTGACACAAAGCTGTGTTCTCGCACAACTCAGAGCAAGACAAACCCAAACACCTGGGCACTGGCTCTTGAAAGGAATTCAGGTGGTGCTTTTAGAGGCCTCGGCCATGCCACGAGCAAAGCCTGAGTTTAGTGAGATACCTGACACAAAAAACAGGCAGGAGCCACAATTTCAGGAGGAAAGCAGAACGGCAGGATCCCTAGTTATCTCGATTTGCAGGAGAACATGACTGACTCCATAAATATCCGTATGAGTAATTTAACTGAAAGAGCCAATAACTAGCAAATCTTGCTTTTCCAAATGCCATACTGATAATCTCCATGGGGTAGCTTTGTGTACTTCACACTATGCAAGAAACACTGTTGGAATATTATTGAGAGTGAGCAGATCCTCTGGTAGTGACCATAACTAACTGTTTTTGGAGAGTACAAATTACACCTCATAAAACAAGCTGATGGTTCAAATGTTCAGATTAACTTTCAAGACCTTCTTCCCATCCTCCAGCTCTCAACAAAAGCTTGCTGTGGCCTCACCTATATCTCCAAAATCCTACCAGATGAGTTGAGTTTTATTAGCCTTGGGGTGTTGCCACCACCCTGCCTCGGTCGCCCAGGGCAGGCTGATTTTCCTGAACTGTTTCCGAGTGCCTCAGTTCCATCCCTCCCACAGAACATCCCTAACTTATCTTCCTCCTGCAGCAGTCTTGGATTTGGGGAGGGCACAGTGGCTCCATCGTGCTCCACGGATGTTAAATATAGAATCCATGCTGGGCACTACCCGCTTTTCTTTTAGAACTAGATGTTATCTTTGCACTTGTGTTTACTAAAACAGTTGCAAAGACATTTCCTTTTAAATCTTCTGCAGATTCTGCTGTAAAAGGCATTCCATTATTTAGTATAACAGAAATAACCAAGAGCATGTCCAGCACTGTTTATAAATCTGAATGCTTATTGCCAGTGATCCACGCATTAATGAGCCCACAAACCCATATTAACATAACACATGATACCAGATTTAGTCTGAAGCCCGTAAAATAAGCTCACTCCTATTCACTGAGATAATGTTCCTCAAGGAGTTCTGTAATCCTCTAAATATAAAAGCTTCACCAGATTTTCAAACCCAAACAGCATACTTCATGTTTGAATGGGTCTAGACTTGTAGGGTTGAAATATGCTTTTATTTACTATATTAACTTATATAAACCATTTAACGGTAGTTCTTAGAAGTGTAATAAAATGTCCAGAGCTCTGAGCAACTTTCAAATCCATCTCCAACATTGTTATAAGGGGTTTAAATGTTCATGTGAAGATATAGAAGGAAAAAGCTCTATGCTTTGTTTCAAACAAACCAGGAGTTCAGAGGGCTGGTCACAGCCTTTCTGTGCTTCAGCTCCCCTGGTTGGGACAGAAGCAGAATATTGATTGGTATTTTGCTACTTCCTTGAACAGTGTAGGATGTCCATTTTTTATATACGTGGCACTACTGCAATAAGCAAGTCAATTTTTTAACCAAAAAAATGTTAACAACAACATATTTAAATATACTGACAAGTTGCAAAAAAACCCACCCCAAAACACTCTGATGTGTACTCGCACAAATAAATTAGTATGTAATACAAAGTAGACTATACAAGCAGAATTAGGGTTCTTTCCTGCCTAAAGAGGCAGTGATACTTTAAAAAAAACCTCAACTTGTGACCACCGAAAATGAGGATTATTTCTAACCAAACAGACACATATACATGCAGTCTACCCTGAGAGTGTTTTTAAAGAAGATTTTTATACTTCTGGCAGTTGAGGTTTAAAGGTCCAATTTCAACTCTCACCATGTTTCAGAATGCAATCTGTGCAATGCAGCAGAATGAAATGGTTCAGTAAAGGTGCTAGTGGAAATTCTTTTAATTAGGTCCAAGGCTTTTCAGTTGTCAACATGAATAAAGCAAGAAACGTTCTACTGCAAACACAGCGTAAGAAACAAAAATGGATTCACCTTTAGGAAAATGCTTTGGCTACAGAGCTGCAGTTTGGTACTCCTGGCTCATTTCCTGTGTGAAAGCCAGCAGCCCTGGCTTGCTCCCTGTGGTGGCTCGGTGGAGAGTGGCAGCAGGAGCCCCAGAGCTGAGCCTGGGACACGCAGAGGCCCCGCAGACCCCCAGCCTCCCCCGGCTCTGCACCAACCCCAGCACACACCCAGGCCTGCATTTAGCAACAACTACGAGCTGACAGAGCAAGCTTATGCTTTATTCCCTGTACCATGGGGCTCTGACTACAACTATGACTAGAAGATGACACTTATTTGGAAATACGTGAAAAATCCATACGGGCAGCATAAAAAAAAATTACTACCCCCTCTTTGCTATTCGTTGCAACACAGACGGTGGTGTAGGAGACTTGTCAGCAGCAGATGCACTTATTGTAATACACAGTCCTTAATAAATCTCTTTTTTTAATATTGATTATTTTAAAAGGAAAGTTACTTCCCAGGGTGCTCTCATGCTGCCAGATTTCCAGCAATACATCAGAAGCAGAAGGTGAAGGAAGGGCAGGTTTTCACATTTCAAAATGGTTAATCAGTAACACAGTAGTACAAACCTTGATTTTCAGGGACATGACCTGACCACTTCAGAAGCCTGACAGCCAGCAGGTTCTGCTGAGGTAAACTGGGGCAAAGGAACAACTTGAGCTGACTCTGCTGGAACTGCCTCAATTCTGTCCAGCTCCTCTGGCACAAATTTTAACGGGAAAGACCTTTCACTGGACCCTATGTTTGTTTGGATCCTAAGAATTAAAAGATTAAAGAACAGCTCATTCTTGATTTCCAAGATCCAGTTTAGGTAGCAACATCACTAACATGAAACTCAAGAACAACTCACTACCTGAGGCTCTAGAAGAATCGTAAAACTTCATTCACTGGATTTAAAAAGCGGTTCAAGGCGAGGGGGAAAACAGCTTCTAGAAATTTTCCACTGGATTAATTACTTGATGGTGAATGCACCACAGAGAAGTTGTTTTTGCTCACTGATGAATATAGATAGATTTAATTTAGCAAGGTAAATTTTGTCTGTTCAGCAGTGCATGAATTGCTCACTGCTCACATTAAGTAGCAACACTGGCAGAGTAGTTTGACATAATAGGCATTTATGATCAGGAAACTCTTGAAGACATTTGTAGTTTCTCAGATCATAAATGCATCTACTCAGACTAAGACCAGTGGGGAGACACACTCCCAAAATCTCCCAGGGAAGCAAAAAGGAAAAAAAAAAGGAAAGGAAAAAAAAAGTATAATGGATAGGCTTTAGTGTCTCCCTGCTGAGACGAACAACTTGATCCACTTACAGTTCCAAACACATGATGCATGAAAGAACTGACAGAAATTCAATTCTTGCACAGCAGAGCAGCTGCTCTCTAGTGGTCAAAGCCAACTCTGGAACTGTGTGAAGGGAGAGACCTGGAGGGGGAACTGCATCATCCAGGTAACTGCAACAATGCACCAGAGCTAAATCCCACATAAACCCCCAGCCCAAACATTAATTAAACAACGCAACACGACTCAACTTAAAGCTTTGTTGTGAAAAATATTAATCCCAGCTGTATTTATATAGCAGTTGTGAAAAAAAATACCCCACATACGCTACTGGTGAGCCCTGCCAGTTAATTGAATTTGCTGGCAGCACTTCCTCTGCTCTGCTCTCAACATCCTCCGAGATAAAATGGAGCTTTTAAATAGACCTGTGGAAAACTGAATCAAGAAATTTGAACTAATAAAACACAACTCTCTACTGTTATAAAAGTGAAGTAAAAGTAAATAATGAAAGGAAGGAAGTCTCTTAAAATTTATTACATTCCAAAGCTTGAAGTTCTGTGTTTATTGGAGAAGTCTCTTCTGATGTTCTACAGTGTGCCCACAACAGCTCCTTTAATGAAGTCTCATAAAATCTAATATAATACTTGATTGTTGACAAATCATATACATGTTTGAGGCCCTGTGCTCACTGTATCCAGACATTTCTTACATAATTCCATGAAATTTACAAGTCTGTCATTCCTGGGTTGTGGATAATGGCACGAGCAGTGACCAGCTGGCAGATTTGGATGCTGGGAGTGAAATCAAAATGAAAAACTATATAAAGCCAGAAAAAATCATAGAATCAACTTTTACAGACTAAATGCTTGACTAAAGCCAAAATGTTCACAATCAAGATGGCTCTTTCCTCCTGAGCTCACTGTTTTTGAAGACTGGATCCCGTTGGAACACTGGGATGTCACAGCAGGAGGCATTGGGCATTCAGTATCACTGCAGCTTCTCCTCACACCCCAGCTTATACTGAGCTCCCTGCACATCAATTCTATTTCTCAACTGCAAGTAAAAATGTTCAGATTTGACTGTCAGCACAATATTTCCAACGAGCAAAGGAAATTCAGATTTTCCCCTGCCACGTTCTCCTAAACATTCACTCTCTGCCTTAAACAGCTCCTGACACTCTCATTCCTCTGCTCCCCTCTCAGCTTCTTCAGTGGAGATGATTGCAGCAGCAAGTGGGATGTCTTTGTGTCCCGTTAAATGTCAAGTATTTATACACCATTACTATCAAGTTATTAAAAACATGAAATAATTTACCAATAAAAAGGGTGAATGAGAGAAAATGAGTTCTGAATTTTAGCAGTGATTGACGTGAATGTGAAGGCACCCATTTCGTATCATATCTCAGGATATAAAATGCACAAAATTCCTTAAAGCTGACCTGGAAGCAATCACAGCAAAAAGCCCCACACAATTTCATTTGGAAACAAAAGTTAAGTAAAGATGCAGGATTTCTAGCTCACGTGAGTATTAGCTGACTTTCACTGGGAGGCTTTAATGCACATCTGCAAATGTTGAAACAAATATTCCCAAACACTTTGGGACAGCAAGAACTGAGGGAAAGCAGTTCAGTGCAATCAGTGAGTTCCCAGTGAGACCCCTGGGTCACAGCAAGCAGGAACTGCTGCCAGGGAACCCTTGGCTAAGTCCCTCCATACATACCACATCATTGGGGAGGCTCTGAAGGTCATCAAAAGGGGTTTCCAGTGTGTTGGTGTCTACGTTGAGAATCACCACATCTTCCAGGGCCATGCTTCTTACTTTCTATATGGGAGCAAATTCAGGCAAAGGGAAAGGAAAATGTAAGTATGGGGAATTAAATTTTATGCATAAAGGACACAAGTGGTGATAGAACAACATGGCACTACAGAACCTCAACCATTTTAAAAACAATCAACATTCCTGACTTCCTGTCATCATTTGTTTTATTTATTCATTTTACAGTGCTAGAAAATTAACCTTCAGTTGGCAGAGGGAAGTTCTTAACAACACGCACACTGAAACTGGTCAAACTAGAGAGTCTGTGATTATTCAAGCAAAGGTGTATTTCAAGCACCTCTACTAATGTTTGTCTTGGTGTCCTGTTTGCACATTTAACAGTTTCTAGTCAAGTCAGGATTTCAAGCATATCTTTTTATATTTGGAAATTCATTTAAATAACAATAAAGAGTGGATTTTCCAGGAGTTGAGAATTACGTTAAGTCAGGGATGGGAATTGGTTTCCAAATTCCAGGTTGAATTTTGGAAGTCTAATAAAGACAAGTTTACAACTGCATTTAAGTAAAATGGATGCTATGAGAGCTTAATCAGTAAATAATTTAAATGGGGGAAAAAAAAACCAAAGCTAAGATAAATTTAATTCCATCATATCCTGGTAAGCAAGTCTGAACTTTCTCTCCTGTTGCCATGAATTGAGGAAAAGCTTTTAATCTAGAAGTTCACATCATCTGTAGCAGTACATACACATAGCAGAGAAAAGAGGAACCTACTTCTCAAAAGAACGATCATCAGTACCTGTGACTCTGAGTGTCTAAAGGTATCTGTGATCTAAGCAAATGTAAACACTGCCAGACTTGATTTCCCTGCTTAATCAACAGTAAATGAGTCACTGATACCAAATAGAGCAGCATTTAAACACTTAACACTTCTTCCACTAACAGGAGACTTGAATATTTTTTTTTTGGACTGACTAATCACACAGGTTTAATCTCTTCAAATAAAGCCTTGAAAATTGAAAATCAGAAAAACTGAATTATGGAATATGATAATTGAGGAAATTTCCCAGTGATGCTGTAAAAAATGTTTAAGTACTTACCTACCTACCTACACAGAGGACCAAATGAAAGTTACTGAGCAGGAAAGTGAACAAAAACATACTCAATTTTTAATTAAGGTTTTGTGGGGTGGAGGGAATTGTTTCCTTTAAAAGAAAGGAACTAAAGTCCTAAAACAATGGCAAAGTTGAGCCTTAGGCAGCTAAATAATTACCCTCAGTTTTTAAGGCTCAGTGCCCTGTCTATAAAGCAAACTGCTGTGTACTTAGGGCTGAAAAAAAACCCCAACAACCATAAAACCCACTTTGTAGACATTTAAGTTTAGGTCTTCATGAGACATTTCTTTAACTTAAATAGAATATTACATTTAATGTTTTCCATATAAAGATCACCAGCACTGCCTGACAAACCAGGTACTTTGCTTGCAGGAACCAAAGGTCACCCCGTTGGCTGCATCTGATAAACTCTAAAGCAATCCAGGAGCCTTGCTCCTTCTAGGAGTCCGGAAGCACCAGACAAACTGATTTGCTCCTTCCTGTTTCAGAAAATTAAAAATCTCACTTATACTCAGAGGACTCTAAAACCTTCCAACAAAAAGGTCTTGCAAAGTACTTAACCAAAGCCAGAAGCTTGTCAGCCTCGGTGCTGGCAGGACAAGACAGAAGGAAGGAAACCCTTCTTTCTCCTGCTCGCTGCTCAAGAAGCAGCACACATGTGGTGAATGCGCCTGGGTTATTTCTGTACCTCTGGTGGTGAATCTGCACCTCCTCTTCATCAAAATGTGGGGTTTTTGGGAGCATAGAACAGGCTTGTGCCAAGCAGGGTTCAGCCAAGGGGGACAACCCAGAAGGATGCCCTCGTGGTACAGGGATTGTAAGTGCTGCTCAGTGTGATCACCCCACACCTGGCCCAGAAATCTTCGTATCCGAAAGGCAGCTGATGTTAAACTCTGCTGGGCTGCACCTTCACACCACCAAAAGCGCAAACTCACTGTAAAGATCTGCAATATTTGTACAAAGGTAGGGGATTTCCCTTGAGACCAACCCTCAGATTTAATAAAACACTGGAGACTGACTTCATTAACAGCATCTGTCTTGCAATACATTCAAAAACATAATTTTTTGATGGTCCAATTGTGGCTCATTCTACAGAAATGCAGGCTGACCAGTTCATCTTAATCCTTAGTTGGCTTTATCATCTCTCCTGTCACTATCACCTTTGATAAAGGTATTATCAGGCAGTTATAAGGGCTTTTGTTAAATAATCACACGCATCATTCACTAAACCTGGCACCTAATCAGCCCAACCAGCATGGAAATCACAGTATTTACTCTCTTGTCGGAATTTGAGTAAAAATTCCCATCATTCAGCTGCAATTCTCACATGAAACCCCACTGGATTCTGTGAATCACAGAAACATCATTTTTCAGAAGTACAGTTTGTGTGTTGTTGTAATTTTCTGGAAATGGGAAGGGACAGCCACAAGCCACACACAGCCCCAATCCATATTTCACAACTTCCTGAAGAGCTAAACAAAATTTTACAAGTGATACCTGTGCAACAGACTGGACTGTATTCAGTAGGTTCATATTTTGCTGAAAAAAGATATGGATAAGCAAGGACCAAGAGGAAACATGAACATTACAGATTCCTTATCTCATTTTCCTACAAGTCAGGGATGTAGTGAGTCAAAAGGAGAGATTCAGTGAAAATGTGCATCACATCTCACTCCTGCAAACCTTTCTTAAACATCCTTGCCCAATTACTTATAGCCATAATTAATCACCTAAAATCCATCTAAATCAAACTAACATCTACACCTGCCTTTTATTTTAAATGTCTCTTTTTAAAAGAGTGGAGAGGTATGGAAAGCTGGTTTAACAAGCACACTGAACCCATTGTTTATGGCCTCTATAAACATGGCTTAGTAAGAATTACTGACTTAATCAGAGAGAACTTATCTCCTGGTGAAAAGAGCACTTTAAATTTCAGAAATGGCACCTTTACTGTGAAAATCTCTTAACTTTTCAAACAAACTCCGGGGGGCCTTAAACACCAGGTCCGTAAATAAGCGCAGTCCGGGCGCCTGCCCCGCTCACAGGCAGCCAAACACTTGAGTCATTTAAATGTTTTATGTGGAAGTTCACAAAAACACAGAAACCATATTCTAACAGAAGAATTAAGCGGTGCTCCTCCATCCTACTCTAGAAGTAATATTCATCCACAGCAATAACACCAGCTCACACTAAATGCTATTTTATCAGCACTGGCTACATTTGGCAGTTTTGCATTTTCAGCCATAAAGGAATCCCAAGTTAAACTTCTTTCAGGTGAACAATTTTATTGAATAATTCAATTTAAAACAAAACAAAAAAACCTCCATAACCACCAAACACCAGCACCCCCTGCCTTTCCTCCCACAAACCAGGTTTGCGTAACTTCACGGCTAAATTGCTGCCAAAACATAAACCAAGTCGATCATGAGGTTTTATAACCAGATACAAATGTGATCAACATCTTAAAAAATGTTGTAACAGTAAAAAAGTAACATACTTTCCATCGATTCTTTCGGAAAGGCAGAACTCCTAACAAAAAATAACTTTCTAGCTATCCTGTGCACAAGGTTAGAAATTGTTGAGAAAGTATGATTCACAAGAAGTCTAAAATCCATTTGCTTAATGACTTGTCTCTACTGAATTAATAGTTTCCATTTATTTTCTTAAGGAAAACACCACAACGCTGCAGACAACAATGTGTCAATCTGGCTGCCAGAAGCAGGAAAGGCAGCGGATATAAAATTTTATTATTTCATGCCCCAAGAGCAGCCAGAAGGACTTAATGAAATCACGGCCAGATTTACAATCTGAAATGGCTATTCAGCAGACAGCTCTGCTTAAACGGGATGTGCCCCCTGACCCCGGGGCCCTTTGATCCGGGCGCAGCAGGTGGGCTGCCCCCCCAGCCCATCTCCCACCCTTCCGCCCGGGCACCCCGAGTCTCTACAGGTGATTCCCCAGATCCTTATCACAAGCAGCTGTTGCCAACTGAGTGACAAACAGCACCCGTGCTGCCCCAGTGCTCTGGCACACGAGAAAAAAACCTCTCTGCTTCTGGGGGAGCCTGCTTGGCTTCTGAAAATCACCCTCAAACATCCCCCCAGAATCCCTTATTAAACCATGGTTCTTATTTCCATTTTCCCAATAACTGGATAAAAGACAACTCCATAAGTAATCTGCCATATTTTTAAGTGCATTTTTATCAATACTCCTGAAACCACGTACAGCCATATTGGAATATTTGTGAGTGGCTAAACTGCATTTAGGGGTTTAAGACCTGGATTTAAGTTAATCTATAACCCTTCATTAAAATCCAATGGAGAAGCTGCACTTCCTCAGTTACAGGAAAAAAACCCCATTGATTTACTAAGTATAAATGGGTGGGAAAAGCTAATTACTGCTTCTCACTCCAACCAAAAATATAATTAACAATTAACAGTACCAGTGGCAGATGCCAGTGGTCAATGAATTCTCAGGGTGTGTTCTGGGAAGGGGGGCCCCATGGCAGGGTCGGGCCTGAGCCCAGGCTCACAGAACCCATGCTCAGGGCTCGTTAGCTCAGACTCAGTGCACACTAATTGGGCTGTGGTCACACTGCACCCTAAGCAGGGCATCCTCACCCCAAATAGGAGCAGGGAATGTGCCAAAAAGTGCTCCCTAGGTGGTTGTGGGGGTTCTGAGGGCCCCAGCTCCACTCCCCTGGCTGCACAGGAGACATTATCCACACCAAGTGAGATCAGCCACCGTGTCCTACTATGTGTCACACAACAGGAATTTCACTGAACATTTCTTTCCTCACATAAACATCTTTACTGATAGCAGGTTGAAGTAAAGCAAGAATCTGCTCATATAGCCTCAAAAAGGTTAGAAAAACATTCTGAAATGCAATGTGCAGTTTCACACACAAATTCCTCCTGGATAATCTTGCAAGAATTATAGTTCTGAAGTCCCAGAAAAAGTCCTTGAATAACTGGAATATTAATAAAAAAATATAAGAAATACTTTTCCAGTCACTAAATCTAACTCTAAATGCTGGGTCTGTGCCCCAAAGAGAGCAGGAAAGGGTGGACGTTCTCCTAAGCGGATCCCGGCACGCTGGAGTCGACTGCCAGAGCTCCACATCTCAGAGCCCAGCACAACCATCCCCAACAGTCAATCAAAACCACATGTGCCCGAATTCCAGCAGGGAGCTCCTAGGTCAAGGTCATTCCCCCTCCATCAGCACCATCACACTGATAACCTCCCTACACAAACAGTTGCAGGAGCAGTCGGTTACTCTGACAAAACGTAAAAGCCTCAGGCTAAGTTTGACACAGCTTCCGACACAAAGGGCAATTTTATATCATCTGATGACTAAACCAGCCTACAGTACACAGGCAGAAAATAAGATAGTGAAAGGGGTGTGTTCTTTTGATAGAGTTTCATTTTCCTATCTCATTATTTATCACTACTAAGTACTTATCTTCATCTAATATGAATTCAATTAGTTCCGTAAGCACGTTCCATTATTCATGTGATAGCTCCAGCCTTGCTTATCCAACAGCTTATAAACTTTTAGCCTCCTTTGAAGTCACTTTATGGATTGCTAAATGGAAATCTTATAAAGAATGACTAACTAGGTGATGATAGAAAAGCTGAAAAATAAGAGCACAAAACACAACTCTATATTTTCTACCAAGGTTTTCCCCCATAAATCAGTTGGAGCCCTCTGACCTATAACAGGAGATTATCTTATCTCACTGGAGAACATTTCAGTCACAGCAAATTAGATTTAACAGTCAATGGATAGGCTTGATATTTTAATCATAAGAAAAATTTGTCATTTTCCATTAAAATAACTGTTCCTTCTACAGAGCCCCTGTGGAACACGGGAAACTGCAAACTAACTTTAAGGTACCAAACAGTTCAGGAAAGATCTGTTGAGCTGAGAGAGGCTGTATTTTGTTTAAAATCACCAACACTTCTGCTTCTTCCAGAGGCCCCATTCCAACACTGGGATAGCAAAACCCACAAGACTAGAGGTAGAAAACAATTTTTTTCCTATATCCCAAATCCCTTCTCACCTTCAAACCACAGCTCTCCCTGGGCAAGATGAGGCTGCCACTAACGCTGGCACAAGGAGGACAAATTCAAGCGTGGGAGCTGCTGGGGCAGAGCCTGAGCCCAGACCTACCTGGGCTCCATCCCAGGGCAGGGTTCCACCTGCCCCAGCTGCAGGGCAAGCCTGGGCATGAACCCCTTATCCTGACACTGAAACGTGTGCATTAACAGAACACTTGTAAAGTGCTATTTGTGAAATTGCAGCATTTCGAGAAAAAGGAATATTGAATAATAGCAGTAGTTTGTAGGTCTCATTTATAAAATTATTTTGCTATGGGAAAGATAATATATTTTTAAACATACACAACTGCCAGCTCATGAGAAAAAGAACTGCTCTTGCAACTACAGTGTTAATCTAACAAAAAACCACATAACATTACATATGAAGGAAGGGGCAAACAGAGTGAGCATTCAGCACCACAATCAAGAGGTAACCTAGGAACTGTCCAGCTCATGTGACAAATGTCACCTTTCCCTTGCCCGGGGCACAGAAATTCTGCAGTACTTGCCACCAGACAGATCCACCAGCCATTGTGGAATGTTATTTTTCAATGGAAAAAGCAGAGTTATCTGTAAGATGCAGTTCTGTCTGTATTCAATTTATCCATAAGAGCAGAGAAAACAGTTTGGTTTATTTATTTAATTTATTTGATAAGGCACTTTGAATAACTGTACTTTGCCAAAGCGTGCCTGTGTTCCAGAATCTCTGGCTATTCAAAAGCCAGACTGGATTTAGTACTAAACAGATTTTTTCACAAGTTACAAAAATGGATGAAAATTGGCTTATCCAAGAACAACTCCTTTTTTTGAGTTTTTACAGATGGAGTTTGGAAGGCCCACAGAGCCCTGCAGTCTGAAACACGGAGACAAAGGAAGAGGCAATGGATTTATGGAGCAAGGCAGGAGTGAGACATCACACAAAGCAACTCCAAGGTGTAATTATTAATTTTTTTTTCTAAATCCATTCCCAGGCCAACCGCAGAGCTCGTTGTGAGCACAAATATTTGTCAAAGCTGCCAAGTGTGTGTATGGAGATATTCTCCCATCCTCCACCAGTTCCCTTCCATCTTTTACAGAGACCACAATAATCACACCAACGATTGCCTGGGACGGATATGGGGCCAAAAGTTTCTTGATCAATATGAAAAATGCATTTCTTCCTAGATATTCCCTCACTCCTGCCTGTGCAGTATCCAAGGGTGATTATGAGAAGTCCTTTGAACAGAAGCATATGATGTGCAAACAAATGTACGTGTTGACTTTTAAACTAATTGGCTATTCACAAATACATTGTACTGCAATTCTTTACTTGATTTAGCAGTATAAAGGGCACAAAAAAAATCATCTGGACCCAGGATTTTAAGGAGAAGAAAAAAGACATCCTGTGCATTCAATCTATCTTCTCAAGAAAAAACTGATTCCAAAATTACCCCCCATTAATGCTGGAAAAAGGGGGACGTTACACAGCACACACAAACACACAGGGCATCATTATTACACACATTTACCCTAGTGAAAGAATATTTATCAGTATTTCCAGAGATTACACATTTTTATGGACAGTACAAGAACAATTCCTGTATGTGACGTAAATCCCAGCTTTCTGAAATCTTCTGTACCCTGAACACGAAGGCTCCATTTCCAAACACAGGATCTAAACCAGGGACACAGGTCCATAAATGTCCAGGGGCATGTGCAGTCCCAGCTCTCCAGCCCTGCCCCAAGGAGGCAGAGCTCCCTGGGCAGAAATGCGTCTTCCCACCCAGAGCCCTCCTTGGGAAGGGGCATAATCAGGGAGGGCGAGGATTTCACAGGCCCCAAAGTCAGTATCTTTTGTTATCCCCCAGGTACTTTTGAGGAATGTCATCCACTGTTTCACCAGTACTAGAAGCAAAAGCAAATGTGCTATTTCCACTTTTAGAGTTTTTTTAAAAAGTCACATGAATTACTGGGAATTGTTTATAGGAGAAGCTTTCTGTGAGGGCTGGTGCTCTGCCAGCTTTGTGTTAACATTAACTGCGAGTTCCTTCTTTTCAGATCTTTTGAACATTAAAAAAATTACAATCTGTCTGCAAAAGCCTAAAAGAGAACTGTAACTGTCAACATTGTGGTTTAATACCAGCTCTGCCTTTGTGCCTGAGTCCAACCAAGGCACGGAACTGATTAAATGAAGCTCCAGGGTGGGGAGGGGAGCACCACGTGAGGGAGCTCTGCCCAAGGAGCACAGGGGAGCAAATAAGGCTCCTGAAGATTCAACATTATCATGGATGCCTCACTCAATTCCCCCAGCACTCCCAAATTAACAGGATTATTTCATTTTTAAGCATATGAATGAATGTGTAATTGCCTGCAGAATCTGGCTCTAAATCATACCACTATATATAGTGTCAGAAATGGTGAGAGTGACTTACCTCCATCAAACTTAAGTGTATTCCAATGAGGTAGGGCATGGGGGCACTGCAGAGAGGAATAGAAACACAGCTTTACAACACTGTAACAGTGAATAACACACGACTTATAAAATGAGCTACAGGAAAACACTGGGATACTGGATTAGATGTTGCTTAAAAAGTAATAGATGCATCTATACAATCAAATCACATGTGAACAAAGTATTATTCCATATTTGAAAGACTTTTTTTACTATGCAATAGCCTCCCACTCCTGTAAGACTTCACTTTTTCTTGACATCAGAATTTCTAAGTGACTAAGTTTAGGCAGGTACCTAAGGACAGCTATTAAACATATCCCTAACACTGGGGTCTTTTGTTAGAAAACCAAACAAAATGTGTTATTGCAATTTTAAAAACATACACAGACTTTTCCAAGAGTATTCTTTCAAAAACTGGACCCTATTGTAGTGTCAAGTGGTTAATTCAATGTATATGTATCACTCAGCACTACAAATTTTGAATTCTTTGAATGAGTCCAGATACATTTTTAAGTAATTTACTTCTCAGTACAAATATTGACATGTTTTCATTTGTAAAAGAAAACATAAAAAACACTTTTGAAGATCCTGATAAACTCCAGAGTTCCTGGGACATCTGCTGATACCAATATTCCCTTCAGGACACAAAACTTAAACACCCCACAGGCTCTTAGGCCAGGTTTTAGCCTCAGACACAGGTGTGACACCTTTGTTAGGCCACACAAAGCCAGTGTTTAAGGGGAGACTGATGTTGTCCATGTCCCTCCCCTGATGTGAGCAAGCCCCGCTCCCAGCAGAGAGCCCCGGCTGGGAGCTGCCTCTCCTTGTCCAGGATTTCCAGCACGGAGCCGCTCGCAGCCTCCCCCTCGCAATCAGGGCCGGCTCAGCAGAGCCATCAAGCGAGGCTGCCAGAGCTGCTAATTGCAAATATGGCACATCCTGCCTGCGAAACGCAGCGCACACAGACAGACACAACTTCTAAAATAGAGCCTCAGCTCGCTTTGGATACAGAAGCTCAAAGAGCTCATTTTCAATTTCAGATGAAAAAATGAGAGAAATGTCATGTACTGCCTTGGATTAAAATATCTCCCATATTGCTGCTCTAAGCTGGTGCCTACTGCTCAGTAAGCAGTACAGTGCTGAAAAAGCTCCTGAGACACCAGGCCAGCAAAAATCCCTGCTTCTCCTTTTCCTGAGAAATACCTTTAAAAATATATTTACTGATAAGCATATTAATATTTATGTTGTTTATTAATACACCCCCTCATACTGACACTCTGTAGGATGCTCTACCGAGGTGGAAACAGCCTTTGCAGTAGACATTCCATGTGAAACCATTTTTTTCCTTTCTGAAGACATTAAACACATACAACTCCCAAAGCCCCTTCCCAGTTCACTGGCAGAACACTCCAGTGCCTTGTCCCATGTCACTGCAATAAGTGCACCCCTAGAGCCCCTTGGGACAGAGCCCACAGGGGCTGCTACAGCACAGAATTATCCTGAATGTTCTGCTTCCTGGGAATCCCACAGGTGGCAACTGCAACACCCACCCAAGTTCCCGGGCAGAAGGTCTGACCGCTCCCCAGGACACTCCCCGTGACACACGAGTGATGCTCAGCTGAGCACTGCTTTGTCATGGACACGCTGAATTTGTGACCAACACCATCTCTTCACTTCCTGTGGCCACAGCCCAGGAGCAAGAGAACAGCCAGGAATTTTATATTCAGAGAACGAAGCACTGCTGTGGCTCTGGCTGCACAATGGCCCCCGAGCTGGGCTGGGCTGCTTCGGCCCCTCCGGTGCCACCACTTCCAATGTGGTTCCAATTAAGGACTTCCAGCAACACCACAGCTTCAATCCCCACCGTCCAAAGTCAGAACCTCGGCAGGAAGTCTTAAGCCTGCAAATGTCTCATCTAGTGGAACCTTGGCTAATGTAATGAAAGGAAGCAGGAAGAGTGCAGTATTCCTGAAAACCTGCCATTTATTAACATCTCCAAACGCAGGAAGAAAAGATATGGCTTAAGATAACGGATCAGCTTTGGATGCAAAGACTCATCTTTTCAATTTTGAAATGACAAACATTACACGTAACAGCAATACAGCACATAAAACAATTACAGGGACTGCATAAATAACCTCAATAAAATGTAATTCTGGTAAAGAGCATAAATATTTCCAATAAAATCTAACAGAGAGATTCTATTCTTCCATCATCACTCATCAATATGACTGAATAGGAAACACACCTAGAAGTAAATGCCAGAAGTTCACGTCAGGCTTCATAAATTGCTTTTATCACCATTTCTCTTGACCATGAGTTAATCATAGGCCATTATTTAAATAGACCTTTAGCATCCTGTGCAGGGGAATGTGGTGTGTCCCCTCTTCCCCACCCAGGGCACACTGAAACAGTCCCTCCTCACTGCGATTCAGGTCCTGAGACATGGAACACTCCAGCAGTTTTTAATATTTTATCAGGGTGGATTTGTACTTGCAAGACTTCCAAGTGAAGTTCAGCAAGAGACATCCCTTGTATAAAGGGCAGAAACACTCGGCACAACCTTTAATCCTTCTGGGAGCCCTGGCAGATTAAAGACTGCCCTTCAGAGCAGGCCTTCCCCACTGCTTGACACTTCATCAGTCTGGGGCTTCTTACAGCCACAACTACTAATTACTCAAAGTTGTTTGCTGGCAGCCAATAGCCATTAAGTGCAAAATTAAGAAGTATCAGTTTCTACCACATGTATTTACTGCTCAAACAAAGTGCCTTCGTGAGTCTTTTGGAACAAAGAGAGGGGTCATTACTCCTCTTGTGCTACACTGGCTCCCAAGGCAATCAGCCTTATTTATAATCAAATGAGTTATATAGGTAAATATCAAATCATTAAAGTAGCAATGCATAAGCATGAATATGGATTTTGGGGACATAATGGCTATATATTGCCCATTTATTACAGTTGCATTTTTACAATTTCTTTAATTCGTTTCCTTAGGCAAACTAGAGACCTCTTAATTATGCTCCCAAGAGGTGGGCAACTACTAATTGGAAGAGAAGCAGGTGAAATAGAGGGACATTTCTTCTTAAGTGAGAAAAGCCCAGCCTTAAAAAATACTGCAATTCACCAGGAAAGTAATGTAAAGCCCAAGGATCTCCAAAAGGTTCCTATTTACAGCTACACAGAGATTTCACCATTTTGCTTCATTGTTCCAGGAAATGGATGAGAGCACATTTACCACATTCATGTCTTGCTCTACAAACACTGACTTAACGGGTGGTTCTCTCCCACCACTGGTATTTCCCTCTCCAGGGCAGTCTCCTGATTTCTCTTCAGATTCCTCATTGAAATGCAACAGAATTCCACCCGAAATTTATTGGGGTAATTGATGCAAATTAGAAACTTGACTGCATAAATTGGAACAATGCAGAGAACACACAGCTCTGACACCAGGAGAGCAGCTACAAGAGGCTTTAGTGAGTGCCCAGGTGTGCCAGGCTCAATGGCAGTGCCCACCCAGAGCTCCCCGGGCACAAATCTTTGTTTCCCAGCAGCGGGAGGACTCCAGCTCCGCCTCCACCTACTCGAGGAGCACATTGACTATATGCAGATTTAGAAAACAGGAGAAAGGGGTTAAAAAAACTCCTGGAGAAAGGGCGAACTGCCCCAAGAGGAGCATTTATTAGCAGCTGTGCCAGCGTGCTCTCAGAATTTATTCATGTTGGCTGCTAAGCTGTCTGTCTGATAGAAAGGACTGTTTTAATCACCCTACAAAATGTACTGTTGCTTCTGGGGACAAAGCTCTGGGGCTCAGCACACACTCAGCTGTGTCCCAGCTCAGCAAACCGGGCTTTTCTAAGGGCTCATTTTGAACACAGACACTGAGAGCAAGAAGGAAGCAAACAGACACAGTGGGAGTGGTTTTATGGCACACAGAAAATAAAGTGGGAAAAGTAGTGAGGAAAATTGATATACTGCTTCCTTCACATCACCAAATATTTAAATTCCCAATAAAACAGACGGACAAGATCTGGCCAGATTCAAGTAGTTGTATGTGCCTGACTATCGATGCTTGGTGGCAGCTCCTCATTGACCAGGACTTCTGGCACCTGCTGCTGTGTGCTCTAAACAAACAAACCCCAACCAAACAACCCCAAACCAGCCACCAGCAGTGCAGCTGAGCTTCTGTACTTTCTCTCTTGCTCTGTATTCAAAAGAACAAGCAATTGTGCATTAAGGTGTGAAATCCAGTGACAGTATTTTGGTCTCCTGGACTGAAAATACATTAAAGAACGGTGCCTCATTAAAATAATAAAAATAAGGGATAGCACTCTTCCCCTTGCTTCCCCTCCTGCCTCTTGTCCTCAATGAATCTACATGACAGGGATGATCCATGGAGGATCCACCAGCAGCACTGACTCAGCATTGAGCACAAACATTTGGGAGACACAACCTTTCAGCATTTTCAGTTCTGAGGGAAGGTACATCAGTGAGGAATGCAGGGGAACAGAAATATTAAGTTTAAGAAAACCCTTTCAAGAGGGAAATGGAAGCAAAAGGCAAATAATCACAGGTGGAATATACTTTTTTCAAAGACTTTCAAAGATCTCCAGTGACACAGTCTATCCATACTTCTGTGAGTTTCAAAAGAGGAGAAGATTCAAAACATCACAGCACAGGCAGTAAATGAGCACAGCCAACTGAATGAACAAGATATTCTGTATTCATAAGAACTGAAGAATTCAGTTTTGTTCTCTTTTCACCTCTCTAAAATTCTTATGTCATATTTGCAAAAGAAATAACCGGGCAATAATTATAATTAAATGGAACTCTTCCATTTTAAATAATCTCAGGTCGTTTCCCTTAAGAGGCAGACACCAGGAAGCAGAAATACTGCCTTAAAGCAGGGAGCCGACTGCTTAGTCCTCCCAGGCAAAAATGACACCTTCAAGTTCACATGGTTACAAAATAGATGGTGGACTCTATTTTGGGAAATATTTTATGGCACATAAATTGTTGCTAAATTGACATACTCAAACAATGACAGAGTGCGTAACTACCTCTCCAATTAAAGTTCCTGGCTGGGTAAGGAAATCAGTTGTTGCATTTGTGAGCTGCCTAACAGTTGTACATTCTGAAATCATTCTTCGCACACAGCCTGGCTCCCTCCTGCCATGGCTGGGTGTTGGCTGTGAAAGAATCCCCTCAGTGATGCTCAGTGACTCGTGGCTTTCTCTCCTGCCCCAGGGTTTGCTTTTTGCACCCTCTGGCCAGGCCCCTGTCCCTGCCTTTGTCAGGAAGTCCATGAATAACTGATCTCCGAAGGCAAAGCCTGTGCTGAGCCCTGGAGCAGCAGGTACCTGAGGGGAGCTGGGACAGCCTCTCCAAGTGTTAATTACACGTGAGAAGCCCATTATCCAGGGAAAGGCACCTGCTGGCACTGCAAATGACTGGGACCTGCCCTTCCTGAGCAGGGAGTCAGGGAAGGTTCATTTCCACAGGAGAGGACTCTTTAGATTCCGCTTCCCGTACCCCAACACAGGCACACACAACATTTAAATCAGCTGCGCAGGAGAAAACTTCCTTTCAAGCTGCACCTTTCAGTTTCCAGGCCTTCACTCACTGCTGCTTATCCAGGAATAGCTGCACCAGGAGAGGGCTTCAGACTCACTCTAAGACTCTGAGGGACAGACCCACACCTCCAGAACACACACACAGACATGGCCTTACCTCCAGAACACGCACACAGTAACACACACGGACATGGCCTTACCAGCAGTAGTCCAGGAGATGCGGGGGCAGGACAGGAATGTAAACGTGCTGCCAGAACATCGGGTAGAGCATGGCTGCAGACCCATGGATGCAGGCAGTTAACTGAAAAACACACAGAGAAACCGCAGTGTAAGTGAAACAAACCCCAAGCTTCAAATGGTAAACTTGGAGGCAAGAAAGTAAAGAATCAATTCTGCTTTCCTATCAATGCTTTATCAGAAAATACACAGCGCTGCTGGCAAAAACAAGGTCTCGAGGGGAGCAGGAGTGGCTGCCATCCACCTGACTTTGTGAACAGCTGAGAACATGATTCACTCAACAAACCCAACCTGCAAAGAACACCAAGCATTTTATAAAGCAACAGAAACATGGAAATGAAAACACAAAGGGAACTAAGAAAGAGTAATGGCAAATCTCCCAAACCTGGAAATTACCATCCATTAAATATCGTAAAACTGCTCTGAAATTATAACACAAACTGACAAAACTGTGGCATGCATTTCTTAAAAACACAGTACACTAAACATAGTGATTAAATCTTGATGATTTAAAAGGGAATTTTATCTAATTGCCTTTCGCTTAATCATTTGATCCATTGAATTTCTCAGTTATATTGTTAAAAACTCATGCAGGAGAGTTTTTATGTGGCTGGTACTGAAATAGCAAAGGGAAGTGCCAGTGAAGCCATGGGGAGAATCCTCACAGAGGAAATTACTGCTCCCAATCCTATTTCAAACAATAATTATTAATTTGGAGAAGAAGATAAGCAGGATATTTGTCACATTCACTAAGAATATTAATACGGAGCAGGTGGTAGTGCTCAATAAGCCAATCTCAGCAAAAAGCTATAGGCAAAATACTGTAAGAAAAGGATATGAGCACACACACTTGGGGAAACAAAATAAATAAATAAATCCAAGCACTCACTCACAGACACATCCAAGGCAGCCTCGGAGGTGACAGGGAAGAGTCACATCCAGCCTGCCCATGCTCCCAGTTCAGACTGCCCTTTAATCTCCAGGGATACCCAGCACAAGTACTACACTGAGCTTCACTTGTGAGAGATGTTTTGAACACAAATCTCAACAAATCCTGCCAGTTCTCAGAAGGCAGGAGGAAACTGAGCATTTAATGCCTTCTGGGCAAGGGGAAAGAGGGAGAGTGCTGCTTACAAGTCCTGAGGAGACAAACTCTGAGGGACTGAGGTCCCTGTGTGGCCTGAAGGTGTCTGAGATCAAACTAAGCAAAGACAAATCATGACATTAATTCTAGCACAGGTGGGGTATCAAACTGATCATGTGTTGTTCTAATTTCTTACTCTCAGAGCCCTGAGGCCCATCAGACCCCAGCCAGGGAATAAAAGGTTGTGTCAGAGCTCCCTGTGCTGTGGCAGAAGTGGATCAAAGAAGCATCCGTGTCACAATGGGATTCTTTGCTCTGTGCTAGAACTCCAAAAATAGCAGAAAAATCAGGCAAAGAAATCCAGCTCAGTATGATGGAGACAGACAGAAACATCCCTGAAATCCCCAAGTTTAAATCATTTCAGAGCTTCATGTAGGACACCTTATAATGAGAGCCAGCGTGCTGCTGCCCTGCTCCCAGCCAGGAAACACCTTGGGGTGGCCAGGTTGCAAGTTCTGAAGGAAAAGAGAATTCTGGATGCAAGGAGAGCTCCAGTTTCATTTCTGCAGCAGCATGCTCCCACCAGCAGGTGAGCCTCTGCCAAGCACAGACGATTTATCATTTTGGTTCGTATCTGGCTTTTCTTGAGGAGTTAGATCACAGAATATGTAACCATATTTAACAGGAATAACTATTTTAACAATTTAAGAAATTATCTGCATTTCCATTTGTAGAGAAGAAGAACAAAATCCAAGCAAACAGCTATAATTTCTCTATAGGTTCAGTACACATGGTTTATAAAATAGCTAATTAACACAGCTTTGTTCAGTTACCTCTAAATCTTACTCAAGGATATTTAAAATCAGAATTTGAATTTGAGATCATGTATTGTAGCACCATAAATATTCCACCATAAAAGACTTTCTAGCCAGGATGGTATACCTGGTATAAAACTCAAGCCCCAAAGCTAACAGAAATGAACTGCAAACAGGTCCCTTCCACTTTCATGCTAAAACGCTAAAAGCTCCAAACAAAGGCAGCAGCCCCTGAGCAGTCCCCCAGGCTGGCTGCACTCGGGGAGTGGGGGGTTTTCGATCCTTTCCAGTGACAAGGGCTTGGCACTGCCGAGCACAGGCTGAGAGCAGGGAATGTTCCTGGGCTGGAACAGCGAGCGGTACCCGCTGGCTCCGGCCCAGCTCCTCAAACCTGCCTTACACTGGCACTCCAATCTGCCAGCAGTTTAGAGAGAAACTTGTAAGCTAGGAACACACAGTATGAATACCCCTCCCTCCCAAGAACCAGACGTGCTTTTATCTTGGACAGAGGCAAAAGGAAGAGAAATAGCAGAAAGAGGAAAAAAACCCTGCCCCACTTGTGAACTGGCTCATTAAGGAAGGCACAGTGACAGGTAAGTAATTCCTCTTCCCAGGCTCTGTCACAAAGGGAGAGATTAAACCAACCAACCAACCACACAACCTCTGAAATGCTTTGGGCAGCCCTTCTCTTCGTCCCTCTTCTCTGATCATTTACTGTTCTTTTCATTCCGTAGGCTGCTGAAATAAACACCTCTCCTTCATTTTCTTCCATTACCAGGCCTGGATGGAATTTCCCTTATTTTAGTAGGGAGGACACAGAACACGTGGCAGACAGAGAAGTTAAGATTTTACAATTTTTCTATGGTATTAAACTTTATAATACTTAAATGCTTTCAGTTAAATGTGGGATTGATTGTAAACATTATTAATAATTGTTATTAGGTGTCAGAGGCTATTATTCTCCTTTCGCTTACCTTTCAAAATGATATTATAATAGTTATTCTGGGATTAAGTCTGAGGTCTTACTTCTCTCACTTCTCTGCCCTGTGCTGACAGACCGTCCTTAGGAGGGTCTGTGGACATCACTCCAGCCTTGCAGAGCACTCACAATGCCATGAAGCAGTTTGAATCTCAAGCACCAAGCAGGTCTGGTTGCATAGCCAGACACCAGTTATAGCCCCAGGAAATGGAAATGGCAGCCGTACTTCAGCCAGAACTGCTCGAGTGCTCAGCCCACAGCACTAGAAACCAAAATTAGTTAAACCATCTTCAGCACTCACAAAGGAAAGCAATCAATACCCATTTACAGAGCAAACACGATGACCACTGAGCATTTGCTTTCATAAAGAAAATCACAATCTTATTGACTGCTAAACCTTGAAATGCATAACACAAAACTTTGAACTGAATCAAGCCCTGTGCTTGTTTTGATCTCCAGCCATTTTTAGAAGAGAGTACTCCAGAATATTCAGCAGCTTTCATCTCTCAGACACTTGATGGAGCCTAAGGAGCATTAAGACTAAACCTTATCAAACACAACTGCAAAACTGTGCACTGTCAATGTACTTTAGCCCACCCCTCCGGTCCATCCGGAAGAGGTCACTGGAACATCCATCTGACAGTGTCATTTATCTTTTTTTTTTTCCTGTCAAGTAAATTCTGAATAAAGGACTTCACTATGCCATAAGTCTTTAAACATTCGTGTACCAAACAGCCATAAAAATCTTTGTATCCAAAAAATTCTTTCGAACATTGGGGGCCAACAGAAGTTCTACAAAATCCTCACATAAGGCACAGAACTGATCTGGGGCTGCATAACTGAGGTTGAAAGATGGACCTGGAGATAATCAGTTAATTTCCTACATATGACTGTAATTAAAACAAAATTAAATACTGTGAAGAAAAGAAATTCTTGTGCATTTTACTTACAGTGCTCAGCTTACTACAGCAAATGAGGATGCGGCGCTCGTACAGCATACTGGCGTAGAGATGCAGCATGTTGTTGACATCAACTGCTACAAAATACTCTGTCAGATTTCTCTGGGGAGAGAGAAAAATCATTTTTGACTCATGACATTACAAAACCAAGTGTCCTTAACAAAAAAACAAACAAAAAACTCCCAAAACCAAAGAGATTTCATCCTTCTATTGTGCTACATACAGTATGCAGCTTAACAAAAGAAAGCAAGATTTCATCTTACGGCAGAGACCTTTCTAATTGCAGTATCTCTCCCCAAAGTTTGGGGAGCTAGGTCTTGGAGTAATAAAAGTGATGATGTTTCACACAGAGCTTTTTGAATACAAGATACTTCTCTGAGAAAAAAAATGTTCTGTCACTTTTATGGAGACTTCAAAGCTGCCTGATAAAGTATCAAAAACCCCCACCCCAACGCTAAAAGCAGCTCTTGGAGGCCAGTTCTAATACAGCAAATTCACTCGTGAGCTCAATCTGTGCTAGAACAATTCTGACTATTGGGAACACATCTGGGCACTTCACACACACAAACCCAGTTGTCTGAACTGAACTCCTCACTTCAGGCACTCAGACATCCCTGCGTGGGAGACAGGAGCACTTCCCTGGGGAGGCTGAGGAAGGATGAAGGGAATTCTCTCTCTGAGCACTTCACTTCTTAAACATAGAAATTAAAGAAAAGGGGAGAGGTGGAGGAAAAGGTAATACTCAAAAATGCTGAATTAGGGAATTTGTTTCCAAATAGATTCTTACAGACATGAAAGGGTTGCTATAGGATAAAGACAGCCTTATACAAAAAGCACATGTGAGAGCAAAATTAGATTAGTCATGAATTCAAGTGCAATCTTAATCATCCTTAAATAAAAAAGTGCAGAAAAGCAAAAAGCAAATATGATTTAGAAACTTAAAGAAGCTCAACAAAGCCTATTAGCACTTTTGACAGATCCAAGATACTTGGCCTGAGAAGTCTGCCAAGATGCTTCATACTGTGCAAAAATATGTTCCCCAGCTTGCCATCCAAACACAAAGAACTGAAGGAAAATTAAGCATTGTATTTGGGAGACTTTGGTACCAGTATGTAGAGGGATAAAAACTGAGCTCATTATGGTTGGTTTCAAACATGTAAAATAAAATAATCAGTCAGGTCTTTGTTACAGCAGAGCTGGAGCCACAGACAGGTACAGTCAAAGGAGAAAAAAAAAAAGCCAACACATTTTGCCAAAAACCTATTAAACTATCATGTACTTTTTCTGTATTTCTCATCCCATCTGTGCTGATTAACATGATATTTTTGTCTAAACATAAGCTGTCTTCTCTACGGCTCTTCTTCCCCCTCTCACCCACCCTTCCAGCACGCCAAAACACAGCGCGTGACGACACAAGTCCTGCTAATAGTGGGAATTAGAAGAATTCTTAAGGAGCCCTGAACTCCCTTTGATGCCACCCAACTCAGGGGCACAGCAAAAGCAGCAGACAATCCCTGAATCCAGCCTGAGGATGCAGCCCTGCTCCACACGGATCTGCTTGTGAGGCAACAGCCTCCACTGCGAGAGGAAAGTAGATGTAGGGACTTGATTTGCAATTGTTCTTTCATTGAGTTTACTGTGATGACATGACACACAAATGTACCTTCAGATGGAAAGATTTGTAAGGTTTCAGTCTTGTCTGCTCTCTGAGATTTGCCAAGGACACCTGGGAACCATGTGGGCTGCATGGAAATGTATTGGTACTGAGGAGATTCACGTGTTCCCTCAAAGTGGTATTTATAAGAAAGCTGTCAGCTCTGAAGCTGAAATTGGGACTTACACATGTATTTTGAAAGACATGTCTCGTAAGTGACAAAACCATGAATGAGTTAAATAAATACAAATGAAAGCGTTCCAATTTGCAGGATAATTGTTATGTATTTTGCTTCCTAGGATTTAAGCCTTTCTTGGGGCAGTAAAAAGGGGGATTTTCAGAACAGGTATCCCCACTTCTCTCAAAATTCACCAAGAGTGCTGCAAAACTCCCTCACGCTCCTTTGAAAGTTCATTCCCAGATCAAGCATCCATCTGATCATTTGCTATCTAACATCAATGAACACACACTGACTACACTGACTGTTGAGATTAAAAATCATGTACATCTCTTCCACCATCATCTAGTGAGGAAGATGGACTTCTGAAACACAACACCTACTACCAGGAACTTCAGTCTTGCACTGTATTTCCTGCAGCCAACCCCATTTATTTCTGCAGTCACACTGCATTCACACACAGCTCACATCTCCTGAAGCAGGGAATGAGTTGCTGTTACAGAAAAGTGCCCATGCTAAATGGTTCTGTGACTCATTAAACACACTGACCTGACACAAAGTCAGATAATTCCAAGAGGTCTGTTAACATTCCAAACAGAGCTCTCTGCAGCTCTTCATTCATCATCACATCCAACTTCGAAGTTTGGCACCACTAAAACTTTTGCTAATATGAGTTTTAAATGCACTTCCTGGTAAGATATGTGGAATTTTTAATAAATCAGGTCAATTGATTAAAATAGAGCAGACTTATGCCCATTTAATCTCCTTGTATTATTCTCTAATATGCTCCACTTCCACAGGAAAGTTGCTTTAACAGACAGATAAAAATCTCCTAAGAAATTACACAATTCTGGGATAGTGGAAAGTGTTGCTGCCCGTGGCAGGGGGTGGCATTGGATGGGCTTTAAGGTCCCTTCCAACCAAATCATTCTGGGAGTTTATGATTCTATGAATTAGGACAGCATTTGATGGCCGGTTTAGACTCAGGAATTGACTCCTGAGTTACACCCAGTGTATCATATTTGTACAAAAATAAAGCACCTCAGAAGAAAGAGCACATCTATTAAATTTCCTGTCAGGATATGTGTCAGTATGAAGAGTCTGCAACACAGAAAAAACAGCAACAGTGTTTAGAAAGGCAAACAAAAAGCCCCGAATGCTATCTGCTATACAAATCACCCACAAATGAGATGGAATGTCTTGATGATTCCCTTTTTTCTTTCATGCCATCAACTGAAGAATATGATGCTGAGACCGACCGCAAAATGCTCGGGAAAGAAAACCGAGATGTCAGGCACAGGAGTTTGGCTGAGACAGAGCAGGAGCACATTAAAGAGTATTAAGAGAAGCAAATGGCAACATTGTCTCCCCACAGACTTATCATCTGGCTGGAAAGCGGAGCCAGGCTGGAACACACACAACTGCATCAGGCTTAAAAAGTCTCCCAAAAAGTGGCTCTAAGGAGCCCAGGTGTGCTTGGCATTCTCAGGAGCCATCTAGCAAGCAGAGCATTTTCCCTGCTCTCTCAGGCCATTCTTCCAGAGGGGTGGCAGTGTAGGATTAGCAGAGCTGCTGTTTTACCCACATCAATCTGTACCCTGTCCTTCACATAGTTCAGCTTTTAATCAGCTCCTGAATGCTCAGTATTTTACAGAATAAAACCTATTCCAAACAGAGCAATATTTGTCATCTAGGTAGCTGCTGACATTAAATGGAAACAATACACTGCAGGGTCCTCTCAAATACTCACATTTTCAGGTATACTGGGAAGCTCTCTGGTGTCAGGCACAGTAAAGTAAGAGTGCTACAAAAAGAGCAAATATCGATTATTTCAATCATGTCGAAAGCAATCTAAATTTACTGCTTCCTATTAGTATCAGCACTAACAGCAGTTGCTCGGCTAAGTAAAAATGACAGAACATTTGTCACTAACTACCAGCCTGAGTTCTCTGTCCTGGATTCCACAGGCTGTGTTCCCAGATCAGGGGGGCAATAGGAAATGCAGTAAGATAGAAAGTATCAAATGCTCCTGGAAAGTTATATTCCATGTTTTTGTTCTTCAGAGTCGCTGCTACAGACAGACTCAGCGGCTGTGACAGATGCCAAGGAAACTCCAAGGCAGGCTGTAATTCAAGCCATCTTTCCCCAGCCCACGGCAGGATGGACTTCAGGGAGCAGCAGGGCCTTCTCTGACTCACAGCACCAGAGAGGTTCATTCCAGCCAAGGGGGAAGTTATGGAAATGTACTGGGAAATGCTTCCTAAGGTTCAATGCCCGCTTATCTGAGAAATACTGAAAAGTTCTAGGTCACTTTTATACACCCTAAAAGCACATTTTGAAAGACCATATTGCTCTCATGTTTTCCTAATCCATTATATTGTTCAATGTTTTGAATTGTCTGCATTCCAGGAGCCCAGGTTTACTCCAGCTCCCAATCTGACCACGGATGACTGGCATGATCCTTGGTCAGGGCTTTGGGAAGGAGAGAATGTGATTTGTATACAATGTATATAATTTTTAAGATTTTCACAATTTTCCTAGGGCTACTTATTAATGACTGGCTGAAGCCTTTAAGGCTGTTCCATCCTTGGCATAGCTCCACAATTGGCACAATTCTCTTGTGCACAAATCTCAGCCATCTCTGTGCTTCCTGATCAGGCTGTAACCTGAAATAGCAGGCAGGGACCCACAGCTCCACTGAACGGAGACACCAAATGAGAAACACAAGTTTTGCTTTCTGATACATCACTGGTTTGGTTTGGTTGCAAAGCTGCAACGCCATGGCAGAGTAACAGCACTCACAGCTGTATCACACAGAGGAACCTCACTCTGACCCCTGGGCTCAGAAACAGCCAAAATAAAATCAGAAAGACACGGTCCGTGGGCTGCTTTTTTCTATCCTTTCTTGCTCCATTGCCCATGAAATGTCTGAGACAAGGGGAGACAGGCAGCATTCCTTGGAACCACTGGCATGAAAAAGCTGGAATATCCCCACTGCCCCTGGCCTTGGGAGACAGCTCGTGCCCTAAACAGAAATGCTGCTCCTCAAGAGGGATGTTCGAGGGGCTGGGGACGTGTCCAGGGCCACACAGCTGCTCTCTGGGCACTGCCAGCCTGGGAGGTGTGAGGGGCATGAGCTGCTTCTTGCCAGAAAGTGCTTTAGGAGGAGTAAAGGAAATGGGAGGGAGACTTCTCACATGAACTCTCAGCTGGCAGCAGCAGCAAGGAGCACTTGCAGTGCTTACCACAGCCTGGAGCACGAGGCTGTGCTGCAAAAATGAAGACAAAAACCCCAAAAGACTAAATTCAAAATACAATCCCATCAATGAAATCCCACATCTATACTGTCAGTGTGCTTAATTTTCTCACAATATATAAAAATGAAATAAATTCTTTTTTGTGTGAGGGTTTTTGCGGGAGAGGGAAGGAAGAAGAGCAGGAACCAGAAAATGTGATGAGCAGTTAATACTCCCAAGGCTTCTGTGACAGGTAAGTGCCTGTTTGCTTCCCAGCCTGCTTCTCCTTCAAACTCCCAGGGCCAGGAGCTGTGCAGAAGTGTGGGCAATAAACGTCCTGTTGGTGCTCCTGCCCTCCTGCAGGTCACTGAGGATATGGTGAGAGATTCCCAGGGGAATACACACAGCCTTCCTCCAATCAACTGCATTGCAAAGACATCTGAGGTTAGGGAGAGGGAAGCAGAGGGCCCCAATTGTGAAAAGGAAATTTCACAGCTCCTCACAGGAAAACAACACCTGTGTACAAGCTCCAGGAGAGAGGATTGCTTTTGACATTACTATGACATGGAATGAATATTAAATACTTTAGTTTACACCTCCCCCTACACTTACCACTCCAAGATGAACAGAGGTTCCTGGCTCAGGGATGGTAAGTTTATGAAATGTTTCTAGGAGCTCACTCCTCTGACTATCCTGAAATGAGAAGGAGAATAAACCAGGAATAAACCAGGAATACTGAGCAGGCATTGCTGTCACCAGGTAAGCTCCAAGGCAGAAAGGCAGGGTCGGTCAGAGGTGTGGGTAATTTTGCATTTGTAAGATCAGTTCTGCTTTTACTGCCCATGACAAACTTGGGTCAGACACCTGGCAGAGACTGATGGGACTCTGCAATATGGGAACTGCAGAATTACAGTTACTGTGCTCAACACAGCTCAGGGAGTCAGGAAGGCCAGCATGGGTGACTGCAGGGATCCACAGCCACAGTCTTGCACTTTATCTTTTCCAAAAAGAAAATTAAATGCATATTTATTTTTCAGAGGCACTTGCCAAGCTGAATATGATCTTCTATATCACTGCATCATACAGATTAATAATTCACAAGGTCATCTCTGATAGAAGCACTTCTTCAAACAGCTTCTTTCATCCTCTCACCCTCACTCATTTGATATTGGGATAGGGAAAGGAGGGTCAGTATTTTAGAATACCTGTCCTTTTGCTGAATAATCTGCCAAGACATTGAGCAGTTTATAAAAGACTTCAAACCACGGGAGGTAACTGAAAAAAAAAAAAAAGAAAAAAAAAGAAAAGACAGTTATTTTGGTTTTGAATCCTAATAAAAGTGGACTTTTAAAACTGAATAATCAGTATCTCAGTTTTTAATTGTTTTCAAATCTCATTCCATCACTGTATTTAGCCTGGCCCTTGCTTTAGCCAAACAAAAACTTCACCACAAGTACATTTGCATGCAACTTCCAAAAGAGAAGAAGAAACACAATTAAAAGGGAAACACACAGAAAAATCACATGTTTTTCAGTTACTTTACATCTCCATTCCATAAAGACAGCGAGGATGTTCCTTTTCACTGCAGCTTTGGCAGGATTCTGTACCCTGTTTTCATGGCAGTTCTTTATTTCAGCCCCTTCCTAACACCAGTGAGGAATTTCCCTTGGCAGTGGTGAATGCAAAGCCAGTCAGTGATGCACTCCCTGATGCTCTTCAATCACAGCTGCTTTCTGAAGCAAATGGATTCTATTTTGATATAGTTAGACAGGATTTAAAGTTTTTATAAAATATGACTACATCCTGACAGCTGTAAGGAATGGAGTGCCCTGTGGTCCCTGGCTGTGCAGCTCTGGTGATAAATGAGGTGAGAAGCTCTCTATGAGACAGACAAAGTGACTGGCACTCCATCATTAGCGTTTGTTTGAAGCCTGCAAATGCTACTGTAAAATGTAAGTAGCTTATCAAAATATACTGATAAGCAACTTAACTTTTCATGTTATTTGACAGTATTATCATTTAAATTAATATGCTCTAAACATCTTTACAAAGTGTGTATTCGAATAGAGCAGAAAGACAGACAATTACCACTTTAAACAGCATTTAAGTTTGGCATTATATTGTAAACAATCCAGAAGGATTAGGTAGAAGATAAGTTTCTTTCTTTCTGTTTAGTTAAATAAACTTCAGCAGAGTTAAAAGCCATTACAAGAGTAACAAGAAATCCTCTCCAAACATATCTGCTAAGTAGAGATTAAGAACCTGGTAAACAAATCCGTGCAAGGCATCTATCAAAAGAGTTTGAGAAGACAGCAAAGCAGGAAGGCAGAAAGCTCCCTGGCAGTGGGAAACCAAAGCTGCTTCCAGGGAGGCACCATTAAAAGTTCTATTTAATCACTCAGGGACTTGGAAGAAAAAATACATTTACAGAGTTAAAATGAGAATCTTTAAAACCATTATTGTGTTTCTAATGTCTGTGTACCATATCTGGTAAAAGATGAAAACAAAAGCAGGTTCCCCCAGGCCTCCACCCCCTCAGGGCCCAGGGGAGCTGGAGCAGGGACCTGAGGGGGCAACGCTGAGCCCCCAAACCAGGACAGGTCCTGGGTGTCCTTCAGAGCTTCCTCAGCGGTCCTGCCAGGGCTGTGTGCTCACTGCTGAGCCTCCCTGCAGCTTCCAGGGGGATTCCTTATTGCCACCACACACCCAACATAACACGACACAGCTGTAGGCTCCAGCCATGAGAATACTCCAGCCCAAACCAATTTGAAATCTTTTACTCAGCACCTAGGAAAGAGCCTCTATGATTCCAATAAAAGTAGCCCAGATAAGTCTCACACAACGTCAAAAGACCAGCAATCCCCCCGCACAGAAACAGACACAGCCCCATTTCTGCTACATTTGTGACTCCCTGGCTTTCCCTTCTCTTCCCCAGTATCCTCTGATGAACCTATTGTCCTTTTTTTAACAGTCACTCCTCCTCATTTTCCAAATGATGGGTTAGCATCTCACCATAACTGCTTCTCTTTCTATTTTGAGAATAACTTCCCATTTCGAGGACAGTGTCACAGTTTGGAATCTGAGGACAGGAGCTGGTATTTGAAGCAGAAGTCAGCCCTCCACAACACACGGGATCTGTGTGGCTCTTGCTCAAGAGAGAAGCAAAACAAATGAAGACAAACCCACCACAAAATTGTGTAAATTATGCAGACAATCGCACTTCAGTTTTCATCCCCCTCCACTGTCACCACACAATTCAGCATCTCTCTCATCCCAAAATTTCTGGATACATTAGAAAGCTAATTTATCCTGCCATCTTCAATACTTTTACTTCATCACTTATTCCATGTGTTGACTACTCAAGAATAAAACAGTTCTGCTTTTATTAAACCAAACCGTGACTGGTTAAAGTTGAAAAAAATCTAAAATATTCCCCAAGAAATATAGTTATTTGAATTTGTTTCTAGACGTCTGCCAAAAAGAAAAAAGAAAAATTGTGGATCTTTTTTCTTATAGAAAGCAAATCCTCCAGGCAGCCTTTAAACACCCCTCCAAAGAAACAGAGGCTGAGTTTATAACCCAAAACTTTCTGCACCGCATGGACCTTAAGTAGCACAACTGGTAGCACTACTGAAGATTTATGGCTTATGACTTGCTCATATTTAATTTGTAACCAAACACTTCCCCTTCCTCTTAGCTACCTCAGAACTTTTGATTAACTCTTGTTTTCACAGGTCAGAGGTTAAGCAAAGGAAGGGAAGCTCTCCGCAGTGAGATTGCCCAGAGCCCCGAGAGCAGAGCAGCCACTCCCAGCAACATCAAACCCACCAGGGAAGGCAGAGCACCCAGCAGGGCTGGACTTCAAAGGCTCCAACGGGCATAAATCACATCGGGGTTAAGAGTAAACAAAAATAAACGGGCAATCTGACATTTCAGTTCTTTATTAGCTTTTTGCTTACTGTTAGAAAGGTAAATCTCCAGTGAAGTCAACTTAAAACAGGAGAGATTTTCCAGTGCTATTTGCAGCGGGCAACCAGCAAGGAGGATGCAATAGCAGGATAACCAACCTGTGAGTGCTGAACTCATCAAACCCCACTCCCAGGGAGCACTCCAAGGTTTGGGAACCTTGTCAGCAGAAACACTCCATGTTCCAGTGCAGCAGCAGCAAACCCCAGTGGCAAGGGGGACCTTTTCAAATGATTTATGAAGATTTGCCAATTACCATAGCAACTGTTTATAAAACTCATTTTTAACGTTGCCAGCTCCAACATTCTATCTACTGGTATGCTGACACCATGAAAAAGCAGAGCCAACACTTGTGGAAAGGTACCTGTGGTACCTTTGGTTTCCTCTGGACCTGTGAAGTCCCATCTGGGTTCACACAATTCCTGGAGCACCAGAGCAGCTCCTGGGCCGAGTACAAGCTGAGCTGCACTCAGCTACAGCTCTCATTTGGGATTAAGGGGACTCAGTAATTAGTCTGACATCAACACATTTCACGCAGCATCTCCTCCTAGATTGAGTTGCAAGCACACATAACTTTTACTCCTTCCATTCACTCAGATCAGAAGTGGAATTTTTAACATGTATTTATTTATAACACATACTATATATATTTTGATAACAGCATAACCAACTGCCATCTCCCTTGCAAAACAGAACAGTCATTTCCATTTTGCAGATGGGCACACTTCTCTGTGGTGACAGGCTTACAAAATCTGTCTGTATTAGCCAGGATTGGTTTCATGGAGTTCCCAAATCTTGACCTTTTTGCTCAACACAATAATCTACAGTGACCTAGAACACAAAATACAATCATGATCTCAGTTATTATATGAACTATAGACACATCATCACTAACTTCACTGACAACAGTGTAAGGAAGAGGAAATTCAGGCCAAATGCATGTTCTGCCAGCACTACTCCTGCATGTGCCACTAAAACGCCCAGTGCCTCAGCTCATGGACTCTGAAGAACAGATAATAACAAATAATGACTCCCTCCAGGTGCCCAGGTCCTTGGCTGTGGCAGTGATGTCACCATGGAGCCCAGCAGGGTGACACTGCAACAGGAATGACCTGTGCCACAGCTGCTCCTCTCCCTGTGTCCCCCCACACCATCACTGCACCCAACAGCAAAACTCTAGCACAGCAAGGAGATAGTTGAAAACCCCAAGAAAGAATCAGCAAATTGAAAAAAAGAGATGGAATTGCTTGTTATTATTAGTAGTAGTAGTAATTGTCATTTCAATGTATGAACCCAGCAGAAACTCAGAAGGATCTTTGTGGATAATCCCAACACCATGTTTGAAAAAATGCAAGGATGGAAAACATATCAAAAATGACTTCAGTCTCTTAGTGACTTGTTATCTTAGGACTTCTTGCATTTAAAGATAAAACTCTGCAATTTATACTTAAACCCAATATTGCTTCTATTCATCCTCCTGTACCTGGCAACTAATGATTCTCTCCTCAGCCAGCATTATTCCTAATCACGGAATCACGTTCAGTTTTAAGTTAGTAATGGTTCTAATGATGAACTAAGTCATGTTTGCCACGCCACAAGGCTCTTCAGGGGTTCTATGTAAACAAGATTTGAAATAGCAAAAATGCATTATCAAAACACCTTTTCCTTCCCTTCATTAAAACTATTGATTTCCCTTTTTAATTATTTCTAAATTTCACCTTGAATTTTAACAGTTAAGATGAAGTAAAATAACATTAAACTACAGGTTTTTAAAACTAATCCCATTTCTCTGCTGAGAGGGATGACTGTCCACATGCTATTATTTTCCTTGCAGGAATACACCATTAAGTTCTTTTCCTTCCGTCACCCAGTATTTCCCGCATCTTTACAAAATACATTTGAAAGAACCAAGGCATCTCTAGGCTAAAATCCCAGCTCAGCCGTTTCTGTGTCCCAGTGCCTTCCCTGCACCTGCTGGACCTCAGTGCCTCGTTATTCTCTGCTCTAGACTCAGTCTATTGACACCTTCTCACACTTCGGAGCTTAAGCACAGACACCCTAAATCTCCATAGCAACCCCTGTGCATGTGTGTGGATGAGATGCAGCCTTACCCTCCACAGGAGCAGCCAACAGCCTCCTTTGAACATCAGCTTTTTATTTCTTTATTTATTTATTTCAGGTTTGCCTGTGTGTCAGACCTGCCCACCAGAAGTGCCCCTGCCAGTGCACAAAGCCAACTCCACTCTTGCCTCTCCTTGCTCCCACAGGATTTCTTCTCTCCCTACATTTCCCCCAGTTTTGTAGTAAACTTCCCTTTGATTATTACCCATGAGTGATCCTTCCATGATTCAGTTGAAAGTTATGCAGCTTAAGCATGACTCATGTACGTATTTTAGAAGTACTAAACCCCACAGAACTGGATCTCATCTTATGGAGCATCTTAATAAATAATTGTCAACAGCAAGTGCTTACTTTGCCAACTTGCCATTGTGTATTAACAAAAAAAGTCAATTAAACCATCCCCTTTCCTGTTTTGCTGCACAGTGTGACCATGTCTGAGCAGCTTCAGCAATTCTCCCTTGCACAAAGCCTCCCAGGTTCCTGAAATGACAGAACTGAGCTCAGCCCTTCCCAAAGAGCTCCCGTGGCCCTGGAGCTGCAGCTCACAAAGGAGCTCAAGGGAGCTGAATGCCCCCAGAACAACATGGAGCCAGAAAACTGCAACAAAGAGATTTATGATGTAACAATTTTACATTTTAGTCAAGCTAAGGAGTGCCAGGGGAGATGCCCGTTCTGAGGGGCTTCTGTTGGTGCACTGCCATCCAATTGGGACATGGCAACGGGAACTGCAGGCTGAGTAGGACAAAGCTGTCACCCTTCCCCGGGCTCTTTGTGGTACCTCTAAAACCTTGGGGAGAAAAGGAGTCCAGTGCAGCTGCACTGTAGAATTCCTGTAAATAGAAGGAATTCAGAGGAGTTTAGCATTAGTGTGTGGCACCGTGAGGCACCCACAGCCACCTCCTGGCCTCTCGCAGAGAAGGGACAAAACAACTTCATTTTACAGTCTGAAAAATCAACAGTTTTTTTCATGAAAAACGTGCCTTGGACCTTCACTGGAAAACATTTAATCCGAAACCAGTGGGTTTTAGGAGCCTGGAGCACTACAGTTCACCCTGGGAAGCAGGAGTCCCACACCTTCTGGCTCCCAGGGCCAGGACCACCACCCTTTGCTCTGTACAAGGGACTGGATGTTCACAGACATGAACACAGCATGGCTTAGAATGTGCAACATTTGAAGTACCTTCAATAGTTAAGCTTTCTCCTTGTGAATTACTAATCACTCTTAAATTTTAGAAAGCTTATTGAATTTTATGATAGACTAATTTTGTGTTAAATTTATTTCAGAAGTATCTTTGTGGCCTGGTCTGTTGTTGGGACTGTCTGTTTTCCCTCTGGTAGATCATTCACAATCATAAAGTGTCTCATTTCTTTTCAGAAGAGAAACTTGTAGATCTTTGGAGATTTTTAGTTTAAGACCGACAAAGAAACTTCTCAAGCATACTTGAGAGCAAAGGACTGAAAGAGTGACAGGAAATAAACGTACATAAAGAAAAACATTTGTTTGTATTTACAGCACACACTGACAATTATTCTGTATGCTCTTCTTAAACCCACGAAAGCCCATTGGGTGAGAACATGGGCATGCTGAAGGGCTTGACACTTTATAGTGAGATTTATGAAATGCAGCAAGATATTCTTGGAGTAAAAAAGTCAACAATTACATTCCCTTCAACACCAACAAACACATTGACCAATGGCTTTACTCAGCCAGGACAAAATGCTCTAAATAACAAATATGAAGAGGGTAGAGAACAGCCTTAAACTGAGAAAAGTTACAGATGATACTGGCTCTAAATTATCTGGACTTAAAAAAAATTGTTTATGAAGGAGTTAGAGTAGTTTGGCACACGAAGCTTGATTTTAAAAAGCAGGATGCACTAGACAGCATGAGAGCCTCAAGATCCCTGCCGAAGTGACAATACAGAGAGAGGATTCCAAAGGCTTAGCTTGTCAAGGAATCTCTCTTCTCAAACCACGTTTAAAAGCACACATGAAAGCGGTGGAAGAGAATTCTAGATGTGGCAGACAAACAGAGATCCCACTGGGTTTGAGACATCTGGCATCAGTTGAAATCCATCACATTTCATTTGGGGATCAAAGCCTGCTGTTAAGTCTATCACAGGTTGAAATAGTAGATCCTCTACAGCCTTTTCATCCCAATGCAAATTAACCCTTTTTCCTTGACCAGAGAAACAGCTCCTTTTCATTACTGACTCCAATCATATGTGTTTGTCAAGATATGCCCTCTAGTACTAAGTTTCAGCTGAAATTTCAGTAGCATTATGAACTTTTTATTACAAATCAAAAGTGCTCCCTCCCAGCCACCAGGCCCCGTGCTCTGGCACATGCTGCAGTGAGCTCCAAAGCCACTCTGGGACAGAGTTTGTGGCACCATCTGTAATGTAGATAAATTCCTGAAGGGAAGAAAAATTTTACACACCTTTGTGTTCAGGAGCCCCACTGCGCAGCAGTGGGCTGTGCTTGGCTGCTAAAGGGATTCGCCAAATACTGAGAAGTCAAACTGAGCATCAGGTGTGTATCTGTGATTCCTGTGTGTGAGCTCTGAGACACGATGGCGAGTCCTTGCATTTTGGCAAATTAGCTACAGAGAACACTGGGGTAGGGAATGAGGATATTTCAGTAACAGGAGAAATCAATTACATGTACCCCCTTTCTGCATTCCCCAAACCACTTGTGTTCCCTACTGGCAAGAAACAAAGTTAACTGAAGCAAAAGGTTTTACAGTTCCCTTCACAGGGAAGGAGCTTCATCACAGTGAAGACATATTCACATGCTCAGAGGGAGTACACACGGCTACAAATAATAAGAAAAGTTGGTAGGAAGTCATAAAAATTAAACTCAAACCCAAGCAGAGCTGAAAGGGCCAAGTGAAAAATTTATGATTATGTCGGCGTTGTGGTACTTGCAACTGATAATTTGAGAATGCAAGGAACTGGAATAGACATGTAAAATTCACCTTACTCACAGCAAACAAGCATTTGCAGAGCACGATGTCAATAAGAAGGCTATAAAGAACAAGTCGGAGTCCGATATTTGAGTGCAGATTCTTTATGACCACAGTGTACAATGGTTTAGGATTCACAGCAAACAGTCAGATGTAGAAATAAGCACATAAAATTATAGTACTTGACTCTTCATCTGCAGAAACACCACTGATGAACCTATGCACAGAATTTCTGAAAATGTATGACACATAAATTAACAGAAAAGTCTTTCTGGCCCATTTCCTGGCCAGCGAGCCCGATTTTTATTTATGAGACTTCTTGTCTAACCATCAGCTTAAGCAAATGATTAAATCAGGAAATTGCCCACAATCATTTCATTCTCTGAATACTCAAACACTAATAAATTCTCAAACACACTGAGGACAGTTACTGCAGGTAATGCTTGCTCAGTGTGGAAGGAGGTCTGTCCCTTCTCAAGCATGTTCATGAATAGCCAGGGTTACAAATGAGGGGTTTTACTTGGGCTCCCTGCACAGCCCAGGGAACTCTGCCTCTAGGAAGCCACACAAAGCCTCTCTCCCGTGATTACAGTGCCTGGATCACGGCTCCTATAGGAACAATATGCACAAGTTACTCAAGCAGCTTTTCTCAGCAGTTCCACCTCTCGAGCAGCCCCAGCGTCTCCGATTACCTCTGCATAACCCGAGGGCTCTGCCACAGCTCCAGTTTTGAAGGAGGAAGTTGCCATGTAATCTCTTTGGGAATGTTGTACACATCTGTCAGCAGGGACAGGATGCTCTCGCTCCTGACAGATGCATTTGTAAGCCTTCACACAGCAACCCAAAAGTGATCCATTTGTGGAAGAGAGGATCTATCCATCTTGTACTTTAACTACTTCCTCCCTGCCTTTTTGATGCCAGAGAGGAGGTTTTCCCCAAGGTGATGCACTAATTCAGTTTGTATTAGCTCTAAGATGAAGTTTCCAAGCCACTCAGCCAGGGCCAAAGGTAATAAAAAGTGACATGATTTAATTACTTCTGTTACAGTCGTTCAGCAACAAAAGAAGGTGCGACACGAAGGCCTAATTAATTAAGTAAAATTGGTTTCTGGTCAGAAGACAAGACCAGTGAAGTAGCTGGACTGAATGCAGTAGTATCAGCTTTATCCAATTCCACCACCAGTGATACATTACTAACACTTGACATTTTTGTTGTGATCCTTCTCACTGATATTTTACAAAAGTATTCTGACCTGCAGTCAAGATTAAAGCTTCAACAAAGTCTGCAGTAAACTTTCTATGACACACCTTCACTATTCTTCACATTTACTAAAAGTCAGTTAAATTAGTATTCTCTGGATTGGCAATGTAGAAGGAAGAGGAGAAGCTTGCAGGACTGCTGGAATGCGTGGAACTGCACAAGTTCACAGATTTTCTTCAAGAATACAGACTTTAAAGACACAGAGGACTAGAAGCGCTTGGAATCACTGTAATGGAAGCAATAATTCTGCTTGTCCAGAACTGGGAGAGCTGACAAACAGCCCAGCTCTGGAAGCAGCTCCCTCTGGAAAGCTGCAGGTGGGAGCTCAGAACCCCCTGACAGGGCAAGGCCCCAAACCTGTTGCTGCGTGTCCTGAAGCATTTCCACGCTCACGTTCTTGCCCTGCCTGCCCCAGCCCTGCTCCAGGGTCCCTCTCCCCTGCTGGCTCCGGGCCCCACAGCAGGGTTTGGCCCTGGCCGTGTGTGCAGGGGAGCGTGAGGAAGCTGAGGCTGAGAGCGCTGCACTCCCGGCTCAGGACCAACAGAAAGCAGGGAAAAGCAAGAATGGAACACACTCCTGGAAGGCACATTTCTCTGGGACAGAGGTCAAACTCGAGAGCTCCAAGGCTCCTCCTTGCTGCAGCAGCTCTGTGGAACAAACCCCTGTGGCTGCACGGCAGCAGTGCCCATCGGTGCAGGTTCTAGAGTGAGATTTGGGAGCGTTTGCACCATTACGCTGCTCATAATTCAAACTCTGCTTTGTGTCTGTCGTTACAGGTCATTGTTGGCCAGATGGAAAATATTAAGGAAAAGGATTGCAACTAAATCAATGGGTGCAGAGTGCTGCCAATAGGCCCCAGGCTAACTACAAGCAGATTTGCAGGCAGGCTCTGCTGCGGCACAAGGCGGGATCTGGCACATCCTCTGCCCTGCCGAACAGCAGGAGGGCACGGGGCCAGCTGAGAGCAGCTACTGTGCCAAACAGACTGTGCAGGCCTTGCTGCTTGAATGCTTCCACAGAAAGGCAGAATCCATGGGCTCCCTGTAAACAACTCCCTGTACTTCTGGCTGCTACTAACTCACAAGTGGGATAACTTCATCCCACTACAACATTAATGCAAGTACACAGCTCAGCCTTGGTACCAGATCCAACATGGAAATAAATAAGCGTCAGTGTTAAAGGACAACACTTCAACTTTGAACTAAGAACAATGATGTGTACATGCACATACATAGTGGAACACAAAATCAGCATCTTTTCTCCAGTGTCAAGAACCATATGGGCATTCTTTGCAACCCCTGATTTCCAAGTAGGGAGAGACGTAAGTTTGACTATTGAAAATTTGACTTTTAATAGTTATTTCCAATATCAATACTTCCCAGGACATACTTTTTTTTTTTTTTTTTTTTGGTACAGCTCATGGCTGCACTTACCAATAAGCAGGTCCAGTTTATCTACATAAAACATCTTTTTAATATCACCCAAGTAACCTCTTATGCACTCAGCATCTGAGTGCAGCCAGCCATGACTGCAGATAAAACTTCAATCTTGCTAGATGGACATAAATAATTTCTGTTTCTAGTGGACAGTAAGAGAAAAAATGATAGAAACAGAGGGGAGAATTTATGGTTCAAACATGATCACCAGCTGAGCACACAGAGTAAAGCTTCTGCAGCAAAGACTTCACATCCCTTGCTCCAGCCATAAGGCATTATTAGCTTATATAAATTACTATTATCTTATTTAAAGGTCCTTTAGCAAGAGAAGATACTAGGCCTTACAGGCTTTCTGGAAGAAGTTTCTAGAGTCTACAAAGTGGTTAATAGCAGAAATGAAAATGGAAGACAACAAATGAGCAGATGTAATACAAAATTCTATTCTTCTTTTCCTGGAGCAGTAGTTTGAAATAGCTCATCTCTATCTTGTAAAACTTGTAAGGAAAATAATGGAAAAACCACAGGAAGTTTGGAAAAGCTATACTGGAGACAGTGTATCAGGAAGAAGAAACACAAAGCAGATAGCTAAATTTAATTGATGTCAAGCTCCCTCTTCACTAGGTTCATCAGTTTTCCATATATATTCTGACAAGCAACTGAAAATAAGAGCCAGTGTCTGTTTAAGCAAATCAGCAGGGGTAAAAACCCTAAACTTTTGAGATGTAAACTGTTTTATAAACATGTCAAGTTAAGGCAGAATGCCTGCAGCACCCGGAGCCCCTCCGGCCCTGCACACGCACTCGGGGAGTTCGCACATTTTCTGAGCCACTTCAGCTCAATTTCCTGTCACCCAGCACAGAAAGTCGCCCTGGTTTGCTACAGTTACAGCTTGTAAGAAACTCCAGTTTCTGTGAATGAAGGTCAAGCTGCAGCTCCGCGTCCTGCCTGCCCTCTCCCCTTTTCTCTGTAAGGCCCACGCAAAGGAACTGAGGAATCTCTGCTCTCCAGCTCTCACTGACAGTCAGTGCAAGTGCTGAAGCCACTGCTAAAAAAATAATAACGAAAATAATCTATGAAGGCATCAGAGGCTCAACAGCAACATTTTCATTAGGTACAATTCTGTGGTAGTGTTGAATCAGAGATCCAACTGCCCATGATTTATACATGTATTTTGTGGCCTTTGCCATGTCTAACGGAAGCAGTTTGCCATTTGCTTTCATCTCCCAAGTATTTTAAGTAGAACAGGAATTCCACAGTCAACACACCTCAAGGACCAAAGAGACTGTCCAAAAAGTGTTCCAAGCATTCCCAGCCATTACCAAACATCTTCTGCAAGGCTTCAAAGAATCATATAGATACGTATGGAAGCAAAACATTGGTTTTGGCCAAATCAATGAAAAGGGAAAATTCTAGAAGACAACATAATTACTACAAAACAAGCCCCACCACAAACACTCAATCTCCTTCTGCAGAGCATGTACAGGCAGGGCTGTGGGGCTGGGCCCTTTCCCTCCCCAGCAGGGCTGTGGGGCTGGGCCCTTTCCCTCCCCAGCAGGGCTGTGGGGCTGGGCTCTCCCCAGCAGGGCTGTGGGGCTGGGCCCTTTCCCTCCCCAGCAGGGCTGTGGGGCTGGGCTCTCCCCAGCAGGGCTGTGGGGCTGGGCCCTTTCCCTCCCCAGCAGGGCTGTGGGGCTGGGCTCTCCCCAGCAGGGCTGTGGGGCTGGGCCCTTTCCCTCCCCAGCAGGGCTGTGGGGCTGGGCTCTCCCCAGCAGGTCCCAGCAGGGCTGTGGGGCTGGGCTCTCCCCAGCAGGGCTGTGGGGCTGGGCTCTCCCCAGCAGGGCTGTGGGGCTGGGCCCTTTCCCTCCCCAGCAGGGCTGTGGGGCTGGGCTCTCCCCAGCAGGGCTGTGGGGCTGGGCTCTCCCCAGCAGGTCCCAGCAGGGCTGTGGGGCTGGGCTCTCCCCAGCAGGTCCCAGCAGGGTTACGGGGCCGGTCCCAGGCTGCGGGCGCTGCCCGGGGCTCCGGGCAGGGCAGGGCAGTGCAGCCCCCGGTGCTGTCTGTCTGTCTGTCTGTCCCATGGCTCAGGGCCCTGCCAGTTGGCACGCCTGGGCCAGGAAGCTGTCAGTTCCAATCAGGGCCCGGCCCTGCAGCCCTATTAAAGAAGTCTTGCTGGTTAAGGGGCGGCCACTGTTTCCAAAGCATGGGAAAAAAAAAAAAAAAGGAAAAAAAGTGCTCTGCTTTCCTTAGATTTGAGCTGGCAACTTTCACTGACTGGAGTTTTCAAGGAGCTATGAATGAGCCTAACAAAGGAGTTCTGTGGCCAGTTTCTGGCTGAAATCCATGTCAACAGTTTTTAAGGTCACAGGTCACACTAACTAACATTTATTCCCAGCAGACCCTGCTCTAAACACAAGCTGTAAGTAGTACAAATTTGGAATTTTTTTGTAATCCCTTGAGATATTCCTGATCCTTCCACATGTTTCTGCTCAATTAAAAACAATTCTCACTTTGCACCACAAGAGAGGCCCCTGCTTAGAAATCTTATTCTGTCCTAAGAATAAATGGACAAAGACTGCAATCAAAGGGAAGGAAAGGGGGGAGAAGAGGAACTCACAACAAATCACACCAAAAACCTCAAATAACTCCATACAGAATCACAATCAGTTAGGTACATTTTCTGCCATCTGTCACAAACTATTATGGATTCATTTCTTTTTATCTTAGAAAAAGACTGGTGCAGAGCTCAGCTATTTTGGCCAAGAGGGATTTCCACACAAATGTTTCTGCATTTCACTTCAAAAGAATTATTTCAGTTTGGGTACAAAACCTGAATACCCACCAAAAACTTCAAATTCAGTAAGACTGAAATCAGAGTTGTACATGGGACCTTTGCAAACCAGTAACTTTGCCCAGGAAGTTTGTGAACCAAAGCAAAACTACATAAACTTGGGTTTGCTTTTGTTTTCTTTTTAAGTAAAAGACCAGGGCTCTTCACTAAATCCAGAACTATTTACACTGTTCTCCCTCAAAAGCCTATGTGAAATCTGATGTGAAATAATAAAAATTCAGTCTCTTAATGTATAGCCATTAGGATTTATCCCATTGCAGCTGAAATTCTGAAATCCTTAAAAAAGGCCTTAGAAAGAAAAGACATTTGGGTGTGAAATTCCCAAATTAGAATGCAGAATTTGATGACTGGACATCAGCTCTTACTCTACTGTAAAGAAAAAAATTTAAAAGCACATTTTAAGTTTAGTACCATATTTTACTTAAAAAGATAGACTGGAATTCCAATTTCCCTGGGAGATGTGGGGGTGTGCCATGAGAATTCACCTGGGGTTGGGCTCTGGGACTCACCTGGGCTCACCCCAAACCCAGCGGGGTCTGTCCCCCACCTGGGCTCACCCCCAAACCCAGCGGGGTCTGTCCCCCACCCAGGCTGACCCCAAACCCAGCGGGGTCTGTCCCCCACCTGGGCTCACCCCAAACCCAGCGGGGTCTGTCCCCCACCTGGGCCGTACCTGCGCCCCCGCGCGCCCTCTGCTGGCGCCGCCGCCGCAGCGCAGCCGCTCAGGGTCACGCCAGCCGGGCCCCGCAGCTTCACCCCGAGCGACAAAATCGGGGCAGGGAAGAGGAACCCGAAGAAGAGAGGCAGGTTCGACACTGAACAGAGTGGCTCTACATTGAAGACAACCACAGAACACCCGGAAATTCAGGTTTCAAAGTTACCAGAGAGTTCGTCGATCTGTGTGAGCACTACAGCAGGAAAAACACTGTGGTAACTACCTCAAAAGCAGATTTCTAAGCAGTATTGGTTAAAACAGTCAAAGCAGTTCCCGGCCAAATGGAATTGCCTCTCTGTGGCCACAGGATAACCCAACTGCTAACTGAACTCCAAGAGGCGCCTCGCTGTGCTCTGCATCCACAGAGAAAAGCCTTTGGGTCACTTCAAAGCTCAAGTCCAGACCGTGACTTCTGGCCCTTGAGTACTGGGTCAGCTTCCAACTTTGCTTCCAAAACACTGCAGAAATGTTTTAAAGCACTCTCTGAGCGAAAAGAATTTCCTTTTTCTACTATTCCTCTTCAATAACTAATCTAAACGTGTGACGATTTTCCACCTCCAAACAATTTTACCATGGCCAGACCTATAAAACCTCTGATACGCCTGTGAATATCTTCTCTAGTAATAAACACCATCACTTAGTTCTTACACTGTTGCTGAGCATATCAAGGAATGTTTGGAGCTTGCTGCCATCCTATCTGTAATTTAAAAACAATTAAACAAGCATTCTTTTCATCTCCATTTGCTTTTACTTATTGTTCTTACACTCTTCATCATGTTTTCCCCCACCCATTTACCATGCACCATCCTTTAGTACAAAAAGGACACTGAGAAGATTCACATCAATAGGGGCTGCAGTCCTGGGAATAGAGGATGTGATTTCATGTATTACTGATTTACATTCTTTATTATCCTCTAAAACTTGCATTAATGATGAACTTTCTTTTTCTCATCAGTGCATAGAAGAAAGAAGCAACAGGAAGGAAGAGTCCCAATTCATCCACTATGGTTGGAGTTTTTTTGGTTATGAGTTGAAGCAGAAGGCATTTAACTACAACAGAACTCCTCCATTTCTTCTTGGCACTCACTCAACATAAGGGAGCTGACAGCAAAAAACTTTTATCCAGGAGGGATCAAGAAGGGACCCAGACTATTCCTCATTCAGATTTTCTTTTTAAAACTGTGTTCCTCCTTTAATTTGACATTAATCAGGCAAAGTTACCTTCTGTAAGCAGACACTGCCCACATGAGACTGAGGGAATCAGCACCCGACTGCCCAGGGGAGCAGCTCTGTGGGAAGAGCTGGGAAACACCTTCCTGCCTGCAGGATACAGTCCCAGCTGCTGGACTGCCAGAGCTAATAATAGCTGAAGTGTCTGCTACAGACAGAACAGAATGAAAGCAGATACTGAGCAAACACCTGTCACTCTGCCCTCCACTCAATTAATTAGGAATTTGGGTAGATCTCAACAATTTCTCCAAATATTAAGCTCCCACTCTATGGCATTGCTGTGTGCAGCCCCCTGCAATGAGAGGTGACCCTGTACTTTGCAAAGTCCTCCCTGGAATGCTTCAGAGGGGCACATCCAGTCAGACACAGCCAGGGCCCCACTCGCAGGTGCCCCGCAGGGGACAAAGACAAGTTCCTCTGTCCTCCCGCCGGTTGTGTCTGTGCCAAGCCTGCCGGGGATGGCCCCGACAGACATGTGCGGCTGCTCACAGAGCAGTGTCCTCAACTGGGAGGCGCCAGCCCCAGCTGCGCTGTCACCTCCCTGGCTGTCCTCAGTCACCCCTGTGCTGGCTTTACCTGGGCTACTGTTCCCAAACTTCCAATTCCTTGTGAACACACAAAAAGCAGAAAGCAGAAGACAGTCAATTCTTAAATTTGTTTAAAACAAGACAGACCATTTGCCACATGAAAATCTTCAATCCATGGAAGTTCTTAATGGAACTAAAATATTGGTAGACATCACAACTTTTCAACAGGCATAATTTCCTGCAGCAAATATAAATACAAAATTCTGGACAACATGGCTGTGGGTGGTTATCAAAAACTACTCTGATAGAGCCTCTTGGCCCATTTTCTGTGAAATGCGTAGTTCCATCTTCCACTGAGAGTCTCTATTATGCCAAACTTCACAAACCCTCAACAGGACAGAGGAAAGCTCACACATACAAACTCTGGGGCTGTGGAGAGCATCAGTGACATTCTCTCAGCTACCAACAGATGCTTTGTTAATAAAACTTGCATATACAAATGTCCACAAAATGTCTTAACAAGATCAATTGTGACAGCTAAAGATAACAGCTGCCATCATGCTATGTCATATCATATTACTGCAAAGAGACTTTTTTTCCACGTTGTTAACTCCAGAACGTTTACTACAAACAAATACAGTTATCTACAGAGGAACTCCAAGTGCAAGGGATTTTGCACCACTTGTGCAGAAGAGCAGTGACTTTGAGGACCAGATAGGGAAATAATTCTGAACAGCTGGAAATGGTAATTGCAGCATAACTGCAAAGTCAAACACTGCTGCGGTAGTCAGCCACAAAACCCCAAACAGACCTACCTTAAGATACAGAAGCAGCTCTTGGCCCCTGAAGATAAGCGACAGAACCCAAACCTCTGCTTGCTGTCAATGTCTGTGAGCACAAACGTGAAGTTCTGTCCAACTTGGTTAATGGCATGGCTGGAAACAGAGAGCAAGAGAGAAAAATCACTGCTAACTCTGTGTCAAGTATCACATCCAAGTCATTGAACCTCTAACACTTCCTCTTTCAGCAGAGTTTTTTTGAGAAATTAACTAAAAAGTATGCACCCTCCAGAACCTTAAATATGTTTGATGAGGGAGGAGTGGGGGGGTTGTGGGGTTTTTTTCCCATTTTTCAAGTGTGGGAGGATACTAAAAATGAGTTTATCTTTAAAAGAAAATGGTTCTGACTAGCAACCAACCCCATGTTCTCTCATACAACCCAAAATATTTCTAATTATAGGAAATTAAGACTTAGGTCATATTCTAGAGCTTTTTTTAGGTTTTCTGAGAACTGAGAAATCTGACTTGCATTGACGTGCAGCTTTGCAAGTCACTCCTACCAACTGCAACAAATACCCTGGTAAATTCAAGGCCATTGAACTAACAGTCACAGGCCTTAAAATACACTCTTCTTTGATGCCACACTCAAAAAACAATTTTTGTGGGAGATTACACACTCAGTGCCTAGAAAAAACAAAGGAAAAATAGACTTGCAGAAATAAAAGCTGGATCCAGATGGGAAAAACATCACTGTCCAGCTTAGAAAAAAAGAGTCCTTCAGTGGATTCCAAACAGGGAAGGAAAAACATGCAGTGATGAAGATGCACAAAAAGACAGATATTTAAAGCATTCCAGTAGTCTGAGAATTACCCAGTGTAAGTACTATCCTCCTCCTGAAATCTAAATGTCAGCAGAGCAACCACTTCTGAGCTGCTGGGGATACCCAAAAATCCCTCACTGGTGGTGTGTTTTATCTGTAAAGCTTGGATGTAATGTTACTATGGTAATTTTAGTATGGTGTTTTAAAAGGGGATTATATGCTTAATTTTAACAAGGTTGAGAGCAGAGCACGTGTGAGAAACAGCATTTGAGCTGACAATTAAAATTATGGAACAGGGGGAAAAAACATGTTTCATTAGCAGCAGGAAGAAGCTTGTTTATCAAACAATTCAGACAAGCTGGTGAGTTCCTCCAGAGCAAAGCTAGAGTCCTGCATTTATGTGACCTGGAGAAACCAAACCTCACCGACAGGTCTTGCTCAAGTTTCAGTGCCAGTTCTTCACAGGGAAGGATAAACTTTCCAACATAACAAGTGTTCTTCCTAAGATTTTAATATCAACCCTTCAGATTCACAGCTCTGCTTTCAAAAGGGCAGAAGGTCTGTTTAGAGCCTCACGGGTTGGAAGCAGCATAAATCTCATCTCTAATGGGGCAGACAGAAGTTAGGGCTGGGAAGGGGAGAGAGGAGCAGTGATTTCCATAAAATCCCCCCAGTGCCTACACCTGACTAACACAATCCTGGGAGCTGGGCCGAGAAGCGGCTCTGCACTCCTGCAGCTGGAGAAGAGCCTCTGCCTCATTCCACCACCACAACAGCAGCAAACTCCTGGACCATTGCCTGAAGGAATGGCCAAGCAGTCCCTGGGGCTCTGACCAGTGACCACAACATATGAACAGAATCAGGGTGAAAAGAATGGAGTGTCAGTGCCACTGAGAGGCAGAACTTTCAGTGCCACTACCATGTTTTTACATCGAGAGAAAAAGGAGCACAAGCATCTCCTTCAGCTGCCACAGCCTCAGCCTGGGGTGTGCTCTGCCTCCTACAGTGTGGGAAGTCCAGTATTAAGTATGTTCTGGGTGACAATGTCTCCTTCATGTTCAAACTGGTTGGCTTGCAGTCTTTCAGTGACAGTCTGTGACATTCAGACAAACAAGTGGATCCAGAAATGGGAATCACTTTTCATTATGTTCTCATTTGCACCCCATATGGGTTTTCAGTATTCTATCTTTCAAAATGTTACATTGCTGAGGAAAACCAAAAACAACAAAACAAACAAAACCCCTAGGTACAATAAATCTACACACAGAAAGCATAAATATTTCTAGTAGAAACAAATACATGATAAAAATGTATGAGTATTTGCCTGCTTCCACCCCTTAGGAAATGAAAAGGGTGAGTAGCAAAACAGGGATTCCAAATTCTCAAAGGAGAACAAACTTGCAGCAGTTTAATCACATTAAAGGTCGATTCCCTCAACCCAAAGCATTCAGTGTCTCAGCTGATGAAGACAAGTCATTCTGACCAATTAAGTGATGCTCAGAGATGAGAGGAGCACTAGTGTGTCCTTTCAAAATTTCAATTCTTGTTCTTTTCAGGAAACCATCAAAAATAACTCACAGTAAAAGCAAAACTAAAAGAGTTCTAGAGTTTCCTAAGTTACAGGAAGTAAATCTTCTCAGATCTTCTTCACATTCACTTTTCAATTTGCCCCCCAAAATCAGAAGTCACCTTAAGCAGCTGTCAAGTAAAGCACCAGCATTCCAGTAACACCAAGAGGCCTTTAGATGTAAAGTATTTCATTAATTGTTCCACCCAAATTTTGGCAATTAAGAAATAAAATGCATAAGCAGACAAAGCTTTGATATTAACATGCATATTTGACAATTCTGACCCAAGCATTTTCCATCCAAATATTGTGTAGAAGTAAAACAAAACGCCCTCACAGCGCTGCCACTGAACAACTCCAACTTTTAAAACTTCTTTTTGTTTCATGGTGCTCATAAAAACCCCAGGAAAAAGTGATTCCAAGACTATAATTTGCACTCAGGTGCTTTAAGTCCCAGTCACACAGACAGAACACTATGAATGGTATGGCTTTTATTTTCTACAGGGGTTTTATTGACAAGCTTATTTTCTTGTAAAGTTTGAAAAGCTAACAATACCTGTCCACATAGAAGGGGAAACAAAACTTGGTCAGAGTCTGTAGAACTTCCTGTAGAGAGAGAGAAAAAAAAAGAGATAATTTATACATCTATGGGGACCAATAAATCTAATATTAACCACATCACACAATTTCAAAACTTTGCCCTGAAGAAATAACAGACAGATGAAGAAATATGGGCTTTATCAATTACATGGAAGGAGTACCAAGCAGTCAATCATGTGAAATAATAAACATGATCAAACTTCATTAAAAATGAAAAATTAATCAAGATTCACACATGGGCAGGCAGCAGGAGCCATCCAGCAATTCTCCACAGAGGAGGAGGAGGTTGGCTTGTTGAGTGTTAACACCTCTCTGGGGACAGTCCCTACCCTGACCATATGGATCGGAGTGAATACACCAAACCACATGGGCCTGGCCTGGCAGGACCACTTCTGCTGGCACAGCTTTTGACTGTTACCTAGGAACAGAGGTCTGGGGGATTAGAGAATACTTCCTAACATCAGCAAGATAAATAACAAAAGATGAAGCCAATAGGTCTCATAGCAGGAATGTTTAATGTTGCCTACTGCTATTAGAAAGGAAATCTGAGTGTTAGAACACTGATTAAAATAATGTGTATTAAAATTAACACAGATTGTTTAATCTACAAACCATTTTCTAGAAGTTGCAGAACAGCCCCACAAACAGAAAAGCATTTAACCACGAGAGCAAAGAAAAGGATGAATATGAAAAGTGAAAACATGATTAGCAGATAAAATAACCATTTTCAACTTCACAACATTAAACAAACACAGTCACTGAAGGGGCAAAACCAGAGCCATGTTAGTCCCAAACAGTTGTGTTCACAGACAAAAGCAAACCATTAGATCTTCAAAATTTGAATTCTGTAACCCACAGGACACCATAAAGGTCTCTCAGTTTGCAGATCTTTCCTATAGCCAATTCATTGCTCACTCTCCTTCACACTTCAGTATTTCAGGTCCTGAAGTGTAAATTGTATTTCTGCTTTCAGCACACTGAACAAACAACAAACCCTCTGATAAACTCAACACTTTTCTGACCAATAGCAATAAATTATCATCAATAACTAAAGAGATGCTTCTTGCTTCATTTATTTCTGAGCCAAATGCCATCATTCCCAAATAAACTCCATCAATCTAATAACCTCTCCAGTAAAGCACAAAACATATTGACTCCCTTGCAGGAACATGTTCCTCCTGCATAATTCAAACAAGCACAGCCCATCCTCAGCCGCGGTTTCAGGCTCAACTGCTCACACTCCTCTTTGGAGGTTTCTTGACATCTAAAATGTGGCAAGTTCTGAGGATTTCAGGCAAAAACAGATAAGGAAACTTTGACTTCTTGACAGTTTATTGATAGATTATTTAACAACCTCCTGTTTTTAAAGAACAAGAAAGGATCTACTGAAGAATGCCATGTAGAGCAAAGACGTCTCTTCCTTTGAATTGCAGTAGGAAACTTGGAAAGGAGCTATGTAGATTGCAGAGTAAACTCTGCAGAAATCTCTATTTTGATACAAAACAATGCCTTGATAGTAAAGGTCTCATTAATATGATCAGATTCCCCCTGGTGCAGAATCTCACTGACTTTCACAAGCTGAACAACTCCAATTGCTCAGGCACAAAAACTGCATCTGGACAAATTTTAACCATTACACAGTGGTCCCTTGCCCCAGATGAAATCTTACAGTGCAAAATGCCAAAAAACAAACAAACAAAACAAAACCCCAAAATAATTCTAAAATTGTGAAATTATAATTGCAGGAGAGCAAAGTGCCTGTATCTTTATTTGCCTTATCAATATACATTGTCCTCAAAATAATGACTTTATTTATTTTTTCAGAAAAAAAGATCATACAGATATATAAAATTCTGAAATAAAATAGTATTAGAAGACAAAGCCATCAGACACCTCAAAATGGCAGAATATATTCTCTCCATTATTTTGAAGACTTGAATAATTCCTGTAACTGCAAGGAAAACCATTCACATAATAAAACATTCAGCATCTCATCAGCATTGTGTCACTGGAGAAGTGCCTTACTCAGAACTTACTCTGCACTTGCTCCTTGATATTTACAGCTTCCTAAACGCAGCAAAGGAAATGTTCACTTAAACAGATCATATACTGGCTCTGTACTGCTCTAAATTGCCTTCTCTTTTAAATAAAGATTTTACAGTGATATTATTATCTGGTTTTGCAATGTCATTGGACATAATTTGCCATCCAGTATACACCAATTTTTATCTGGCTCAATTCACAACCAAAAAAATCGAGACTAGCATAGGTTAACTGCAACTTATTTTTCAATAGTAACTATTAAAAGAATATAAATACCATATGTAGAATTAGTTTTTAATTGGCAAAATTGCTGATCTTTTGCATGTAAGAAAAACAGTTACTGGAGAACTATCCCATTTTTCCTCAAGTTGCAAGCTCGTTACTCTAAATATAATGCTGCTTTTTTTTTAAATTCTGTAAATACTCCTCAGTTTGAAAGATAAACAATACCTACATCATTCATATACAACATCCTACCCAACTTCTTTAGGTGGGTTATTACTTATGACCTAGAAAATTCTTCATTTCTTTATGATTTCAGACAAAAATCATAACAAAACAAAATTGTTCCATGTCAACATCTTATAATCTTTTCTTTTTTTTATCCAACATGAAGCACAGAGGAAGTATCAATAGTCTGTTTCTTGTTTGATTCCCTTATGCCTATTTTCTTAAAGAAAGACCTGCATAAATGCCTGTAAAGCAAAAGCCCCTAAAAAGAAGACCAGAACCAGAACCCCCCCAGCAATCCAGGACAGGCAGCTGATCAACGTAAATTACCCGGGAGCCGCCACCGGGGTCTCCAGGGACCACACGCCAGTTTTCTGGATCAATCCCCAAGTTTATATTTTCACAAATCTTTTTACATGCAGTTTGATTTTTAACATTTTAATGAGCAAAAAGTGCATCTCTAGCAGCCAGCCACCAGAGCTAAAGTGCAGGGCATGAACCGTGTCCCAGGGGATCCGGCGCAGCCGCGGCACCGGGGGCTGCAGCACAGGCACCACCTGGCTCCCCATCCCAAGGTTCCAACTCTTTTCATAATCAAAACACTGCTGACATTATAAACCCCACATGGGTTTTCTAAAATCCTTCCCAATCAATAAAGCCAGTACATAACTTATCGGAGACAACACAGAGCTCATTGATTAAGTTTGGTTTCAGTAGCAAAGTTTTCAAAATAAATGAGGCAGGAACACTACGCTCAGCCCTTTTGTGTCACAGCCACCTCTGAAGGTGAGGCAGGCTCTGCAAGGCTTTCCTACACACACAGGACAGACTTGGAAAGCCAGGCTGGGAAATACACACAATACACACTGGGCTCGTGTCCCAAACCATCTCTATATTGCAACCAAACAAGAAAGAAAGCTCAACAATGCTGAAAAAATGTGCACGTTCACTTGTGAATTTAATATACAAGCTGTAGCTGAAGTATTTTTATTTTTAAACCCTTCACCGTATGCTCCCACTTCCAAATCAGCAGAACAACTTCAAATTCTCTTAAATACAGTGGGTAGCTTCACTTCTGCTCAAATGAACATCACTAACAAATATCCCACATGCAGCTGCAATTAAATAAAACTGCATTGATAAATGGAGTGCAAATGGCTGGGTTAGAGAAGGGGCTGCTGCAAAGTATCTGGTCTTAGCAAGATGTACGAGACATCAGAGATGCAAAGGGGAAAAAGAAGTGTAGGGAGAAGTTGGACAGAAAAAATTAAAATACAGGGAGATCTGTGAAAAATGATGAATGATTAAGGCATGATACTTAATAAAAACGAATGTTGAGTCAGAGCAGGGAAACAACACACCACACAAACCAACAGGTTGGGAACCTGTAATGGAAAACCTGAGGAAAATCTGGATGAAATTGGAAAGACCACCTAGAGTAGAGACTGGACCTTTAGCTGTGGGTCCTGGAGGGGAGGGGGAAGGAAAGAACCCAGAAACGCCACAAGCATATGTTCCAAGAGAACACAGTACGGCCAGTGAGAGGAGTCCTCCATGGAGAGATGACTCCATGATGAAAAAGGTGGATGCTGTTTCATTTCCTTGCCCTTACATCAGAGGCAAAGTACAGCTGAGGCTGCTGCAAGTGAAACACTGCACAGAGAGGGTGGGAATAAGATTTTTCATCTTACCCAGCTTGAAAGGCCACTGAAGCCAGCGAAGCAGCATGGAATGCTCCCTCTGCCATGGAGGGACACCAAGAGACTTCCAAGAACATCAACAGGCTGAGGGAGGATGGAGGAGAAAATGGAGAACAAGGAGGGCGCAGAAGAGAAATGCCCCCAGCCTGATGGAATGTGAGCACAGGGAATAGGACCCTCACATGACCAGTGAGCAACTACTGATGACTTTATTGTTCCTCAGCAACATCAAATTTAAACACTACAGAAATGTTAATATAGCATTAAAAAGTGCTAAGACATTAACTGAAGCAAAATATTATCCAATGAAATTTGGGTTGTCCATTAATCTCTCCTATACCCAGAGAATTGTAAACTACTCTTATATTTAATTCGTCTATTTGAATAATTTTAAGCTAACAATTAATTAAATGATCCACTGCAAGGGAACAACAGGTTTAAGAATACAAAAAAGCAAACAATAACCTTGAACCAAAATTTCTCTAAGTTCTAAAGGTTTTTCTAGCTTTGAGAGAACTGGTACAACATAAATTCTTTAAAAAAAACCATTGTTTGTTTAAAATATTTATGTCAAATTTCATATTGCATTGATTTTGCAATAAAATCCTTTTATGCCTTATATCAGTACTGAGCATTACTGAATTTTGTAACGTACTAAATATTTGAAGAAATTATTTTCATCAGTTCTTTAAAAGAATGTTCTACGCCTAAAAAATTCTGGACATAATTTGCTTACTAGAATAACCTTAAATTGCTTGAATTTAGTTTTATCTCCACTTTTCTAATTCTATTGGTATTCCAATACAACTTTATAGGACTAGATTATCCATTTGTTCCGTGTTCCAGAAGTCCATCAGCTCTTTCTGAACAATTCTAAAGCTTGAATTAGGAGAGAGTTTTTCTCCCAAAGTCACCTGTCCCTGTCTGAGGGTCAGCAGGGGAACAGGGCCATACAAATTAACATCATTTCATTGAAGGTAACTGATTGTTCCCAGGAAAACGCTGTTATAAAAAAAACAAACAAACAAACAAAAAAACCCCACCACGCATATCCACAATCCTGGAAACAAGAAGAGCAGGAGATAAATAACATTTCCTAAGCATATTGAGGCCTGCTAGCATTTAAATATTTTAAATGTACAAAATATGTGCACAGATGGGCAACTTTTCTCCTTGCATTACTAAAAACATATTTCAAGATAAAGCTCAAAATCCCTGAATTTTTTAAACCTAATTGTGACTCTGTTTCTTAGAATTCACACCCCAAGGCCAAAGCTTTCTGCCACCAGTCCTTCAAATCTGATTTGGACATTACACGGGAGGAGGCTCCAAGCCTCCCTGAGGTCTCACTCCTTTTACAACACACGCAAAAACAGGAGATAATGGGCCTGTGCTGAATTCCGGGCTCTGCTCAGCTCCTCCTGGGACACAGGCCTAGCAGATGTGATAAAAACTGTGTCAGAGAAGTAGCTCTAGTTTTTGCCTTAATGACAACTTCAACCTCTCAACTCATAGAACAAAAGAACAGGACTATTACTCTTCTCCAGTAGAAAAAAATAATCTGAAAGTAAAGCTGAACTAAATATTTAAGCAGTTTTTCAAAGAGATCTCCTCAACAAAAGTCTTTAAAACTGCTTCAGTAAAAGCAGAGATTTAGTTTCATTCTAAGAGAAATAGATTTTAGCTAAAAAAAAAAAACAAAACTACAGCTACTGTTGTACTGTTGAATAATTGTTCCAGTCTTAAATCACAAAGAATTGAAAAATTATACGAACAGGCATAAAAAAAATCAGGTCCAATTATGTGCATAAACAGTGATCAACTGGCAAAGGTAAGAGGTGTCAATAGCAGAGAGCTGGAACACTGATTCAATTAAATGTATTTTAAACATTCAATGACTAAAACCCGAGGACTATTTTCACTTGCAGATTTAGCAGAAATGAGGTGAGAACTATTAGCTGTGAAAAGATAATCACATCCTGCTCAGCCTGTAAGTCAGTTGCACAGGTACACTGCACCAAAACCAAAGCTTTAAATCTATCCTTGGGTTAGCATTTGTTAAATATTATAATTCTGGCTTAAGATGAGTGGCCCTTTCAGCCGTCGTCTCCATCGCTCTATTCAGCTCAGAGCACATACCCACTTAATCAGCAATCATTGTTCTCCGAGGCAGGACTTTGTTGTCAAGACAAGCACTGAAACCTTTAAAATATTTCAGAACTGGCATAAGAAAAAAGTGATCTTTGTCAAACAAGGACAAATTTATGCAAATCTTTTATAAACATTCACAAACATTTATTTAGCTTTTGAAATGTTGGCCTCATTTGAGAGCATGAAAATGAGGGGGAAGTAGGAAGATGCAAAGGACAGCTTAGAGGCTGGCACACTACATAAATATTCAGAAGGAAGATTATAGGATTCATGTTAGGCTGTCTTAGGTTTCTCCAAAGTCCACATAGAATACCAAAGAACAAAACTAACGAGAAGTAGAGCAGATGTTAGACAATGCACCAGCCCTCTTTTCCACACTCACTTGGCTATACTTCGATGCTTTCATTTTTTCTTTCAATATGGTCAGGTCATTCAAGGATTCTCCTATAGACTCTGTATTGTGGCTACAGCGCTATAAGCTGGACCTCTGTCAGCTTTCCAAAAGTTCCTGATGAAAAGGCATTATGCAAATTGCACCTCTCTTACTCTCTTTTCAGGAAAAAAAGCCTCCAGTATGCAGCCATCGGAGTATTGGAAGTCCCAGCCTTCATTTCTGTATGGTTGTGTTTGCCTTAGGGCCATGCTGCTTGTTTTGACAGTGGATCCCCCCAGATAGTTGGGATTAGTCGAGCTTGTTTAGATAAACTTGAAATCAAGGCCTTCTCTAGGTAGACAGCTAGATGTAGCTACTGAGTTTCCAGCTGCCTTCTGCTTTCATCCCAAAACAACTGCAGATTCACAGCAGAGATCACAGCCACAGGCTATGTCACATACATAAGTACAAAATTAAAGGCTGCTAAAAGAAGCCTTTGTAAGTCTTAGTGCTAAAATAAGGAATCTGTACTGCATAGTTTAAACAAATTATTGAAGAAGCACCAATAAAGGTCTGCACTGGAGAGTTAACAAGACGTGCACGAAAGAAATGCTCTGTTTACATAACTGGGCAGGATCAGGCTTCGCTAATCACCACTGCCTCATCCACTGTGCAGCCTCCCCAAAATACAGGCAAGGAAATACTCGGAAGCAGGGTCTGCTACAGCCCCTAAAAAGGAGCTCTGTGCATCAAATACAAACTTTATCATCACAGGAGACTATTGTAACAGTACTATTCCAACTAGATTTTCAGTCATATACACAACCAGATTTGATCTTTGCTATAATCAGATAATGCAAGCCATGAGAATTCATACACACAAATATAATCATTTAAAAGAGAAGGGCCAGAGCTTCAAACCAAAATTAAAACCTAAAATCAAATCCTGCCCATGTGGCTTCATTACACCTTTATAAATCTGCACTGCCCCAACAGGAGATCCATTTTTCATGAGATAGGAAAAAACCCACAAACTGTTTTAACTTTTTTAAAGATCATTATCTCTTCTAGCTGGGTGCATTTTCATATACACTTCGGTCACATCCAGGCACAACAGATGGGAATCTGAATTAAAGAAAAATTAATCCCTAGGATGTTATAAACAAACAATGTAAAAAAAAAAAAAAAAGAAAAAAAAAAGAAAGAACTTAGTCCAACAAATAGTAAATATAATTAAAAATCAACTCCCATCTCTTGCTCAAGAGAAAGAATGTGCAGAAACTTGCAGTGTAGGAACACTTTAAAGCCAGAAGCAAAATTTTGTGTTTAAGACAAGGAAAGGATTGGTAACCACTGCCTCTGTGCACAGGAGGCCTCTGGAATCACTTTTCTGCCATTTCCATATTACAGAAATTCTACAATCTCTCACTGAAAAATTAAGTAATTCCACTGAAAAGATCTTTCATGGAAATTCAAAGCATTAAAAACTGTGAGAGATTAACATTAGAGTTCAATTCCTTCCTGCACTGGTTATCAAAGAGAATTCTGAATTCCCTTTGTCATTCCATACCATAAATCCCCATCAGTGACACCCTCAGCAGGAATAAGCTACAGACTGGGAATCCAAACCAACAACTGAGCAAACACTTAACTCCTGCCAAGTACTGAGGAAACCAGTTCCATCAGTGCCAGTGGACTTTGAAGAAAACAGAACAACACTTTAAGGGTTGTTACCTGAAAATGAAATCTGACTGCTAAGGACACAGCTCTCACAGGGTTATCAAACACCAGCAGCTGGTACAACCCCTGGATTTGCCTTCTCACAGGTGTCCAATTGCTGTGCCCAAGATGCTCCTCTCTGCTGAGGAACCTGTTCAAAGCTGCCACTAATAAGTTATTTAACACCTCCCTCTCTCAGGTAGTATCTGCCTGTTGCAGAGAGGAAGTGTAATAAAACTAAACAACCATCCCAAAGGGGGCAACAGCTGACCAACTTTGAAACTTCCCAAGGCCCTGTCTCTCAGGCTCGTATTCCCATCGCACCTGTTTGAGAATTCCCTAAAGAACAAAGATTTAAATGATGAGTATGATAAGGACATTCCTGCCCACAGGGCAAGAAGAACTTTTCTAACATATTTTGCAGAGATGAGATGGAGCCAGTGATCATCTCAGACAACTGAAGGTTGTAAGAGGATAAAGTTTTTCAAACTTATCAGCATTTCTACAACTTTCAGATTTTCAGATACAAGAATATGCTAGAGAGAATTGTGGTCAAAAACCTGAGAGCTATAAAAACATTCATTAGCCCTGGAAAGTGGTTTTCACTTGAAGAAAGAAGAGCTGATATGACCAAAGATGACCAGACTCAGAATCTGAAGTTTTCCAAGTGCAAAGCAAGGAACTTTGGACTTCCCTGGTGTAACACAGGGTAATGTCCCTGTTACAGGGTGTGTCCCTACAACACACCACCAGTTCCATGCTGCTGTCCAGGCACACGTGAAGGTTTAAGTGAGTGAGTATCAATGAGTGTCACCTATCAATCACCAACAGATCCTCCTTTGCAAGGGACAGCACTTCCCAATTCCTGTCCATGCACCACCACCACCACCAGTCAGAGCAAGGAAGAGCTTTACATGCAGGGAGATGAGCTGGCTGTACTTTAACATGCCCAAAACCGCATTGGCAGGACCTTGAATATTATTTCGTATTCTTCTTAAACAAAACAAAGATGCTTCCTACATATTAAAAGTCTCTAAACACTAATTTTGAAATCGTTTATGAATTGATCAATAGCAGCAGTATAAAACTGAATGGTCCAGGAGCCTGGTACAAGAAACTTCCCAAACTATTTTGCTACCGACCACCTCAACAAATCCAGGTAGAATAATACTGCTGAACCATCTGCTATTTTAAAGAAACCCAGCTTTACCTGCAGTGAATATTTTATACTTTTATCAATAAATTTAAACAAAAGTGATAATGATTACTCACTCTAGGCCTGATCCCACAACCTTTACTCACATGAGCAGTCCCACAGGATTTTAATATGACCACCTCAACGAATAAGGGTTGGCAGGACAGGTTTTAAATTATTCATATATTCACAGATTTTTAAGACCAGAAGGGACCATTATGATCATCTAGTCTGACCTCTTGTATAACAAAGGCCATACGATTGTAGCCAGTATTATTTGCACTCGCTGGATCATCTGTGGTAAAATCAAATTGTGTTTAGCAAACTTCCAACATCAATTCAAATTTTACATGAAAGATAACCGAAATTGTTTAGAAAGTGGCTTGGACACACTTCCTCACAGCTGAACCCAATTATTCCTCTATTTCTATTCAGAATTCTTCTGACTTCTGGACACTGGCTTTTGATGTGGTTTTCACAGACAGACTCCAGAGTCCAACACAACCTCAGGTACTCTCAGGCCAAAATCAAGCAACCTCCTGAGCTCCCTCAAAACATTAATTGCCAGTTAATTACTATTTGCTTTCTGCACTTTCACCACTCCTGCTCTGCACCATGACTTCTGAGACACAGATATCATAAGTGAAAAGACATTCAATTAATGCTATCAGTGATACACAAACAGGAAACCCAACATTTCCACCTCAGCTCTTTCCCAGACAAGATCATGTGCAGCAGCTACTTTAACCACCAGCTTAAAGACAAAAACCATCAGAACCACTTTTCTAAATTTTCTAAATGACTAATTGCTCAGCCTTCCCTAACCAACTTCTTCATCTGCTCCTGAAAGGACAGCTATTATTTTAAATGACTCTTAAGGCAGGTTTTATCATACTGTGGATGCAACCTGTAAGGTAAAAAGTTTATACTCAGAATATTATGCGCAATTCAGAAATATCCAATTGGATTACAATCATCCCTGCCCAAGCAACTTGGTCCCCTTAGTGCACACAGACTTTCCAAGACAGGGGGTTTATGCTCCATTAGTGGCCAGCACTGTGTAACTACCCTCCAATCACACAACTCTCAATGACACAAAGAAAGTGCTTTTTATTTTTCCCTGTGTGCAATGTTCACACAATGCTCATAGACTCTGTACAAGAAAGACCATTAGCTTCTATATAAAGACTGCCATAAAAGTTTTATAGTTTATCTATAAACGTATAAAGATTGTTGGTTTCATTATAAACTCTGTTTCAATGCCAGTGGAAAGAAAAATTACCAGCAGAATAGAAGTAGCAATCTGCATAAGTACCAGCTTGCAAGCACGCATACCTCAGTCATTCCTGGAGTAATTAACTGAACATACAATAGTTCATCAAAGTACAGACAAGCCATCATACCACTAAGAGCAGCTCACCAATGGCAACCATCACCACAGCATTTTTTCTTTCCTTTTCAGATGAGCTATAAAGATTGAAACAGTCAGGAAGCAAATGATGCACTACTCGAAAGAAAAATCTATCTTAAAATACACTGCATTTTACAAGGCTGTGTAATTCCTCCTACACCTTCCATTGACTGTTTTACGATGTTCTATTTCTATATATTTATACAACTATTTGCTGTATTGTTTCTGATACAAGTTTGTATCTTTGCTGCAAATTTCCTTGTATTTAAATTAACCCAAGACAGTCATTAATCTTGGGATTAATCTTCAAAACAGTGGACAGCCAAAATTCACATGGTGACCTGGCCATGGATGGTGTTTACAATATCCCAATAGCACAGGATTCCACCTACAAAAAATAAACTTCACTACTAACTTTTTATTAGGAACCCAAACCAGAAAATAAAGCGATACAGAAGGATTTTTCTGGTTTTTGAAAGGATACTTCTATCTACAGTGACTACTATTTTATAAAGAAAAACTAAGAGTTCTCATCTGGTTTAAATTCTGAGGTCATGCTAAAAATCCAGCACTGGAAAACTGTTGCTTATAATGCCAACAATTACTGATTTCATGCTAGGTAAAACCACAAACACATACATACACATTTTGTTCTTAAAAGCTATTATTAAACAGCCCAACAAGTTAAAACAATCTCATATTTAAAAATATATCTCAAGACTACTCCAGTGCCCCTCCTGCCATTCAAAAAAGCCGCATTTTACCCATTTCAAGAGGCCTGGAGCAATCATTAGCATTTTCTCCCCTTGGTAAGGCTCCTCAGTTACCTCGTCTATGATATTTTCTATAAAATATTCCCTTATACAGTTATTTAACAGATTTAAACCGTAGATGTCATTGTGGTCTGAACATGTCAAAGACAACTTGAGGGAAAAAAATCAGGACACGCAGAATTCACTTTGTCAGTAATTACAATCAAAATTCCTGCAATGTGGCTGGCCTGCTCATTACTTCCTGACTTTGTATCAAACCCCTTATTTACATTTCAGATTACATTTTTCATGAAACAGT